>JAUESH010000042.1:1206549-1221208 GCA_032275165.1 Synergus magnus
ATTTTTCACTGATTAAAATCGTGAGAAAAGAGTCACTAAGAATCAGTGGAATTTGACTGGGAATCAGTGAAATTTCACTGATTTTTCACTGATTCAAGTTTACAGAGCTTATTGCATCTGGAGCCTCAATTGTATGCGCGCGGCAAACATTGCAAGTTCACCTGAAACAAAAACGGATTAAAAATCATTAAGCTAGCTCTGTAAAAAGGGAAGCACTGAAGTGGATTATATGGCATTGAAAAAATTGTACACTTTAATGCCTATAAATCCAAACATATTCCGTTTTTGTCCGGAACAGTGCTCTCAGATCGTGCTAGAAATTTACCCCCTCCACATCCACTATTTTATACAAAAAAAGCAATTTTTCAAATATAATTTGGCAAAAGTTTAAAATTATTACCCTTTTTAAGTACTTTCTTGAATTATATAAGAAAATTTTCCCACATTATATTTAATAAATTACTTTTTTTCGATAAAATAGTAAATGTGGAGGGGGTAAATTTTTAGCTCGATCTGAGAGCACTAGTCCGGAATTAAATTTAACGGCACTCAAATGCATTGATTGTATTCGATATATCTGGTCGGAAAAAGCATTAAATGTTATTTTACTTATTTGGTAATTCAACAGCATTGAATGGTATTGGTTTCATTCCATACTTCTGATCATTGAACCCATTGCATGGCATTCAACTAATACGGTCATTCAATGGCATTCAATGGCATTCAATCAATAGCATGACAAAGAAGCCACTTTAATACAGTATTTTTTTTGTGGATTCAAAATGACACAAATGAAAACAGTCGAATGCCAAGAAGTGCATTCGGACCAAAACGGAATTTGTTTGGATTTATAGGCATTAAAGTGTACAACTTTTTCAACGCCATATAATCCACTTCAATGCTCTCCTTTTTACAGGGAGACTAAATTTGGGAGGCCTTATCGTTTTTCTCCCCTTAATGGAATTAAGCTCGGTTTTGAAATTAGTAGGGCGTTAGGTATATCGTTTCCTCGCGAATGATGGGGGTAGGGTATCACCTGCTCCTATTGTTTGGCCAACTGGTGAAACGACACGGCGTCCGGTACCTTAACCAGGTTTTGTAAGGCGCGTGCCGCCGTCGCAGAAATCCGACACTCTTACTTTTACGACACTTTACGTGCGGTATGCTAAAAAAAAATCTTCGTAAGGAGAGTCAAGCTCGTTCTTTGGGTTCCAAAGTCGCACATGTGCCAGGCGAAATTATATTTTCACGCGCGTCCACGTACTACGAGAAGACCGTATTCCAATTACGAGCCGTATTGACGACGAAAGACCGGAGACAGGTGGTTAAAATCGTCGACGAGAACAAACTTCTTGAAAGAAAAAAAAGATCTTAGCGACGGCTGTACCTTTCATATTATATTCAATTTTTAATAATAAAATCAGTGCTTGTGAGTCTCGAACCCGACTTCTAAAAAAACGTGAAGAAAAATTTATAGAGATTTCTTTAAGCTTTTGTCACTTTCTGTTTATAATAATTTTTAAAAACTAGCATTAACAGTCGCACACTATTATGTTATTATGTTAAGTATCTCTTCAAAATGAAGATCCGATTCTAAAGTAATTTTTATGTTCCTCCGTTTTAGAGAAATTAGTAAATCAAGTATGGACTTATGACGTTTTAATAAATTATTGTAAACATCACTTTTTGACAGAGTTTTAGTATCCGAAATGAAAATACTAATTTTAAAAAAAAAAGTTTACCTCTTCTTTCTTTCGGCTTTTCTCTTCCTTACACTCTGGATCCATATTTTGGATCCATTGTTAATTGTTTTCACCGATTCTTTCATTAAATCTGTTTACATTTCTATTCCTTACTTTTTATTTCAATTTACTTTGCCGAGATGATTGAATTTCTTTAAAGTTAATTGAACTTGATTTCAAAAAGTAATCGATTTGAATAGCATCGTTTTCATATCAAGGATATCAAACAGCCATTTTGGTTGAAAAGGTATACTTGGACGATGAACGAATCTATTTCCTTCGAAAACGTATTTCACCTGTTATTTTAATTTGATATCAAAATTGCAATATTGCTACCTTTTTAGGTTTTAGAAAAACTGAAAAATTAATCAGTTGAAAAATTGAAACAAAAACTTACATCTACAGGAAAAGACGAAGGTTTCACTTTACTAGCTTCAATGCAGAAGTGAACGCTGACAGTGACTTGAGGTTCAGGATAAGCCGGTGTTGGAACACTCCACATAACTTCGTAGATATAAGAATGTGACCAATCATCAGCTCTTATATTCTTGAATTTGACATAGAACATCCAGTCTTTCATCCCCTAAAGAAAATATAATAAACCAATTGTTGTCAAACATTTCAAAAGATTTCAAGATTTCAGAATTTCAAGATTATCAGGAATTTTAAAAGATTCCGTGAAGTTTTAACGAATACCTGTTAAGGAAAAATCACTATTGATAATACCGGAAATTTGTTCCATTTCTTCATGAAATTTTCGACGCTCTGCAAACCCGTTTTCGTATTAATCTGTCCACAAGTAGGCCACTTAACTTCAAAATCCGATGATTTTCCTTTGCCTGAACATTTTTCTATCGAAGCTACCACGTTGCTCTGTTTGAATAGAACATTTTTAAAATTAAAAAATTTCTTAAATTTCTAAAAATAGAAAAAAGTTGGATTTCAAATTTTAAGGAATAAAATAAATTACAAACCGTTAAATTACGAAATTTCATTGAATTGATTATTATCCGATCGGTGAATCTTTTTCCGAAATTGACAATATCGATAAAAGACTTGAAATCTAAGATTCTTGAGTTTAGATAGTTCGACAGCATATCAGAATTTCAACGATTTAACTTATAAATTAAACTTATAGGTTCTAAAGTGACATTTGCTAAAATAAATCACCGACAAGAAGTCCAACGTCATTTGTTTGTACTTCTATAATTTATTGCAGCAACAGCAGACTTAATTACTTGATTCAAATCGTTATATTTCTAAATAATGCAATAAAGATGAAACGCGAAAAACGACGATCTCGACATCAAGTGAGTTTCGAACGGCCATTACCTTGCTATGCCGACTAACGCATTCCATTTATGAATATCACATTTATAAAATACCCAGTCTATTCCGATTCCACAAAAAAAAAATATTAAACATTTTGACTGATAAATAATAACGCATTTGTCCTTTAAAATTAAAGTAGATTTAAAGGAAAATGATTACTGTTTTACACATCAAGAAGGAAAAAAGTTCACACTTCAATTGATGTGTTCAGGCCATGCATCAGTTATCCGATCCCTACCTTACCGAAATTTTTTCTCTGTAATGTCATTTTTAAATTTATGTATTGCGATATCGAGTTGAAAATTTGAAAAGTTCAATTAAATACACTAAAGTACGTTTATCTGGTCCTAAAATTTTATAATAACAGAAAATATTTTTTCAAAACAATTTTTTTTATAAATGTAAATATTGAGGACCAAATAAACCTACCTTAAGGCATTTACTTTAATTTTATAATTTTCAACTCGATATTTCAAATCTCAATAAATGTAGAAATGGCATTGCAGGGAAAATAATGCTGGTAAGGTAGGGATCGGATAACTGATACACGACCTTAAAGGACAAATGATTTTGCACCGATATTGATTTTAAACATTCTAAAATCCGACACTTCGTTACGATCCTTAAAAAACAATGATTCTCAAAGTTGTGCGTTTTTTAAGTTTTCTCGTTCATCCTTCATCCTTTTCTTTTCTATAACGAAAGAAAAGTACCACAACGACATCAAGGATCTGTGATCTTTTGCAAAGTCGTTTACATCTTATAAACAAGTAATCCTCGACGTTACAGGTATCACCCGATAACAATAGATACCAAGAGACACTTCAGGCTTGAAAATTTCTAGCAATTATTTATCTACGTGCTTAAAGGTGTTGGATCCAAATTCTAATCTCAAAATTAAATTCCCCATTTTACTCAACATTTATTAGAATTAAATATCTTTTACCTCTGTAGATCTATTCTGTTTTAAAATAGAAAAGTGCCTGCAGAGCGAAAAAATAAATTATTATAATATTTGTTAAGTAAAATGAGGAAATAGAATTTTAAAGTTAGAACTTGGTTCTAACATCCTTAATCGCAATGTGAGCCTGCAATCAGATATGATTAACGCATGTACATTTATTGCACACACAGAATTATTAGAACTAAAACTATTGCTCTATATTAGCAGTCGGTTTTCGTGTGGTTAGAATTCTCGCTTTGGACTCTGGCAGTCTTCGTTGAGGCTTCCAGTCCCGTCACAGCGGCTAGTACTTTAAACAGACTCTCCATCAATCTGCTGAATATGTCAGACATTTCAGCGTCGGTTCGAGTTACCACAAAGAGATCTGGAAAAGAATTGCGTTCAATTAAATTTGATATTTAAACATTTGGATTGATATTTAAGGGTATTGGGTCCAAGTTTTAACTTCTAAATTCCATTCCTTAATTGAAAAATTACCGGATCTGTCTTGTCCTAAATGCCTGCAGTACATACTGACAGCAGTCGTGACATCATCATCGTCATGGAAGGGATCACCAGGCCATTGAGCCCTGTGCAGTCTTACAGCCTCAAGAGCGGAGGTCCATCGCGCGGATCTCAAAAGTTCTGCTACCCTAGCGAATTCCTCCAGAGCACCAGTGCCCGGAAGTGGACTCGGGCTCGGTGTTGGGGTTGGCGTTCCCCTTTCACTCTCCGTACTTTCTTCCAACGCTCTACTTAATGCGACTTTCATATTCGCGATTTCAGATGACATATCTTGCAACTGGACCTGGATATTCTTGGCCGCACCCAATAGCGCGCCCAGCATTTTGTTCGATGCTTCAATCAACAGCAATAGCTGGAAATGAAGCTTGTAGAGAGCTCTACCCAAATCCAGGAGCATTTCTTCAACGCCTGCGTCGGTTGAATGGGCCTCGCCTAAAGCGTGAAGCTTAGCCGTTGTTTTCACTGCTTCTAAACACTGTAAAAACAAATTTTTATTAGATTTAGATTGAGCAAATATAAATCCTGCCAATAGGTGAAGCGATAATAATGGTTTCATACAATGTGACTCATTTCGAGACTTCAATTCTATTCGATTTTAAAGAAGCTTATTCGATATAATCGCAACCTCTTTTTTATGATAATATTCTTTTTATTAAAATTCTTGGACTTAAAAACTCACCTCCGTCGCGTGATCCTTCCTATCTAGAAAAGTCTCCAGATGTTCTTGAATCTCGAGCATTCCAAAACGCAAGGACTCGTTGAGTCTTTGATTTGCGAAAACTGTTGTTGAGAACCAGACTAGAGGCGGTTCCCCTTTCGTACTGAGTAATTCGGCATGACTAGATAAATGTGAACCTAGTTGTACTGAGGCTGGGCTGCCGTTGTTCAACAAGGCACTCGCTTCTCGAGTGAGACCAACCGATTTACTACAAACATCCTAAAACAACCAAAAGTATTAATACACTGTTTGAAAAGCTTCTTAAAATGAAGACAAGATTCTTAAAGGTGTTGAACTGTTGGATCCAAATTCTAAACGAAAAATTCAAGATTTACTTCAAAGTTAAATCTTTTCATTTTACTCAAGAACTATTAAAATTATAGATTTTTTCGCTCTGTATCCATAATTCTATTTAAAAAATAAGTGACTATATAGAGTGGAAAAATAATTATAATATTTATCAAGTAAGGCGAAGAAATTGAATTTTGAGGTAGGTATTTGGATCCAACGCTCTTAAAATGTCCTTACTCTTAAAATTCTGCTCAACAGTTGAAAGAAATCTAAAGCATTGTAAGACGCCTGCGTCGTTAGGGTTTGTATCTGCTGTCTCCAGATTTCTTCATTGTCATCACGAACTACTTGTCTGAACGGAATTAAAGTGGACAGATTTGGCGAAGCATTGCAGGGAGTAACGTCACCCAAATCACCAGCACTCGAGCCACTAAAACAGAAAGATTAATTTGCGGATAAGTCGAACAAAGTAATTTCTCCCTCGTTGATGTGAAACTTACGATGTATCAGACCTTGTTGAAGAATCATGACGAGATCGACTCGGAATCAAGGAAAGCGATGATGGTGGGAATATTCCAGGCATGCTATTAGCCTCTTGACCAACTCCTGTGCCTCCAGGAACTTCATCCAGTGGGGATTCAGATCCAACCTCATCGTCTGATGACTCCTCTGCCACTCCTCGCTAATTAACAAAAAGAGATTGACAGTTATCACCATTGATGTTATTTTATCATTAAAAGAGGTAAAAAGGTGATTTTTTAAATAAAAATAGGTGAGAAAAAAGAAATTTTACTTACTCTTGTAGTTTGTTTACTAGAGGACAATGTCTTTTCACTGAGGCTCTCCTCGAATTGACGGAGACTTGGCTCTCTCTCTTCACCTTCGCTGAGTGGTCGTCTTCGCACTCCCCAATTGAAATTATCTGTACTTTCGCCCTCAACGCTTTCGCTCTCGTATTCAAGGAAGTCAAAGTCTTTGAAAACGCCAAATTGTTCATCGTCTCGACGCGAACCTCCACTCAAGTCGTTGTTGGCTCCAGAAACTTCTTCTGTCGACGATGCCATCGAGGATTGTCTTTCCATCAAGTCGGAACTCTGGCTGAATATCACCTATTAAAATAAAAATAAAGTCGTATCATTTGGAATAATTGTCTTGAAAAATGACAATCCGTGGATTTGAATTTTACATGTACCACAAACTTGAAAAGTGAATTTTCAGGGTGTCCACTCATTTTCGCATATCAAATTCCCGGTTATTTCCCAGTTATAAATTTTGAATCTTCTTTCAATAAAAGCACAAATGAAATAAATTTAAGGTTGTTAATGATTTCAAAAGTTTTGTTTTAGGAATTTTTTTTTTTTTTTAATACTACTCATACTTCGATTTTGTGTCCCGGATTTATTTCAATTCCCAGTGGTTTCCTGGCTTCCCCAGTTTTTCCGGTTTCAGTTAAAGTCCGGTTATTTTCTAGATTTCCCGATTAGTAGACACCCTGATAAATTATCAAATTGAACCTACGTGCTTGCTGATTTATTCATGTACTTTTAAAATACGAAAGTGCAAACAAAGATAGGAGAAGCTGAAAGTAAAAAAAGTGGATAAAAATACCTTGTTTGTAAAAGTGGAATAAAAATGCGTCAGAACAAAAATGGGATAAAATAAATTCTTAGAGCAAAAACAGAACGCCAATACCAACGCTAATTGGCTCTGCTTGTTCCATTTTTCCTCTGAGTATTTATTTTGTCTCATTTATACTCTGAAGAATTTTTATAACACTTTTACAAACAAAAATATCTGTATTCACTTTTTACTTTCAGCCGCTCATATGATAATCTCATTAACCCTTTCGTGTCGAAAGTTTGAAAATTTTCAACAATTTTACAAATTTATAAAATTTTAATAATAAATAAATAAATTTTAAAAAAAATTCAGAGATCCAGTGTAACAAAAGTTATTTAACTTGTATAAACGTAACGACCTTGAAGGGTTAATTTATTTGTGATAAAATTGCACGTTCAAAATGAAGACTTGTTTCAAATTGCAAAAAGTGGAAGCACAAAAATCTTTGCATGTTTTAACAAGTGCACATTGTTTAAGAAGTCCGTTTACCTTACTGTACAATGTCATCGAACTAATATGTTCATCCTAAAAATGAGGAGACAAGGGGAGTAAGGTTTTAAAATAGTTTTTTGTACAAATGTATGATCATCAAAATGGAAATGCAGGAACGACTAATGATACACATATAATAACTGCAGAAGAAAAACTTACAGATGGGCTCTTTGGTAGTCCCACTCGCTGTCCGCAGGCAGTCAGAAGATTTACCAAACACTCTCTGACACGTCCCTGTAATTAAAAAAAAATTGATTAAACTATCTTAGTCATCTCAGAATTCAAGCGAATTAAAAAAACTTTAAAAAATTGCAAATGTCAAGTAAGAAAATGTTGAGTTTTAAAAGATTGACTTTCCTTATTACTTTAATTATCCATACTTGTATATGATATTGAAACAAATTAATAATATATTCACTAACCTGTGACATCCAAGGTCTCTTCCATCCAGAAATAGCGTTACTATCAGCAGGAGAGAGCGATAAGGACCGTCTTGGAGAATTGAGATTCTTTTCCTCTCCGACCTGGCGAATTAGCCATCTCCTTCCAATCACCGGTGTTTGCGAAAGATCGAAGGTAAAGTCCATAGTTCTCCCTATTTGTACGAAATCATAATGAAAGTATAGAGACAAGACGACAACAAATATTAATTAAAACCAAGGTGTAAAGTGCAACGATGCGCCTCCTTTTCTAAAATAATTCTTTCCATTTCTGAAAATTCTAAATACTATTCAATCTTAGAAATCGCAAAGCAAATTATGACAATCGGAAAGTATTCCTCTCATTGTCTCGGAAGCTTCAATCTAGCGTTATTATTCTTATCGCAACCTGATCGTCAGCGGATAAGTAGTCCGTTCGACAAGTGCCACAAAAGTGAGGTAGCAAAAAGGAAGAAAATAAAATTTGTTAATGTGATAAAATGCATGCAAATTCGTGCAAATAAATAATCATTACTTACCAGGCAATTCCTTTTTGGTGAATATCTCTGTGTCTGTAAAACTTGGATGCGGCGAAGCCAAAGATGAATCCCAACTAGAGCCGTGAACTGATATCGGTGGTGCAACAAGAGTTGAAGAACGAGTGACAACCAGTTTTAGGATTTTAAGTGATTCTCTCCATTGGGGTCCCTGATAAAGAAAATCATTTATGTAATTTAGATTAAATGTATGTTAATATTTGTGACACATTACAGTCATCACAGTACCTATAAAATAGGTGAAATAGGTGAACAAATTCAAAATAGGTGAATTACGCATACCTCTACATATTTTGAGATAACTCGAAGTAGTTCAGTAGTAATGGGTTGTGCTGCCTGGGAAGCGAGATCAACATAATGTAGCATACAGTGTATGATACTCAAAACTGGGAGAGCCACATTTCCAGGTCCCTTCTCCAAAACTTCGACGAGAAACGCGAGCATATTGAAGCTCAAATGTGCATATGTATCGTAAAGATATTTTACAACGCATTTGGTCCATTGGAAACTTTCCTTGCTGAAGGTGCGACGACTATATAAAGTCATGACTGTTCCCAAGTTTTCCAATTTCTTGCCTTTTTCAGCACTCACCTAAACATAAAATAGAGATTACACTACTTTATACTCAAAATAAAATATCATGCGCGCGCCTTTTTCAATTTCTGCTTATGATAATTTTAAACAATTTTATCTTAAAATATATTGATTTTCAATAATTCTATTTTTGACTCAGAAATAATCCAGTCATAAAAACTGTTTCTATAAACTTTAAGTCTCGATGAGAGTATATCATTTTAAGGATATAAAATGAGTTCAAAAAGGTTTTTAAAAATTTCCAGAGATTTCAAAATATATTATATTTTTCAAAAGATTTAAAAGAACTTCAAAAAGTTTTTCAGTTATTTCTAAAGATTACAATGAATTCAAGAGATTTTATAGATTTTAAAGAATTCTTTTGAAATCCTTATTAAGTGGCTAACAAAAAAAAATATAATCTACAAGTTATAACGAAAGTATTTTAAAAATATTACCTGGGCAATATTTTCCGCGCTTCTGATACAGAGTTCATTGGCATCTTCGTAATTGAGAAGCATATAAGGCAATAGAGAGACGACATTCATCGGGAAAGCAAGGTTCTGCGTCGGATCAACAACTGGTAAATCCAACAAGGGCGTAAATTGAGAGAGCAGGGTAACCACTGGTTCGTATGTATTTGGACTGGTGCAACCTTTGAGAAGAAGGGCATGAACTCCAGGAAACGAATTCCACCTTAGTTGTTGCTGCAACTTTTCGACTTTGTCCCTCGCATCTGGTCGGTCCAAAGGCAGTCTGTGAAGTACTCTATCCAAAAGTCTGAGAGCAAGCAGAAATTCGTGTTCGTAGTCAGACTCAAGAAGAGAGACAGAGAGCCAGAAGAGCTGAGCTAAAATTGTCATTTTGTCATCTTGCGTTGCAGAATCCCCTAATAATTTCAGAGATTGCGCGGATCTTGATCTGGAGAGATTGGAGTTTGGATACTTGTTACCGACTCGACTGTCCAGTTCTGTAAATATGGAAGTTATCGATTAAGGATGTTGGATCCAAGTTCTAACTTCAAAATTCTAATTCTTCATTTTAATCAACGAATATTATAATTAAATATTTTTTCGCTTTGTAGCGGTATATAATCTGTAAATATAAATATGTATACAAAGTGAAAAAATTTCTGATTTTAATACTTTTTTTGGAAAATGATAAGATGGAATTTTTTTCGCTCTATAGAGATACTTCTATTTCGAAAAAAATTATTATTACAAAGCGAAAATATATCTAATTATAATATGTTTTGAGTAAAATGAAGAATTCGGATTTTGAGTTTAGAACATAAATCCAATTTTGTGAATATCTACCTTTGACTTCACTTGTTGTATTAGCCGCTGCGGATTTTCGCATGCAATAACTGACTGAGTAACTAGTACTGCGAGCATGTCCTGCTTGATAGAGATGAGAATAAACATGAGGACCAGCAGGATACATATTTCCTGTTCTCTTCATAACCGAAGCTGCATCTTTGTTGTTCAAGTTGGGCGTCGATTTGAAAATTTCCTTCATGAAATCCAGTGGTCTGAAATCTGATTCAAGGGAATCAACAGCTGCTTCGAGAGTTAAAAGCAACTCCGTAACGTAGCCCTGAAGAAGAAAAGTATTTTTCAAGTTAATCTCATAAATCTCATTGGGATTTTCAGAAATTTTAGGGAACTTGAAGAGACTTTATAAGATTTTAAGGAATTTTAAGAAATTTCAAGTTCTTACTTGCATATCCTCGCCTTGTTCCGCAACTGTTTCCACCAGTCTAGAGAGAATATCAGAGAGCATACGAGAGGTGATAGGAACTCTTAAGGCACGAAACACTTGGAGGGATCTGCCTGCATAATGTCTAGAGGAACAAGATAGTCCCAGTTGCAGTGCGGTTTGGGCCCATCGTTGGCTAACAAGGGCATGTGGCAAGGAATCTCGAAAGACTCGCAACACATGGCGAAGTAATATTGTCAGTTGTTCTGCACTTCGAACGTACCATACTTTGGCTGTCATGTCTTCATAATTCCATAAGGGTTGATTATTTCTTGAAGCGAGGAAATTTATAAGGGATTTGATCACGTCTTGAATGGACATATTAGGTCCTGGTTGTGGTCCTGTCCAGTTGGCTCTATCTTCAGGTGTTACGATAACTGGTGGCACCGCCATGGAGTTCACTGCTCCTGGAGATGGGGGCCATCCACTTCCCGCAGATGTTTCTAAAATATAACAAAGATAATATTTGAAAAAAACTCTTATTCAGGGTGGCTACAGAAGTCTGCTTTCAAAAATTCCATGACTTTGCCAGGTCTTCCAAGTCTTGTAGCAACTCTACTATTTCAAGTTAAATAATTTTAATAATCAAAGGAAGACACTTACCATAAGAATAAATATTTGTTCGAACTTTAGAAGTGTCAGCAAGAGATTGAGCCACTTGATTCATCGAGTAAGCTGTTGTAGAAGTAGATGTATTCGTAGGCGAATGAGTTGGAGTTACACTTGAAGAAGAAGGCGGGGGTGGAGGCGGCGGTGGTGGTGGCGGTGGAGGCGGAGGCGGTGGTGGTTGTGGTGGAGGAGGTGGCGGTGGTGGAGGTGGAGGAGGTGGAGGAGATGATGAGGGTGAAGTTGGTGGTGGTGAATTCGCTTGAGGTGGTGTTGAAGATTGTATAGCGGCTGAAGGACCGTAAAGATAACTATCAAACTCTGGATTCACTTCCGTGAAGTTATGTTCGATTATTGGTAAGGGCGGTGTTGATAATCCCAACCCTAACTGTTCAGTTTTAGTGGCTAACAAAACTCGAGCCACACCGAGATGATCGCGGTGATCGCCCAACACAACGAGTAGATTCAAGAGGAGGCATCGACAGTGGTCTCTGACTAACGGTCTAGAGTGATCCAAACCCAGAAAGACAATGTGCAGCATCAGGGGAACATGAATAGCCCAGTCTAATTGAATTCCATCAACGACGACATCTGTAAGTAGCATGACTGCTATGTTGCACCTGAAAATAATTCAAATTCAAGTTTATATTGAACTAGTAATATTATACGCGCGACAGCGCGCGGGAAACATTGCATGGATAATTAATAATTATTATAAATAATGATCTTACTAATTCCGTTCATTCGTTTTGTTTTTTTATTATAAATTACTTCAGCAGAATTGCTTATTAAAAGCTGAAAAATGTAATACCTGTGAAAACCGCTGATTGGTTGTGAACTATCTGGCAAGTATTCTGTGAGAGGTGCGAAATATCCTCCGTATTCTGGCATTGGTAAAGGATGTGGTTGAGGAATATCGAATTTTTCTCCAATACAAACAGCTTTTCCGATTGTTCCAGAAGCTCCTGTACGGGGAACGTAACATGTTTCATCAGTATTCATCTGAAAAAAAAAATGTAGTGAATATTTAGTATGATTTCAAATTAGGGAAAATTAAATTAAGTAAATTAAGGCTATGCATCAGTTATCCGATCCCTACCTTACCGCATTTTTTCCTGCAATGCTGTTTCTACATTTATTGAGATAACTGGTCCATAGCCTTAATATAGAATTAGAGATATAGAGAATTGAAATTACTTCAGGTTCTGTAGTAGGAGTTGAGAGATCATCAGGAAGCATTGGTGGACCGCTTGCAGTTCTTGTTTTTTCCGTCCTTGGATTCGAGAAACCAGCCAATGCACGCAAAGCTGAGTCCGACTTTGAAGCACTAAGAAATTAAATAGAGAAGGTTGCAATAGAAGTTTAAATGCGGTGCTTAAATGCCCATTTTCAAAGTTCGCCTTTCAGATTCGCTCCACAGACATGAAAAACGATCATATTCTTGCAAGTGTTATATAAAACAATATTTACCCTGTCTTAACAGGATCCTCCCCAGAATGACGTTTTGTGTGAATGGTTCCCTTTTCAACTCCTAAGTCTCGTGAAGGATTCGCTGGGTCAGCTGCTGGTGCATCGCTATGAGAAGATGCTTTTCGCATACTGGTCAGACGATAAAAGGGAGGCGTTTCTGTTCGCTCTATCAAACAGTTAAGGGTCTCAACAGTTTGTAATTCGGTCATCATTTCGTCTACGAGGCGATCAGGACGAGCTCTCGCCAAATAGAGAACCACACGCTTCGCCTGAAATGAAAATAGACTCAGGTAAGATACAATTTATTGGAATTTGAAATTAATTTTTGAATGCTTTCAACTTTAAAATTCCACTTTTAAGATTTAGAATTTCAGGGTGTCTACTAATTTTGTTCTACTAATTTTCCCAGTTAGTAGATACCTTGGAATTTGAAATTGAAGAAATATTAAAAGCTTCAACTTCCAAATGTCGATATTTTGACGATTCAAATTATATAAATTAATTATTTAAATTATTTAAAAGAAAGAGTTATAATGCTATAAAGGTGTAATTTAGAAAACTCACATATGGCAGTAACTCCTGAGGTGCCATTCCTGAGACGATGATGAGATATCGAATGATAACTTTAAGATTGTTGGGCCAACAGCCGCAAAGTGTGGCCCACAGTTCCTCTGTTTCTTTTGGATGTTCATCAGAAAACTGCAAGGCATACATTATTTTTAATCTATGTAATTCAATTTTGACTAATTGTATGTTTGGACTTTTAATGTACGAATTATAGTTACCTTTGCAGTGATGTAAAATAAATTGTTAAGAACCATTTCGGTAGCTTCCGCACTTCCCCATCCTTCTCTACGACCTCCACCTCGAGTCATATCACTTGCGTAGTACTGAAAAAGAAACAACAGTTAAAAATTAACATTATTATATAAAATTAAGGGTATTGGAACCAAGTTCTAACTTCAAAATTCGAATTCTTCATTTTACTTGATAAATATTATAATTGAAGATTTTTTCGCTCTGTATAGCCACTCACTTTTTAAATAGAATTATGGGTATAGAGTGAAAAAGTCTGTAATTTTAATACTTTTAAAGTAAAATGAGGAAATCGAATTTTGAAGATAGAATTTCGATCCAACACCCTTAATGTACTCAAAGTATGATTGTTTTTGTTTATATGCACTTGGCAGTTGGTTGTAACCATTACATCAGGACCATCAGGTACTAAGTTACCCGATTTAAAGATTACATGCTTTTAAGTTCCACTATAGAAATTTATTACGCCTCAGAGCGTCAACATTAGAAATTATACTATAAATTTTAGAACGAAACGATGTTTATGGCCTGTGTTCAACGCAGTTGAAATGATCTATAGTTTATGCATATATAAAAATACTATTTGAGAAAAAAATGTAAAAATAACCCCTTTTGAAATACTTTCAGAATGGAAGAAGGAATTTTTTCAAAATTAGAGAAAAAAAACTTAATAACAACAAAAACTTAATCGTTTTATTTTTATATTTTTTCAACATTAAAAAAAAATTGGAGGCGCCGGGTATCGATCCCGGTACCTCTCGCATGCTAAGCGAGCGCTCTACCATCTGAGCTACGCC
>JAUESH010000042.1:1221308-1232518 GCA_032275165.1 Synergus magnus
GCGCCGGGTATCGATCCCGGTACCTCTCGCATGCTAAGCGAGCGCTCTACCATCTGAGCTACGCCCCCTGTGATTTAAATTGTTAAAATTACACTTAAGTCTCGAGAAAGTGATCTACTTTCATTGTGAGAAGATACAAATGTTTGGGAGGTGTTGGACTTCATTCCTGTACCTTTCACATGCATAAGAGCATTCCACGGTGAGGCGTGTTCGCCTCATGATCTGGACCACTTGACCTGATAAAGACCGGTTTTGAATGTGTATTATGATCAACTTTACAGGACAAATAATATTGGAACACTATTTAAACAAATGCGCTTTCAACTATATTGATCCATCCTTTATTTTTATCTTATTCTAAAGAAAAGGGATTAAAAACTGATATTATTAAGGCCATATATCAGTTATCCGATCCCTACCTTACTGAAATTTTTTCCCTGCAATGACATTTCTACATTTATTGAGATATCGAGTTGAAAAATTGTAAAATTAAAATAAATGCCTTAAAGTAAGTTTGTCCAGTCCTAAATATTTACATTTATAAAAATTTTTTTTTTAAATATCTTTTTTGTTATTATAAAAGTTTAGGACCAGATAAACGTACCTTAGTGTATTTTCTTTAACTTTATAAATTTTCAACTCGATATCGCAATAAATGTAGAAACGGAATTATAGAGATAAAATTTGGTAAATTAGGGATCGAATAACTGATACATGGACTTAAAAGTTGTAAGGTTTACAATTGGAATGAATCCGAACGTAATTCTGAGTCAAAGAATTTACCGATAAGCACTTTTAGTTAATGACTCATCAACAATTCCATAATTATTGAACCGCCGCATCGTAGAAGGGGGTATACAATTTTTGGTTTTATAAATTTAAAAATATTTTTTGATATTATGCAAGCAAATGAATGACTTGAAATATATTCCCAAAAATAAAAATTGAAAAAAAAATTGAAAAGGGGTGAGAAGCCACAGCGCTCGGATCAAGAAATTTTATATCCCGTTATATATATGATGCTGCGGTTCAATTTAATTTCAAATTAATACGTTCATTATAGTGGAAATAATTACTGAATCCTTATTATTTTAAGTTATAATATGAACCTAGAACAAGTATATCGGTACTGCTTAATATGAAAATTAATAATTTTATTCTATTAATTATTTATCAATTATAATTAATTTTTTAATATTGCAATTTTTAAATTAACCAATAATTATTCATTATTATCAACTGGACACAAAACAGCTTTTTTATATCTATATGAATAGATATTTACATTCTTTACCAGCTAAAGGAATGTTTACTATTCTCAATGTGAATGAAATGACGTTTCTTGAAATTATTTTGGTCTACGAGTTCACTGGACTTAACTTATCCGGATATACTGCAGGTCGCGTTATTCTCTTAACATCTTATTCAAGACTTCATTTGAAGTTCATTTCAAATAGATTAATTCAGTACTTTAAAATAAAATAAATTTGAAAAAGATTTTAATAGATTTTAAAAGATTTCATGTCACTATATTTCAAGTCCTCGATAATTAAAACAAATTTGCTTTTGTTTTTAACTTTTGTAGTTCGATAAATTTGTATCTTTAGTTCATTTTTATGAAGTATTTCAATTATGTATATTGTATAAACTATGACTCAAAATCCAACATTCTCTCCAAATTCTCGAAACCGAGAATGTTTTCCAATTTTTGGTTTTCGGGAATTTTAAAACTCTAAGTACATTTTTTGTGATATCATGTGATTTGATATATCTAAATATATTTCTTGATATCAGAAGAAAACATTACTCTATTCTGACTATCATATAAAACGCACTTAGCTCATTTACTTTCAACTTTGAATGTAGATCATTTTTCTTGGTCCTCTCGAATTTTTTACATTGATAATTGGGGGCGTAGCTCAGATGGTAGAGCGCTCGCTTAGCATGCGAGAGGTACCGGGATCGATACCCGGCGCCTCCAAAAATTATTTTTTTTTTAATAATAAAAATATTATTTAATAATTTCGAAGTGATTTAAGCAGATTTTAAGACACCCTGATTAAACTTTAAAGAATTTAATTTCAAGTCTCTTGAATACCTAATTCTCTTTTCTGACCATGATTCACTCAAGAATTCAAATAGATTTCAAGGATCTCTATAAACTTAAGTATTTCTACACAACAAGATAGTCTCCCATAAAAAATAATTCGATAGCAAAGACATACAAGGATAAAATCGTTTTTTCCAGGCATTGATTTACGAAGTCGTTTTCAGACTAAAAGTTCAATTTGCAAAGGAAAATACTGACGGATTTTATGTTTGCCATTATTTATAGCTAGTAACGCGAAGAAGGTTTAAAACTAAAACTCGGATAAATACAAAACAAAAAGGTTTCCATATGAAAAAAATAAGGTATGTACCTGGTAATAACTTAGAGGATTGGATGGAGGTGGAACATTCGGATCCACAAGTTCCATGTTATGAAGCCAGGGAAGTAAATATTGCAGCAGCAACTGTCGGACTTCTCTTCGAGCTGTTTGAAACCTGTGAGTGATTTCTGAAATAGCAGAAAAAGAATAATAAGGATAAAAATCACGTTCTTATAATTAATACTCAATTAAAACTTTTTCCATCAATTAATAAAAAATCTTCCAGTGTATAGAGTATTTAACAAGCAAAAAATAATGCTAGTCAAATTATCAAAAAATCATTGGAATAACCCGTAGAAATGCAGAGATAAAAAGTAAGATCAATTTTAAGAGCTTTTCAGGCATTTTAAGTGATTTTAAGGATTTTAAACTTCCTCGTGGAATTTTAAGGGATTTTGATTTTGCTAGGCTAATAATACGTAATTAAAAATAATAACGCCTTATTATCACCGTAAGCTTTACTTTTATGGTTCATATTTCAGAGGAAATTAATTCTCTGTTACCCCAGGAATTCCGTCTTCTTGAAGGGAATTTTTAACAAAAGTACCACATTTATAACATATTTCGCGATATTTAAAACAGCTCTACTGAAATATATGTCCCTCCTGTTATTCGTTATCCTGTCACTGAAAACCTTAATGAGGAACAAGAAGAAAGAGCTAATTACACTGAAAATTTCCTAGATTTAACGTTTAATTTAGATTTTCTTTTACATATTGACGCTTTCGAAATAATAAATGTTCACCTAAGCATGAACATTTAATGACAAGCTCTAATAATAATAAATAATAATCTAATAATAAATCCAATAGAGCTTCTATCTTTTCAACCAGTTTTTCTTTCAACGATTTCCTTTTATAATATTTCCTTTTAGAGGCTTTATGAAATTTTAAAGGATTACTGCATACAGGAATATACTTATAGCAGGTTATTAAGATACGTCTTATCCATTTTCCACCTCAAAAAATACGTAAATATAAATCATACATGAGATTTGAACATTGAACACCAACTTTTCTTTAGGTTCTGAGAAACTCTCTACTTTAATCCTTTTACGAGAAAAAAGTAGTATTTCTGCTCTGCCTTCTTGTCTGAAAAAATTGAATTTGTCAAGAAAGAAATTATTTATTTTAAGTTACATATCAAGGATTTAAGTGTTTAGGATTTTATTCTAAACTGAAATATACCAAAAATGGTTTAATTGCAAGATTAAGTTGTTCAGAAACGTATAATTTCAAATGAAAAACGCCTGAAATTTAAAAATTGTGAATGATTTTAAATGAAAAATGCGTTCCTCTCCAAAAGAAGAATGCGAGGAGAAGACATTGTGGAAAACTACGTGGTTACATTTTAGAAACGTATGAATAAGCAGAAAATGGTTTCTGAATGAACATTTAGAGCTTGAAAGCAAAAAGGATGAAAAGTTGAGATATAAATGGAAAAAGATTCTCTCACTAAAACGATTGAGAGGTTCTCGTAGGAGAAAACGGATGCTTCTTACTTCGAAGTTATATAAAAAAATTGCATATCGCAGAAAGAGTGGAAGATGAATTTATTTTCAAAGTCAGATTCTTTGAAAGAACGATCTGATCTCAAGAAGAATGAATAAAGAAATAATTCACTCAAAGTGGATAAAAGGAAAAAAAAACTTGACCTCCAATCCAAATCAATATAATTTAAATTAAGAATTCAGGAGAAATTCAAAGAAATTCAGAAGAATCAAAAAGAATTTAAAAAAAAAAAGAAGAACCTGAAAGAATTCTAAAGAAGTTAAAAGAACTTTAAATAAATTATTGGAATTATCCTATAATACCAATTTGAATCATTTTTCATACGATTGGTGAATTCTTTTATGACTGCACATAGAATAAACTTTCAAAGAATACAAAATACAGACCAGGTTTTAAAAAAATAATTCTTTATATGAATAATTTCTGACGAGGAAGCTTAATATCATGCTTAATTAACTCGCTTCCTTTTTTCAGGCCAAAAAGGATGAAATAAAACATTTTAATGAAAAAAATGTAATATCTAGAGAACTCTAGAAAAAAACATCAATTTTTTTACAGCTTCGAAGATACTACCCACAACGAGAAAAATTTATTCTTCTTTTTGTAGAATAATTCCTCTATTGAATCCTCTCACATTTTCCTCTCAAAATGGTAATATTCCTCTATAAATTAGTATTATCCTCTGTTTTTAAGAATAGAAGCCTTTTCATTTGAGAGGAGTCTTCTCTAGAAGAGAACAATTCTCTCAAATTAAGAGAATACTTTGCATACCATATTGTAGAGGAAAAATTGCATCAGAATATATTTTTCTCGGTGCAGCTAGCACCCGGGCCGTATTACAATTTCTACCGAAATTTTTCTACCGAGGTACATAACTGTCTCTTAAAAATATTTAGTAATTAATCAATTTTTCTCAACTTACCACTAAACATGGGCATAGTGAGTTCAGGATGAAGTTGAGCAAGTTGGCGAGAAAGGTACATTTGGTTTCGACAATACGTCGTGGACAACAAGGCATCAAGAGTGCCACCCCTAGTGGTTCCACCAGTGATAACACTGACTTGTCCCGGACCACCAGCAGCTGTAGATCCAACAGCCAGTTCATCTTGACCTAAAAGATTAATAAATAAAATTAGTAAAATAAAATTGTAGGATAATATCGAATTTCTAGGAATTTTACGGGATATTAAAGTTTCTTTTGAAAGGATTTAAAAATAATTCAAAAGATTTCAAGAGATTTAACAAAAGTTGCAAGTGTCAAATAAAGATATTTAGATTGATTATTCGGAAAAGTTTTTTCAAATCGGAAATCCACTTCCCGCATCAAAAATAAAATCAAGGACAATTCCCGGATTTTCCCGGATTCAATAGGTTTATCAGATTCTACAGAAATTTACTTATAAAATGATTTAAAATGATTTACTTGATAAATGAGCATTTATCAATTTAGCATTTAGCAAGAAATGTTTAATAAAACCATTTAAGAAATGTTAAAAATCATCACCATTACAGACCTCTATGAGGAAGCAACAATAAAAAAAACCTAAATAAAATAGGGACTCTTATTCGCCCGTAATTTCCATCTTTTTCTTTTACATTTTCGTCATTATTTTTCTTCTTATCAGATGCGAGAGAGTAGTTTACATCTAAAGTTACAACGTAGCGCAAATTTTATTTGCAGAAGTCTATAGATTTTGCGTCTAACTGGCAGACTGGTAATCACTATTATACGTAATTTACAGCAAAAAGGGGTGTGCCCTGACTCTGCGCGGATCTTTAGTAGAATTTTTGTTATTTACTGCAATTAACGTGATGAATGTTCAAATTAAATTTCAAATATCCGTCATACTGAAAATTGTTGAATCGTATAGATTATAATAAAATCGTTCAAATTAACGAAGGGAATTTTATCATGCATTCAATCGATGACAAGCTTAAACGAGTTTCACGCATATCAACAAGAAGAACTCAACATATCGAAATACTAATAAAAACGAAAAATGTATTTTATATAAAGGATCCAGCGAAATGAAAATTTAATTTAAAAATCCTACAAAAGACAATTGGCTGGCTTCTTATTAATTAAGCGAAGCCATTGAACATAATTAATTAACCCCATTTTTTAATATTAGCCTTACTCTATACATTAATTTAATATTACTTATGATTCGTTTAAATACAATAGATGTTCAAATACAATTTAAGTTGTAAGTCACCCTCCAAAGTCACAAATGATTTCCCGCTGGCAGTATTTATTACCAAAAGAATTAAAGATAGCGTTTTCCCAGTTGAAATTTGGGAGAACGATGGGAAACTGAACGACACATTGAA
Organism: Synergus magnus; assembly: GCA_032275165.1. Lineage (NCBI taxonomy): Eukaryota > Metazoa > Arthropoda > Insecta > Hymenoptera > Cynipidae > Synergus > Synergus magnus. The sequence goes on from JAUESH010000042.1 coordinate 1,227,580, forward strand.
ATTGAATGCCATAAAAGCTGGAAAATTTTTCTGTAGTGGAACAACGTTTCGGGATGATAATTTTACTAGGGGAGATAACGAAATGGTGAAATTCAAATGAAATTTTAAAATAATTCTAAAAAATTTTACTACCTAAAATACTATAAACTAAAGCGGATCGTAATCGCTTCGTAAAGCTTTGACGAATTTAAATGAATTTCAACCCGGACGTGACCCGGAATTATCCTATGTCAATTATCCTATCCAATGTCAATAATTTTTCATATGATTCAACTTTATCAATTAAAAAAATGTGAAATGGTTAAAAATTCCCGAAATAGATGGGTGAACAAATTTAAAAACGATTTCAAAGGACTTTAAAAGATTTAAAGAATTTTAAGAGATTTCGATGAGACTTTAAAGAATTGGAAGGGATTTAAAGAGATTTCATAAGATTTCAAGACATTTTTCAAGCAATTTAAGCGATTTAAAAAGATTAAAAAATTTTTTTAAGTCTTAAAGGAATGTGATGGAATTGCAAAAGAGTTGAGAAGAATTTAACGATTTTCAATAAATTTCACAGAAATTCAAAGATTTCAAGACATCTTAAGTGATTTTAAGGAATTAATTTTAAGGACACCCCCTAAATTATCAGTTGAAAAAAGGTGAATAGGTATGACCTGTGATAACTGAAGGAATTTAAAATTCCTAAAAAACGACTTAAAATCTGAAATAAATTATTTATTCTTCTATCTCCACCTTATTCTCAAATATCTGAAGTAGCCAGCAATGGACACGAACATTAATTATCTACAATGATTGGCGTAGAACAAACACCACATTTAGCAGCCGTTGCTGACTAATCTTTTGGCACGAAAACCATTTATCGCAATGAGTGTTTCCATCCAAAGGATAGTTGAAATACAAAACTCGGGTCTTGTCATCAGCATCGCGATCACCGCTAAACAAGTTTTTTTTCTCTATAAAAGAAAAAAAACTAGAAATTCGACAAATAGGATTCTACATTATTTGCGCATATCCAGTGTAAAAGTTGAAACTTCCTCGACGCGCAGAAGCCAGGTTGGTGCGTACGATGCTTTATCAAGAGAGAACCGTCGAATCGCCAAGCAGAAATAACTGGGGCGCCGATCGGACGATGGTTCCCTTGTTGAAGATTAATTCTAATTAAAGATGGTTTTCCGATATTGACTGTGGATTGACTCAAATCACCAATAACGCCCCTTACAACTCCCATCTATCCAGTGTTTAACGGAAATTTTTCAAGAGTGCCCCTGTGAACAATTTCTTCAAATACTTTTAATAAAAATAAAAAAAATCAAAAAATAAAATGTAAAATTCAAAAAGAGTGAAGTATTCACATCGATAGTGAGAGTCTGGAAAAATGTTTAATTTCGGTTAAGGCGAATCAACAATAAGTTAAGAACTGTTGCCCTTTGCTGATAATAATCATGGAGAACCGAACAACCCTCGAGCTTGTACGAGTAACCAGTGAACACGAGTTAATTTTAAATTTGCTCCATGGATTTCAAATGTACTACATCCCGATTCTCGTCTACCTTGGTTCTCTCGGGAACTGTCTCTCCGTCTGCGTCTTCTTCGGAACAAAAATGCGTCGAACTTCCTCAAACTTTTACCTTACAGCTCTAGCAATAAGCGACACAGGTTTTCTCGTGACCTTGTTTGTAGCTTGGCTAGGCATGGTGGAAGTGAAGTTATTTGACAAACAAGGTTTCTGTCAGTTTTTTGTCTACCTGACAACAGTCTGCAGTTTCCTGAGTGCTTGGTTCGTCGTGGCTTTCACTGTGGAAAGATGTGTGGCAGTGCGTTACCCTCTTCGTCGACAGTGGATGTGCACAGTGACTCGAGCAAAGACAATTATTTTCAGTATAACTCTGGTGGGTCTGGTATTATGCAGTCCTGTCTTGTTGTTTTCCAAGCCACAAACGACAAACTCGTTTCTTAATTCAACGACTTGTACTTTGGCTGAAGAATGGCAAAAGTGGGCCAGTGCTTACAATGTTATAGATACAGTGTTGACATTTGTGGTACCTTTCTGCTTGATACTGGTTCTGAATGGATTAATTGTAAAGTCGATCTGGCGACTTGTGAGAGTTAGAAGAACTTTGACGATTGAAACTGGGGTTCAGCAAGGCGACAGAGAAAGGTCCAGTGGTTCACAGAGTCCTCGAGGTGTGAAGCATCAAACGAAGGTCACGAAGATGCTTCTGATCGTCTCGAGCGTTTTCCTCTGCTTCAACTTGCCGGCTTACGTCATAAGAATTTATATATACGTTCTTATCCAGGTATGGTAATGTTTGCAAATGCCCTCCTTCATTCACCATGTTCACTTCTATTAGAAACTCTACGAGTCTCTCAGTCGGTTTATAAATTCTGATGCACCTCCACCTATAAACAGTCCTTCAAGAACGTAAAGCTTCACTCGTTGCAAGAACGATTCACTGATCTGAGCCACTGGTGAGAGCCCTTGTTATTGTAAGCAGTGAGATTTATGTTCACGAACAATTGCAGTTGGTGATGATCCGAGAATAAGAGCGAGGACAGAGCTTAGGGAAGATAAATGAAATATTTCATCTAACGAGTAACATTTGCTTTCGACATAAAATACCCTTGTCAAATTTTAATGTGTAATTGTCTATTCATTTAATTGATCAAGACGTTAAGCCACTTTGAGAAATCTGTACACTGTATGAAATAATATAGAGGGTCATTACTTAAATATCAGTTGAATTATTTCTATTTCAACGAGTTAAACAAAATACCCAAGATATCTCCAAATTGGGGTTCTTTTGAATTAAAAAATGGATTTTCAAGCAAAGATTGAAATTATCAACCAAAAAGGTGAATTTTCAAGAAAAGAAAATTAATTTTTAAACTCGTGAAAACAAACTTTTCAAATCCCTCAAAATTCCTAACATTTTTTTTGGAATCCTTTAAAAAATTGATTTTCAATTTAAATTTTAAATTCTTAAAAAAAAACTTGAAATCCCTTAAAATTCCATGAAATCTCTTAAAATTCATTATAAAATTCATTATAAAATTCTTTTGATATTTTAAAATTTCTAAAAATCATTTAAAATTTATAAAAATCACTTTAAATCTTCAACCCTAAAAAAATGGATTTTCAAGCAAATATTTAAATTGCCAACCGAAAAAGTGAATTTTCAAAAAAAAAAAAAATTTTTTTAAGAAAAAAATATTGTCTTTCAACAAAAGAAAATTATTATTAACTACATATTGAAGTTTTCGACGAAAAAAGATGATTTTCAACAACAACCTCACGAAATCCTTTTTTTTTTTTATTTTCTAAAACCTTGAATCTGAAATTTTTTTCTTTCGGTGAGAAAATGACTCCCTATTTTTTTTTAGATTTTTAAAAAAATATTTAGAGGTCGCTATAGTGTTTTATGCCGAATATTCGATTTTTCAATGTTTTTTAATTTTAATTTCTACAATTAGATTATTCTATGTTGTGCAGTGCAGAGAATAATTTACTAGGATGCCATGTGTCCCTAATATTTGTTTGGTTGAGAAAAAAAGATTTTAAGATGGCTATTGGCACCCTTAAAAATTGCAATTTTATGATAAAGTTGAGTTTAAAGGGTCAAATTCTATATAATATATATTATTATCGATTATATTATTTATCGATTTTTAAAATTTTTGAAAAAATTATTTTTTTAATTCTAGGACAAGTATTAATAAAAAAATTTTTTCCAACAGTAGAAGTTGTTATCAGCAAGGAAAGTCATATATACTGAAAGTTTTATAAATTTTTGAAACATTTTTAGGGATGAATTTGATCCTTTAAACTCAACTTTATCATAAAATCGCAAATTTAAGGATGCTAATAGTCATCTTAAAATTTTTTTTTTTTTTAACCAAACAAATCCTAGTAAATTATTCTCTGCACTGCACAACATGGAATAATTTAAATTCTAGAAATTAAAATTCAAAAACATTGAAAAATCGAATATTCGGCATAAAACACTTCATAGCGACTTCTAAATATTTTTTTAAAAATATAAAAAAAATAGGGAGTCATTTTCTCACCAAAAGAAAGAAATTTCAGATTCAAGGTTTTGGAAAATAAAAAAAAAAAAGGATTTCGTGAGGCACCCTAATGTAGGTCAAGAGAATATATTACATTACTAAGGCAACAATAATTAGATCCAATCCTTGAAAGCCTTTTCCATAAAGCTAAGTTAAAATAAAAATTTATATTGATGATTTAATGTTCAAATTATATAAATTTATTGTAATAATTACATGCCGTAGAATCCAATATCGAAAGGGAATGATAAAAAAATTCAATTTTTTCCCTAAAACTTTTAATTCTCTTTAAGATTGATAAATGTTTGAAATTATTATAGTTTATTAACAAAAATTTTTTTTTTTAATTTATCGGTTTTTCGAAAAAAACGAGTAATATCGATATAAATTTATTAAAATTCAGCGTTTGAATATTTTTCATTAAAAAATCCTTCATATGTATGAAGATAACTTTATAGAAATTGATTTCTTTGGCACTTGATTTTTTTATTGAGCGAAATTTTATTTTATAAACGCAAATACAGAAAAGAACTCGGATTATTTAGTTATTCAATTTATTAAAGAGGACAATGAAATGTTATCAAAGGTCCTAAAGGCAAGAAATTAAAAAAAAAATGTTCATTACTGAAAATATTATTTATCAAAGATCTAAATAATTTTTTATTATTTTAAAAGCATCCTTTGCTTTATTATACTTAATTAATAACTAATGAAATGAATTGAAGTAGGAAAATACTAATTAAATTAAATTCCTGCAAAGTTCTGTAATTTATTAGCACTATTATTCAGGCGCGTAGGCAGAACAATTTTTCGGGGGGGGGGGGGGGGGTGAACCCCCAAAAACCAACCCCGCATAAACGCCTTATTC
>JAUESH010000042.1:1234749-1257483 GCA_032275165.1 Synergus magnus
GGGGGCGCTACGGGAGGGGGAGCAACCGTGAACCCGGAACTGAAATGGTCGGTACAGAATCGGCAGTTGAGTGTACTATTTTTCACGGTAGAGTACTTTTAAAAGCGAATTTAAAAGGCTGAACAGATTGAAAAGAGTCCAACAGTTTAGTAAGAGAGTACATACTATGTAAAATGAAAGAAAATTAATTTTTAATCAAAAAGAGGGATTTTCAACGTAATACAGTTGAATATTTAACAAAGAATGTGAATTTTTACCGGATTATTTTGTTTTTTAACCAAAAAGATGGATATAGTTCAATTTTCAACAAAGAAAATAAATTTTCAACGAAAAATAGTTTAACTTTCATGCAAATAAAAGGAGAAAAGGAAAAATTTTCTTAAAAACAGGAAAAAAAGAGGACTCCTTATAAAATGGGGGGAAAATGTGATCTATAGAAATCTTTGGAGGTTCCTTGATAACATTTTTTTAGCTCTTTTAAAATTCCCTTGAAATCCCGAAAATCAATAAAAATCTGTTAGCATATCTTGAAATATTTTTAAATCCTTTAGCCTTTTTTACTCCTTAAAATTCCTTAAAATCACTGTAAATATCTTCACATCCTTTAATAACTTTTAAAATTATTATTTCGCGCAATTTCATAGGGAACAATAGAGAATATAGTTACGGGACTATGAGGCCTGTAATCTCTAAAAGAACTCATATTATTAAGCGAGCAATCTCCTAATCTTTCAATTACGGTAAAATGTAAAATAGAAAAAATGACAAAACGTTGTTATTTTCAGTAATGGATTCCGATCGTTCAGGCGTATCAATGTCTCGTCATCGAACAATAACTATCAATGAACCTTGGACGGATAGTCATGAAATGCAGTCATTCTGAAAATAACGCGCGTTCAAACGTTATGACCGCACTTCCTCTTTGAAAAAGCATCGGAAGGAGTGAAGAGAGTGCGAAAAGCTCGACAGGCATGAGAGTCTCGCAAAATTTATGCAGCCATAAAGCCTCGAAGAGAGAGTATAAACCCTCCTTTTTCAAAATGTACGATTTCATTGATATTTTTTAAATGAAAAAAGCAAAAAAAAACTCACCGATATCGAACTCTGTAGCTGCTAGTGGACTCACGTTGCCAAAGAATCTCTGGTCAAGAAGTTGCAGCAGCTGTAATGCAGCGTCGTGAACTGAAGCTCGTGGACAACCTGTGTTCATCAGAGTCACATTTATCACACTCGTATAGTGATCACAAGGGTATTCTCTGAAAAGAAAGTTATAATTTTATTGCTCTTAACTTCATCAAGCATTTTAATTTATTGCAGTATTCTTTACTTTTTATTAATTTATTTTTTAGAAATAATGATCTAATCTAAGATGTAAATGTATGTGACGAGCGAAATGTGATATAAATATTTACAAGGAGAGCCAGTCATCATAGTGCCTATTGTCGTTAAAAACGGTGAAAAGAGAGTGATGGGACATCGACATTGATAACATCGGAAACATCGATGTTTTGCTTTCAATGCAGTGCTCTCAGATCGAGCTATAAATTTACCCCTTCCATATTCACTATTTTATTGAAAAAAAGCAATTTGTCAAATACAATTTGCCAAACTTTTGAAATTATGACTCCTTTTAAATATTTTCTTGAATTATATAAGAAAATTTTCCCACATTATATTTAATAAATTACTTTTTTTATAAAATAGTAGATGTGGAGGAGGTAAATTTCTAGCTCGATCTGAGACACTGTTTCAATGTCGATTTTTTTGACAGTATATTCTCAATCGAACTAAAAATCGATTGAACCAAACGTCAATAAAATTGTTTTGCCCTTTGGTTTAATCGATATTTAGTTCGATTGAATACCAACCGTTTTTGACATTGAGATTTTAGGTTTTCAATGTATCAATGTTTTCTTTTGGATATTCGGAATCAATGTTTACGTTTTATTGTTTATTGGTCATTTAAAGTTTTAAATTGCGAACTTGTATTTTGATTGGTTCCTTTTGATGGTAGTTGGTTAGATGGTAAGTTGGTTGGTTCTTTAACTACGATGACCATTTGATCAGTCAATCACAAGTAGGCGTATTATCATTCAAAATAGGTGAAAAAAGATAAACATTTAGCGACCTGTGATGACTGGAGAGCGCATTTAAAACTTTTAATTGTTACTATCAAATGACTGAAAATGAGGGAGGTCGTCTAGAAGCCAAAACAGTCTCTTCGAATTAGTTTTCGTCCGAGAAACTAAACGAGAGTCCCATTTTTGAATTATATATGTACTCAAATTGAAAATTGACTAACGAGAAAGAACTAAGATCCTTCAACAACTTGATGTATATATCCAAAAATACTTCTACATATTAGATATTGTAATTTTGATTTTAAAGTGTATTAAATCTGTAAGTATTACATACAAGTATTGTTATATCTAGTTATCATGTTACATTGTTTATTGTCAAAATTTAAATGAATAAATTAATGTGATAATATGTTTCAAAAAGATGATAATTATGCAAATTGAATTTCGGTCCCTGAGCCTTTTTAATAGCTGTTGCAGATTTGAGAGCCTTGTCAATTTTAGTTTTAGTACATAATCAAAATGAAATTTACCTAGCACTGAATATTGTAGCAAGAGCAAGAAAACACCCGTCAGCCACTTGAGGCACTCCCGTGTAACATCGATCCACTACCCAATCAAGAAGAGCTCCAATATCAGGGTTGCCTTCCAACAGCAACACAACAGTCTCTCGAGCAAGAGTATAAATCTAAAATAATAAAGGTGCGATTATTATTCATTTGTAAGCTCTTTTTTCTATTTTAATTTTACTCTTTTCCTCTTTTTTATTTGGCAGGTTTACCTTTTCGTCTTTGCTGGACAATAGAAGATCCAACCACTGGTAAAGAATTGCGCCCTCTTCGGATAAAGATTGCGGATTGAAGCATGGACCACAACACAATAATCCACTCATGGCTTGAAGTGCAGAAAGCTGCAACTCTGAGCATGGTTTTTCTTCTTCATGTGACAATGACGAACTTGTAAGTGGTTTTCCGTAAGGTCCAGCCCAACTAGCAAAAAGTGTGAAAAGATTGCGGCGCAAATCTCTTTTCAGAAGAGTGTGACATGTTTCAACTGAAAAAATATACAAGCAAAATAATATTTCATCGTGGAGAAAGATAGTGGAAGTTAAGAGACTGCTATTAAAAAAAAAAAACAGATTATACTACTTCTAAATAATTACTTACGTGTGAAACTTTTGATCATCTTTCTAATGAAATTGCAGAAGTGCAACTTAATATCCCTGACAGCAGGAGCCTCTTTGTCGTTTTCATTTTCCAAAAATAAACGAGCACCATCCATGTATTCCACAAACGTGGGATGTAAAGATTGCGTTTCTCGGTCTAGTACTGCTGGGCTGTAGAAAAATTTTAATTTCACTTTTTTATAAATAAATACCCCTACAGACTGAAAATATGTCTAATTACAATATATTTTAAGTAAAATGGAGAGACAAGGTGTATACCAATTTTCGTCCACCAAATTCTCTGTTTTTTCCCGGTTGTAAATTTTAAATCCTCTTTTAATAAAAGTACAAATAAAATACATTTAAGGTTGTTAAAGATTTTAAAGCATTTCAAAAAGATGTCAAGAATTTAAAAGAATTTTAGGAAATATTATGGCATTAAAAGTGTCAGAGTTTCTATTCGTCCAAATTTTCGATGAATGGTATTAGCGAGACGGAAAAATTCCCCTTTTCAATTCAACCAATCACATTTGCAAGACTTTGCTATTCATCCTACCAAAAATCTGAGCGACAACTCACCGCGTAAACAATTTTTTAAGAATTTTAAAGACTTTATACTGATGAAAATTTAACATCTGAATTCTAAATGCAAATGAAAATATTTACTAACCAGATTCCAAATGTTCCGTATTCAGCAATCAGTTCAAGAACGCGAACAAGCTGCAATCTGAGAGCATCTCGTCTGCGTCGTCGTCTCATATTTTCTTGCTTTCGATCCACTGCTTCTTTAATATAGGGCACTAGCTCCTCCATCAAATCCCTAGAAATTATATTATTTAATTATTTATAATTTTCAAATAGTAAAGTATCAATTCTGTCTTTCTGTCTTTTTACATAGAAACTTTTGCTGATTTGATGCTGTTAAAATAAATACTATCAAGCATATGAAAATTACACAAACTTACTTCAAAGCATCGGCGTTAACTTTGCCAATAGCTTGAACAACAGCATCTCTAACGTCGACTGCTTCGCATCTGAGTAAAGGTACTGTTAATTTGTACAAGGCCGACGGACTGGCGTTCGTTCCTGGAGATTTATTGTCACCTCGTTCTGCAGATAAACTATCAGGCGATGAACTGTGAAAGTTAATTCGTTATGTATATATATATTTTTCACTAACATTCTGATTTGATGAAGTATTCTCTAACTACAACTTGATCTGCAGAGGATGAATTTTTCTAAATGAGTGAAGAGTGAAAACAGGAAAACAAAATTAACATCACGATGAATGACTAAATCTCTAATGAACTTTCAAAAACCTAATGTTGAGTAAATATGTTATTATCCTATCATGAAGTCAGTATTCTTGCTTCGCCTGTTGGTTGGATTTGTATAGAGAAATTTCAAGAAATTTCAATAGATTTCAAGTGATTTGGGGGTTTTCAAGGAATTTCAAAAGAATTCAAAAGAGTTTCAAGATTTTCAAGTAATTTCGAAATATTTTTAAGTACTTCAAAGGATTTTAAAACTAAATATTAGGGCAAAGAAAAGTGTAATAAAAATCGATGACACTAACTATAATGATTGATTAACGCTGATAAATAATCAATTGGTGCGTCAAAAAAGAGCGATCGGGAACGGTCGTAAGGCTGAGTGAAAACTTGCACGTAGATTGCTTACAAGATACAAAGCGCTGCTAGTAATAATCCATCATGCGAAGTACTTGGATCAACGATTAATATATGTAAAACAAAAGTATATCTAACAGTGTACAGAGCGATTCTTTACCAACGACCGTTCGATCCGGGTGAATGTGAGGCAGCAACCGTTTAGCGATTTTTTTTTAAGCTCACCTGGTCCTCTTATGTCTGGTGTAGATCCCGGAAATGGACGGAACTGAGAACCGACCCGGCAGGGTCTGCGCCCCACCGAGGTTTTCCAGGCTTTGACTCAACTCCTTACTCATGCACAACACACCAAACTCCACCGTTTGCTGACCACTAGAGTATGCAATACAGTGTACCACCAATGCTCCTTATATCAAACATTATTTACTGCTCGGAAATACTACTGTCCTAAGTCCAAATACACATATGACGAGGCAACGAAAAATACTGGCATGCGAAGTTAATGTATCGTCGCAGAAAGAAAAGCGAAAATGTACAGTCGACTCTGACTTACTGCACTATTTTTAAACCACATCCCTTGCACATGATTTTCATTTCTTTTTATTTTCAGGGTGTCAACTAAATTTTGCCCACGAAATTCGCGGACGATTCCCGTATTTTTCCTGCTTATAAATATAAGGACCCTCTTATGATAGAATCATCATACAATACATAGTGGGTTGCGACATGCGTAATTTACTCCATTGCAAAATTACAATTTATTTAAAAACTATATTTTTTAATTTTTTAATAATTTTTAAGAATTTAAATTTTAAATAAGAAAAAAGTAGTGCAGTTGAGTTACAAAGAATGCGTAAAAATCGACTGTACTTCAGATAGGAAGAGAGAGAGAAAGAGAAAAAAAAGTTGATCCTTCTAATTTTGATACAATGGTGCAAATTTTCAGAGCTTGGCTCTCTCTGAAACTAAATTAAATTCCAGATCCTAATGCAATCTGGTGCGTTTTTTTCTCGGAAAAATTTTACTTCATAAGCAAGAAACTCGTGTGTATAGACTCAAAATAGAAATAGTGATTTTTGTATGCAAGTGTGGGACATCGTATTTGAAACCATGCTAACAAGTCTTTTTTACGTGAACTCAAAGTAAAATAACGGAATACAGGGTGTCGACTAATTTTCGTCCAAATTTCCGGTCATTTCCCGGTTGTAAATTTAAAATCTCTGAGTAAAAGCACAAATAAAATGCATTTAAGTTTTTTAGAGATTTCTAAAGATTTCAAAAAGTTTCAATAGATTTCCCAAAATTTCGAAAGATTTCAAAAGAATTTAAGAGATGTCAAAAGATTTCAAGGCATTAAAAAAGAGATCAAGGGATTTAAAAAGATTTTCAGGAATTTTATGGAATTTCAAAAGTTATTTTTTTAAGTTATTTTCATTTTGTTATGAAATTTTATGGATTACAAGAGATTTTTAGAAATCTTAAAAGATTTTATGAAATTTTAAGATATTTCAAAAAAATTTTTAGGAATTTTAAAGGTTGTCATGAAATTTAAAGGATTACAAATAATGTAATAAGCATCTTTTTTAAAGTTTAAATACGGTTATTTCCTGGTTTTCCCGATTACTAACCAACACCCTGACAATAGTAATTTAAAATGAAAATAAAACGTATGAAAAATAGAAATAGAAATCATAGGATAAGAGAGAAGCAGCCAGACCCAACACCAATCAATTAATCTCAAATATCTTTAAATACTATTAAGTATTAAGATATTTCCCAATAGTGTAAAACTATTCAAGCTCTTTTTTGATTATAGAGTGTCATCAAAGCACGAATAACCTCATTAAGCAGTCCGATTATTAACTTCAGCATTGCCAATTAGAAATTTGCGTTACTCGGCTTTAAACGATCCCAAAAAACCAATGCACCGATGCACTGCCTGACAATTTTAAATCTTTGATGCAAATGGATTAAAAAGAACAAAATTATAGACAGTAAATAGACTGAACAATAAATCGAATTAAAGTATGTAAAGATTTTGAAATTTTATTTACCTGAGACTGAGATCTGGACTCGCACATCGAACTATGGGACTCGGTATGGGGGGAACGACTCTGTACCCAAAAGTCAAATAGTTTTTCCAAACATGCATGTAAACGTCTCTTTCATTCACAGGTTTCCTAATCGCAGTCGAACTTCTCAGGAGAGAGGCTCTGTTGTCATTAACGGGTCTGCAAAATTCAAGTAAATAAATTGATGCTCTGAAAATATTGATAACTAAAATTAAGGGTGTTGGATCCAACTTCTAACTTCAAAATTCGATTTTTTCAATACTTGATAAGTATTATAATTCTAATATTTTTGGAGTAAAATGAGGAAATCGAATTTTGAAGTTAGAACTTTGATCCAACATCCCTAAAGAAGTGGAAGATGTTCTCACGTTGGATCGACGACAGTAAACAAAGAATTCACTCGAGTAAAAACAATTGGCCAGGAATGAGCGACAGCATTAGGACAAAGTGTGAGAACCCTATCTTTTTCCAAAAATGCAAATAAACAACTGCTCCAAGGATCAGCTCCATTTAAATTTAGAGAGGAGGAACTTTTTGTACTGTTTTCATCGTGGAAGCCTGCGAAAGAAATATCATATTAATTAATTGCATTTACAGGGTTGCTATAGAAGTCTGGTTTCAAAATTCCATGACCTTTCTAGGCTTCTCAGAAGTTTTTCAAAATTCAATGACTTTTCCAGGTTTTCCAGGTCTTATAACAACCAGCAACCCGGAAATTAGACTACATACGTACCGGCTGTCCAGACACAACTGCTTCTCTCAGCTATCCACTGAAGATCAACATTCGAAGTAGACGCAGCAGCCGCTTTTTCTGCAGGTGGCAACATGTGATAACACTTTTCCAAAACAGCTGGACAACATGCGTCTATAACATCAATCACAGGTTGATCGTCTTCAAGACTCCCTGCAAACATATAAATTTTAAATTTCCATTCCACATAATTTCTGCAAACAAGTTGATTATAATTACTCTCTCAATCTGAATTAGTAGCAACTAATTTTAACTATCTTTAATTATTGTTTAAATTAGTAACCAGCGAAAGTAAGTTTTGACTAATTCAGATTGAGAAAGTAGTCATGCAGATTTTTAAATTACCTAGAGTTTTTAACAAAAGTTTAATTTCCCTTAATATATGCACAGCCAAACGACGCGGATAAAGTCTGCAGTTGCAGAGCATGACGAGAGCGAATCCTTCCACCAAATGAAAAACGCTAGACACTGGTTCGACTTTCTGACCAGGTTCCACTTTCTTAATAACCGAATCAATTCGAAGATGAATTCTGTTAGGATCGACAGGTTGTTCTTTTGACCTTACGCTAGGACTGGAGAGGGCATTTTTCCAACTAGTGAGAAGTTGTAAGAGCATCCTCAAGCCATTGTCAACTAGTTGAGGAAACGTGTCTTGAACGTCTCTAGCAAGAAATTGTGTGAATCCCAAAATCACATCTTGTCGCCAGTCAGGAAAGTCCAGAACCAACGTTTGAAGGCTTTGGTAGGCCAGAGCTCGTAATTCCTCGTCCATGTGGACGGTGAGACGAGCTAGTAAGTCAACCAATTCGGCACCAGTCATTCCATCTGGAATTAAACGTGGAACAGCTGCGACACATGTCCGGAATAGATCAATTCGTGGTTTGCGTTCTCCCGTTATCATCTCATCAGGTTCTTTGTTCATGTTTTGCGTACTGGTCATCATCAGGGGTCGTCCATAGTGAACGTCCAGAGCTCGCAAAATATCAACAAATACGCGTCGAACGTGTGGAAAGTAGGAAGACATTCCTATGCTTCTTGCTGTGTCTTCCGTAAGCATCTGCAAATAAATAAATCGCTTATCTTTGTCTTGCAATTTTTTTTGGCAGTGTGAGTGTTTATTAATAATTATGTCAGTTCGACATTTATTCTATGTTATTTTTGTCATATTACATATGTAGCTTTTATAGTTTATTTAACAGAGTTTAGAAGATTTCCAAGGATTTCGAAGGATTATAAAGAATTTCTAGGTATTCGATGAGATTTGAAGGGAGTTTAAAGATTTAAAGAGATTCTGCGAATCCGAGCGATGTACGTTAACGAGCGAGAGATAAGAAGGACTAGAACGGTAATCTACTAACCTTATTCAAATAAGTTTTTTTAACACGCATGGTGTTTCCACTCGGAAGAACGCCCATAGTTCGAGGCATCGGGGGTTCTCCCTCTTTTTGCTGAAGACTATCTGCAACGACAAGAAAGGCTCGAAGTCCGATGCTCATTCTTTCAGGGGTTAAAATTATTTTTACGGGCCGACCAACAGACAAGAGATCAAATACTATTTCTCTCATTGCAAAATCCAGCCTCTCTTGGGCAATGAATTGAATTATCTTTACAAAAATATTGAGTGGTGTGTCCCTTGGAACAACGGCCTTTGAACCTTTCGGAAAGAGCGAATTCACTATGCTCTGTAGGCGACTCTGCGTTGCTGAATTACTTTCACATTTGATACGAATCATGTAAACCCAGAGTAAACGATATAAAGCCTCTGTAAAAATAAAAGATTATCAGAATTTTCGAGCATTCGAATCTATAATACAATTTATACAACTTGAATGTCAAGCGCGAGCTAAAGCACGGGCCTTTATCAATATTCTAGCTTATGCTACTTTTTAAACATCTTATGTTAAAATACCTTAATCTTCAATAATTTTATTTTATTTTCAAAAACAATCCTGTCATAAAAACTGCTACTATAAATTGGAAGTCTCTCTCTCTCTCTCTTCGATATAATTGCAATCCCTTTTTTATGATAGGATGATAGAATGTCTCAGACTTACCTAAAGCAACTCGACACATTTTTGGATCTCGATTCTTGAGATGAGAGAGGCACATGGCTAGAAAATAATGCCAACTATGAAGAAAGAAGTTTTTCTGACTAACGCAGAGGAGACAAGTAACGAGAGGAAAAAGTGCGAGACGATGTTTGTTTTTAGTGCACATGTCTAAGGTTGTCGAATACAACATCTCTACGAAGTTCTTTAGACAGGGGACGTTAACTTCGTTTTTGACAGCCTGAAATAAAAATTTTAGTTAAAAAAATGTTTTTTCTAACTTAAATAATCTGCTAGTACATAATCCTTTTTCTTATGTAAAAACTTACAGCAGCAACAGGTACCAGAATTTCGACAAAAAGTCCAGCAAGAGCATGCTTGACATCCTTATCCTTCACTTCTAAAAAATACTGAGCACACTCTTGCATGAACTGAAATGACGCTTCAAATTCTTCTATAGGAACCATCTGTAAAAGTAAAGAATTATTAACATACATCACGCAAATAAAAAAATACGGAAAAATGTATTTTATTTTTAATAAAAATGAAAATAAAAATCATACCTTTACTCTGAAGAATTTCATACCCATTAACAAAGAAATTATGCTTTGGGTGGTATGCGGTCCTGGTTCTTTTGCTCGTAGTTCTTTTAACTCTACCATAAATCGTTTTCGGACAGACATAAACCGAGACTGAGCAAGAACTCCTATAACTTCAGCATACAAATCGGCGATGATATGTATGTTTGCTGCATTCGGTTCGTTTTGAATCCTATAGTCAAAATATCAATCAGTAAATTATTATTTCCTTTCCAAGTATTCAATAATTAATTAAGACTATCAGTTATCCGATCTGATGTCTTAAGTTACGTTTATCTTGTTCCAAATAAAAAAAAGTTATTTATAACATTTTTTTTTGGCTATTATAAAAGCTTAGGACCAGATAAACGTACCTTGGTATATTTACTTTAACTTTACAAATTTTCAACTCGATACCGCAATAAATGTAGAAATGGCATTACAGAGAAAAAAATTTCGGTAAGGTAGGAATCGCATAACTAATACATGGCCTTAATACGTTGTTAAATACACACCCTTCTCTATATTTGAAGTGTTTAAAGGCAATGTTTTCGATGTATGATACGAGGTCTTCGTGCCCCGGATGGAAAGGTAATTGACGCAGAACTTCAATTAACATCAAACAAAATATAAATTCCACTGCTAGATCTCGACGTTCCTGGAGTAAATCGGCTTCACTTCTTTCAACAGTTTCCACACTTCCGGAAACTATCGTATACATGATGCTGCAACATAATAAATCAAATTAAACCGACCTGATTAGCAAAAAAATTTCTTTAAAAGTGTTGGTCTATGTTCTAATTTCAAAAGTCGATTTCCTCGTTTTACTCAACGAATATTATAATTAGATTTTTTTTGGTTCTATAGCGCTTTTCCTTTTTGAACTAGAAATTATAAATATTAATTAAAGTTATAAGTTATAAAATTATAAATATTTTTTTAATCTACAGCCATACTTCTATTTCAAAAAAAGGTACATCTACACAAGGAAACGATATAGAATTCTAATATTTATTGAGTAAAATGAAGGCATTGAATTTTGAGGTTGGAACAAGACCCTTAATTAAATTAAGTAATTAAATTACCTTTTTCCTTTTTGGTCTTCTTTTGCCGAGGCATGTTTCTTTTGTTCGGACCCATGTT
This sequence comes from Synergus magnus, assembly GCA_032275165.1. Lineage (NCBI taxonomy): Eukaryota > Metazoa > Arthropoda > Insecta > Hymenoptera > Cynipidae > Synergus > Synergus magnus. The sequence continues at coordinate 1,246,213 of JAUESH010000042.1, forward strand.
CCACTAATTGTCTTTCATACCAATTAAACAAAGCCCTGAGGATAGATGGGAGACAGTGTTCTGCAACTGAACCGAAAGCTGAGAGTAGCTGATCGAACTGCGCATCTTCTCCTCGTTGTAAAACCTTTGAAAGCGACTTTTCCTACAAATTACAAAAACGTAGTTAGTTTTCTACAATACTAAATCGTATGACATTATTAATATCTTAATCTTCAATAATTGTTTAAAGATCCCTTCAAATTCCTTAAAATACTTTGAAACTTTTTAAAATCATTAACAATAAAATGATTAAACTATATATATCAAAATAAACGGAAGAATCAACCTCTTTTTTGTATGCTCAATGCAAAATGTACATATACATACGTGCTCAGTCATAACAGCTTCCATCTTTTTCTCAGCCTGTGTCGTGAAATCCGCGAACAGCGTCCGCATCACGAATTCTCCAGGTCTTAGATCCATGTCTCCTATTTGATGAGGTTTGCAAGTTTCTTTCTGAGCTCCCCAAGGCAGTACGACTGTTACTGCGCTAATTTTACTCGAAGTCGACTCTAAAGCATCAAAATAGAAAGTAGAAAATTAAATTAGTTTAATAGCAACTCTGATAAGTATTTAAAATAATAGCCAGATAATCTGCTCTGCTCTCAGTCTTTATTATTTTCGGATATTTTTACTAACCGTTCCCAGAAACAGACGTACTGGCTGTACGAATACTGGCAGCATCGCTACTTTCTCCTTGTGTTGCGCCATGGACAGTAAGGAGGTCCTGACACGGACCAGATGAGTTTTGGGATATTTCCACCGTCCCTTCATGTGAGCCCTCCCCCTGAACTGATCTTGATTCAGAGACATCTGATGAAAAAATGAGTAATTTTATTTCAGGAATTGCACTTTAGAAGCCTCTGCCTTAATTGAGAGGTTGAAGAACAATTTTCAAGAACGATTTTGTCATTTTCAAATACTTGAAGTCTAGAACTCTATTAAACTGTTGAGCTTCTGATAATTTAGCAACAGCTAACTCTATTCAGTGGGAAAGTCTAAGAGATGAAGCCCTGCTCTGTAACGTAACAGATGCCCGCGTTGTACCTAACTTAATTACAATGAGCTTCACACTCTTGTATATATGCATGAACGAGCTTCGAGAGGTAGACCATTAGACATTGACATTGGTACTGCTGTCAACTCACCAGCTTGTGCTCCACTGCCACCGCTTGACTGGTTTTCTTCTCCTGCAAGCAAAAGTTTTTAAGTCGTTTATTTAATTCTCCAAGAGTGAAATTTCAATTCAATCGAGAGTCAAGACTTAGAAGTACATTTTTGCAAGTTCTTTTTACCAGGAAAGCTCTTGCAATTCATTGGATTAACCTTAAGCTCATTTACATGGATTTTTACATACAAGAGTTACATACCTTCTGTCATGTCTTCAATGTTTGCCTCACTTTCGGGCAACATCTCCGAGGTTTAACGTCAGGCCATATCTGTTGAAAATTTAACATTTCTTTTGTTAATAGTCTTCTTTTAAAAATAGCCTTCTTCAAATTAGAATTAAATTTTTTAAACCAGCTTTTTTACTCAATTCTTTCGATAAAAATAAATAAAACAAAGTGTCGGTCAAAATAATCAAATATTTAATAACAAAATGCAAACAATTGTACGAAATTAATTAAATATAATAAAGTACAATTATATTCATTCAGTTATTCATTCATTCATTGTCCACATTTATAAATATCAAAAATTTATGTAACTCTGGCATTAGGTTGAGGTTTTGCGCAAAAAAAATTGCAAAGTTTTCATGTGATTTCAAGGAGTTTGAAAATATTACAAGAGACTCGAATAAATTTTCAATAAAGAAAATAAATTTTAAGCCAAAACGCCCTTAGTAGAAGACAGTAAAAATTATTTTATCTCTAAATTTGAGAAACTAGTTTTTGTTTTAATTTGCTAGTTTATTATATAGAAAACAAGAAAGAACTTACGTCTTCATGCTTCATGTTGATAATGAATTACATGTAACACTCCATTTTCAGGCTTTAACCAATTTTTCTAAACCAGAAGAAAAAAATGTTTTAAAAAATGCTTTTACGCCAAACATTACTAATTTTCCCTTTCAAGCAATTCTTCTTGCAGATATATATAAATCATAACTAACTTGTAAAACGTAATAACACGAATATTGTTCTAACACAGAAAAACTAAAGACGTAGTGAAATAAATAAAAATCTATACTGACCTCAATAAACAAACTTCAAAGCAAACAAATATGGCGACAGACAAAATAAAAATACGTACGTCAACGATAAACAATAACAAATTAACGTAAGTAAAGTCAATAATTAAAAGTTCACAAATCCTAGAATTATAATTCCTTTGTAAATAATAACTAAACGATAAGCTAATGTATACCCACTTCTCAGTAGAAATAATGATTATTTTACGCCCTTATCGACAATAATGGAAAGAAACTCGATCAACAAAGGATTTCGTAAATAAATCATTTTCGTCACATTGTCACACCCTGAATGTGAAAGACATGAAATAATTAGGTACTAATGCGCAACAATACAAAATGAATACATAGCAAATAGTTGTAACCTGAAACGTCAAACTTAGAACAAAATTCACTTTGTTTTCGATGTTATCGTAAAAGAACTTTTTATCACAACACTGATACAAACACTGATAAGATATCTTTTAGCAGATACATGCAATTATTGAAAGACAAAGCAATTTACCGTAATGTATTTAATTGAATTTTATTTCTGACGTTTCGGAGCGGATGAATCCGGCTCCCGTTTCTCTTTTACGTACAGTTTGACAATAATTCGTTAGATAGCGCTGCCAGTCCTATTAGGTAAGGAAGATCCCTACAAAAAAAATGCGAGCGCGGGAATTTTGAAATTAAAATCTTTGCACCTTTTTTTATGATTTTTAAAAATGAGATAATTGGACACATTTTGTTAATCAAATTCTCTTTAAATACAAAATTGAACATGTGCTTATAATGAAAAATTAAAAAATGAACTATGATTATATAAAATTAATTTCTAGAGGTAGATAAGTGAAAGAAAAAGTTTATTGATTCATATATACATGGAGTAAATACAGGAAATAAAATGATATATAATTTTATAAAAATAATACTTACAGGTTTAAAGGATTAATGAAGGTCTAAGAGGTTTTGTTATTTTGAAAGGAGTTTTTGATCTTCGAATGATGAGGGTCAGCCAATCAGTTGACCTTAATTGCCATCAGTTGTTCTTTGGAAACCTTACAAAGCCAAGCCTAGCCCTTTATAGTCCATTATTATGTTCTGGTGCACGAAGTGACCATGGCATTGAAGCACTTTATTTTCAAAGTTCCCCTCTGATTATTTAAACTTTGATCACGCTAATCCAGTGCAAATCTGTCATTCATTTTAAAAAAACATTTTTTTCTCATTTCTTCATCAATCGAATCTAAAAAAAAAAAAGAATTTGTTAATAACATTATTATTTTTTAATTGCTCTTTCTACATTTCAAAAGGTTTTAATTCTATAAATTATGTATAACTATAAATTTAAAATAAACTTTTATGGAAGTAAGTTTATAACTTTTCCACAGTTTTATGAGTGAAACAATTTTTGAGTCAATCTAAAAAGTAAATTGGTCATAAATGTGTAGAATTACTATCTACATTTACATCAATATTGTTTTCAAGTGTAAACTCTAATTAATTATCTATTTATAAAATTACAGATTACTCTGTTTTTTAAATTCTAGTTTAAATTATTATAGCGCCAAAACATCATCAAAGGAGTAAAATTATAACACCTATCTTTCCACAAGAATCTATTCTGAAAAATTTGCAGTTGAAGTCCTTTTTTTGCAGAGTTCTTCGACCTTTTAAAATCACTTGATAAGACACTTGATACAACTCATCGGTGCCACAGTCCAAGTGCGTTGATCCACTTTATCCAGAAATTTGACTCCGTATTATCATCCGCGTAATGCAGAATGCATTAGAGATAATAAATCGGTGTCAGACACATACAATCGGCCTCACAATTATGCACTACCACTTTTATTCTTTCAGAAACTCGAGTTCCTCTTCACAGCTTGAATTACAAAAGTAATTCAAGAAAAAAAAGAATTCTTTTTAAAAAAAAAGTGAAAACAGGGGAGTATGGGAAAGACTGTGTCTGCAATATGTCAATTATGTAAACATTTAAAGAATATTTTACAGTATTGACTGAAAATAGGCTAGTTTAGGGACCATATCCTGAAAATAGGAGAATTTAGGGACCTCATCTTAATATAGGGAACAATAGGGCCTGTAATTGTTTTTTAAAAAGGCTTGCTCATTAAATTCTACATTATGAAGAGAATTGTGTTATCTGGTAAGGAATCTGTCGAGTATTTCGTCGATCAGAGTATATGTATACGTCTTCAATGATAACAACCAGATTGCATAACTGATTCCAGTCGACGTCAAAGTCTGACTATGAAACATAATAATATTCGAGTATATTAAACGCACTTGCAAATACACGTGTCTCCTCGAGCGTTTCTATCTTTTCAAGGAAGTAACAACTGAAAAATGTTTCTATCGATCGGACTATAGTAAACACTAGTCCACAGAAACAATGAATGATCTCGAAGAAATTATTTTGCGACAAGCGTAAATGCAACGGAAACTATTTAAAGGAAGATATAATTTGAAATTACGTGGGCAAGCAAGCTGGCACGAGGTGTGTCTTGTTAAAAACTAGATAAACATGCCTTCCAACCTCGACAATCGTTGTCCGCGTTTCTGAACTTTGAGATCATTTCTTACATGTACAAAGTTTATTGACAAGCCAATATTCAAACTTGAATCTTTCGTGATAATGGTGTCGAAACAAAGATAGAATGAAAGAATTAATTTAGTATTTAAATTGCCTCAATTGAACCGCACTGTAAGTAGGGTGCAATTCGGGTGCAATTCAGGCTTGCTAGATAGCGCCCTAATTTAGGCACTAATGGGGAACTAGTCAGGACCTAACTAGACTCGTGAAAATTCTTAAGACAGTAATTTCGGTAATATGCAATATGTTTTGCTTATCGCAAACACGTATTGATAATAAAGAATCCGGAAGAACTTGGTCCCTTCATGACATAAACATTAGACGATCTTTGGGCAGAGAGCAAGCCAAAGTCGTAATAAATGCAAGGACATGTTGACCACGTAACACGTCTGAATATCGAGAGCCAGGTAACATATGTAGGGAATCTCACACATCCGCAGAGAGTATTGATTTCTGAAAAAATAAGACGAGTTAATAGAGTAGAGAGAAATATTTTATAATATATGTAAATATAATTAATAAAGGACTCTGAATTTAAATTTGGTTTAGAGAAGCCAAAAAAAGATCATCATAATTTTGTAGGAGATAAATTCGACTCTAACGTAAATCTCTCTCTTACTTTTTTTTAAGCTAAAAGAGTAACACTTTTTTTTTTTTTACAAAAATCGGACATTTTTGCAATGTGAGAAGCAAAAAGAAAAAAGCCTATTGTAGTTTTAAATAATCCTAAAATATTCCAAATTGGGATTCTTTTGAATAAAAAAAAATGGATTTTCAACTACATATTTAACTTATTAACCAAAAAAGTGAATTTTCATCGAAAAAGTTAAATTTTCAACCACATAAAGTTAATCATTATAATATTAATTATCATGACAGATGGTCATCACAAGTTCAAATGAATAGCGACCAGAAAAAATAGGCGAATGAATATTATGAATTTTCGATGATATGCCGTTCTTCTCCACTTCGTAAACGAAGAAAGAGGCGATATGTATTTAAAGGTCAGTTGCTTAATCGATCAGTCAATGACCACTGCTCGCTCTAGCACTCATTGTCATCACCGAGCTGTATTTTTCTGAGTGAGGAAAACGCGGTACCTACACACATTTAGCAATCGTCTATTCTCTGCAAGGTCCGCAAATGCTATCGTGCACGCATATCCACGACAGAAGTATAAATACACCTTACGACGTTGCTCCATTGAACTTTGGCGCTGTGTTTTACCATTGGCCATAAGCCAGGGTTACGTAACTCTCGCCCCGATGACCTCCTTCTTCAAGAGAAGTTGACCTTGCAACTTGTTCTTGAGAGATGCACCAAAACATCTGATGACAAGTGTCAACCTCTTCAAAGAAAGTAACCTTCCTCTTGTAAGCTAAATTCTCCTCTCTGCAAACAAATAAAAATAAGTGCATATAATAACAGGCTGGCGATTCAAGTCTCAGAAACAATGTCTGCGGACATTTCTCGAGTTCATTTGAAATCTTGAAGATTCTGGGTAGCGATTTATGGAAAAATTTCTAAATATGGGTCACTTCCGTGTTTTTTCAGATTTTCATAAATACCCACTGGGTTCAGAAAAATCAAGAAAAATTAAAATCCAAAAAACCGTTTTTGAGTTATTTACAAAAAATGATTTCTTTTGACATTTCCTATTTTTCAAATCTTGTGAAATTTGCAAAATTCTTGTTCAGTACCATGTTTACGAAATTTCATATACATACGAAATTCTCGGGTTTTTTTTCGAGTTCATAAAATTCTGGGTCGTTGCCTGATTTTCTATCTTTTTCGACTAAATCGCTACCCTGGAAATTCAAGATTAAATTGACAGTAGTCACTCTGAATAAATCCTTCCCTTAAATATTTAAAATCAAACCCCAATTTCTCTCCAAGATAATATAATTTTTGGGTGTGCTACAAAAGAGTAGTTCGTAATTTTTTCACGCACGTGCAAAACTGCGGGCGTAATTGGAATGCGCTACAATATGACGATTAGGTTGCCAATCATCGATCGGTATGAGAGCAGTGCAATGCAACGAAGGTCACTCCCAATTGGATGTGTCTTAGAATATATAGGTTGGAAAAATCTAGGTCACGCGGTGTCCTTGACATGACGTCTACTGTTCCTGGCCCATTGGGAATTTTGCAGTAATTACAAAAATCCAGAATTTCACTTTCAAAGAATAAAAAAGACGCCCCTGTGCTTTTGCTACGAAAAAAGTAGACGTGTCGTATACCATCGAGACTCCTCAATGAGACATCTGAAAATACAAATTAAGATTAAGTCAATAAGCTTCAAAGAAACATGTTTTTTTTAGCAAAACTCGCTTGAAGGAATTTCTTAAAAAGAAGACTTGGCTATATTTCATTGGCTAAGGTGCAAAGAAGCCCTATGATATCACAGAATCGCGGGGAATTTAAAGTTTGAAGTGCTGCTTGATAAAAATACGAATACTCTTCAATCTCCTCATTTTAATCGACAAATATTATAATTAGATATTTTTTCGCTCTGTAGGCATTCTTCTGTTTTGAAAAACATGTCTACAGAGCGAAAATATATTTAGTTGTAATATTTGTTGAGTAAAATGAAGAGGTAGAATTTTGAAGATAGAACAAAATAATTATACAAAATGTTTATAAAACAATTATTATAGAACAAATTGATTATACAAAAATGATTATATATAGCATTGCGAAAGTGCAATTCAAATTGCGTAAAGAATGATAAGTCAATAATGACTTGTATCTAAATTGAAGATCCTTTAATAACCCTATAGGTTCTTGTTAAGACTGATTTTGTTTGACTTTGAATTTGCAATTGTAGAATTCTTTTAATTCTTGATATTTCTTTTAACTTTAAAACTTTAAAAGCAGAAAATTCAAAAATATTGACAATTATAAAACTAAGTTTCAATTTTAAATGTTAAAATTAACATTAAATAATTTCCAAACCCATACTCAAAATTTCGTAAAAAGTGAAATTATACTAACCGAATAAATTAATAAAAGTGTTCTCTGCATTATCAATCAACGAGATTGCGACACTTTTTCATAAAACTTCCAAATACAGCTTTTTGGTTTTAGCATTTTTATCTTATTTTTACGTTATAAACTATATAAAAGCTGAACTGTGATTTACCCGAATTTTCTCATCGTTCTTGACAATCTTGACATAAAATACCAATTTGAAATATAAACACTTGGAACCTGGAACAAGGACCAACAATCATGCGCGTCAGCTGACACTGACGTCACTCGAGCACTTGTCACCGGAAGTTCCGGTTGAACACTTTTTCCGGCTCAATTTTTAGGTTTAAAAAAACTGTGACTCGATAAGGAGAATCCGGTTGACACTGTACCTTGCAAAGCGTCAAAAAAACCTTGGCGATCTTGCCATTCGCGACTAAAATAGCGCGATGAAAGCTTGGCGCATCTTGCTTCTTTTTTTACTCCTGGGTGAGGGGACGTCTTTCCCAGCCGCATTCCTATTGGTCCTTGCTGCCGGAAGTGATGTCACCTGCGCGCAAATTCAAAAAATCATGACGCTTATTCGAATTTTACGAAAAAAAAACGGCGACATGCAGTAAAAGCTGCAGGTCGAATGATATCAGACTGCACGTGGCGTTTAAAAGGTCACGAATTTGAGAGTCGGGAAGTTCGAGAAGTGTCAGGGTCTTGAGGTTAGTGAGGAACGAGTTGTGAACCTGCGCAGAAGGTGGCACGTGACCTGCGCAGCTATTCTTAGCTGAGGTCGGTTCTGAGAGAGCAACTCTGCCTCGCTCACTCGTCGTTCGTTGCGCGTCCAAACAGGAGTTCAGTCTCTCCTATCCTCTCGTTCCTACACACCACCCAACACACACGATGTCTGGTCTAACGGATCCCGTGGCCTTCGCCAAGGATTTTATTGCCGGTGGAGTTGCTGCCGCTGTCTCCAAAACTGCCGTAGCACCAATTGAGCGAGTAAAACTCTTGCTCCAGGTGCAACACATCTCCAAGCAAATCGCCGAAGACAAGCGTTACAAGGGTGAGTCACTGAGTCCGGAAATGGGCAAATTTACAAGTGGAAATTTCTCCAAATCCCAGAAATCTGCAAAGAAGGAAGAAAATAAGTTTTTCTTGTGTTAAATAATTAAAGTGTTCGATTGAGTTCCTGTAAATCAGTCAGTGAATTCCCCCCCGGGGGAGTCACAGGGGACATGTGACAGTCGTGATATCGGAGCAGGTCAATGTTAAATCTGTGGAACGTTGTTTCGGCCGTAAATCGTGCGCTTTGGTTCCATAGTTTCCGTTATATAATGAGAGATCGGTTCTCGGTGAAGGCGGAGGTCGAGGGCGATTTCGCCTCGTTTTTTGACTCTCCGTGCTTTATGATTTATATAACGAGATATGGTTTCAGAGCTTACATAACTTTTGGAGGTCGAAACGTGTGAGAAGTGGTTCTTCGGCTAAATTGTCTGTCGGGCGGGTCGATAAACGAGTCCGAACGACAGCCAGATGGCAGCGTGGCTTCGGGGAAGCAACGTCAATCGATTTCAAATATGGCGACCGGGTCGCCCATGAGGCTGGCTGCTGACTTCTCACTTTTGTTCTTTTCTTCCTTTCTTCCAGAAAAAGTGCATGCATGCATCCGTAGGTGCAATCTTCCCGCTGAAAATGTGACAGAATATTTTTATACATCCTCTATGTCTATTCTGAACTGTTCGTGGTTAAATTTTTTTGAGAATAGTTAAATTTGATTAATTTTGAAAATGGCTTCTGGCGCGTGGAGGCGACGATCGGGTTTCTGTGAGGTTAGAATTGACCTTGATCAATGAATAAAAAATGAAATTTTAAATTAAGATTCTAATGTAATTAGCGAAATTGACAGCTTTTTAAGTTGCTTTTCTGGCTTTTCTGTAAAATCACTCCTAACTTCAACGATTTTTATCTTGAACTTTCTTACCTTTGGGAATTTTCACGTTTACACTTCTACCATGGCTGCCACCACTTTTATAATATTTACACAAAATTCATTCATTTTTTTGCACTTTTGGTCGAAAGTAGACTTTTCCGTAAGTGATTGCATTTTCTCTGCAAAACTTGATAAGATCATTTGTTAAGACACCACGCCTTTGGACTAAGAATCGATTTTCACTTGTTTGCTCAAAGTATACTGTTTTTTTTCGGTCGTTAGCATCAAGCGGTTTACATAATCACCATAATAAAATATGCACTCACTGTTGAGAAGAATCGTTTAATTGATTAGATTGAACTCAATCTGCTGAGTGGGCTAGTCGCGAGAATTGAAATCATGTCCGGTTACTACTAGTTTTGGACCATGAAACTGATGTGAACTAAACAGCCTTTGCGAAACTTCTTTTTTTGTTTCTACTGTCTTTTGTCAGTATTATCATTAATTATGACCAATAGCTGGCGCTCTTATTTTTTTCGATCTTCAAAGAAAATGAAAGCCAATTACATAACTCGCAATGAAATTAAATTCTATATTATTATTTCGCATTTAATAAATCTAATACTTGATCGTATTAATCGTTTAAACATGTTTTTTATTAATTTAGAACCAACTTTCAGATTATTATTATGGTTTGTGTTACGTAACTCGAATATCACGTATAGAGTATTCATGAAGTTATTTTAATTTTTGCGTGATGTAATTTTTAATCTATTCTAAAACACTTGCGATAAAAATAGAAGTTTTCATTACTTTGATTTCCTTTCAGAAATATTTGTACAACTAATATTGCTAATTATTGAGTAGGTATTACTAATTAAGCATATTAATATTCTTTTTAAATAGGAATTTTGATAAATGACTAAATTCAAGCAATTTTTTGACAATTGTACACAAGATCATGAATTTAGAACGAAGTACAAGATTATTATTACAAGCATGTGGAGCATTTATAAATAATTTCACGCTTTTGATACTCTTACCTTTCTCTTAACCATCTTTCCTTCCCTCCTACATTAACTTGACGTAGTTTACGAGTGCTGACTTATAATTTCAAGAATAAGAAAATTTTACACGGCAATTCAAAAAAATGTTCACAGGCTTAGTTAAAAATATTTTCATCCAACAATTACGTAACGTTCGGTTAATTTTTTTCCGTAAATACGGAGTTATAGGAAAAAAAACCCGGGTTACATAAATTTACTTTTATTAAAAAAAAACAATTATTTTGATTTTTTTATTTTATTAAAAATGTAGGGCCTGATGAAATACCTTAGTATATTTTCCTTAATTTTATAAATTTTCGACTCGATATCTCAAATATAGAATGGCATTGCAGGGACAAATGCGGGTAAGGTAGGAATCGGATAGCTGATACATGGTGGTGATTACCATAAGAGCAATTTATTTTCCCCAACTTTACGCTTACAATAATAAATATTTTTTGCTAAAACTAGGCCATTTACCTTCGTCTGAACGAAACGGAGGTAA
>JAUESH010000042.1:1265702-1284375 GCA_032275165.1 Synergus magnus
CATAAATACATTCATACATGCATACAAATTAATCTGGGTTAAAGAAGGATTTATTATCCCTTATTTAAAATATTGAATTTCCATTTCAGTAATTAAAATATTTTGAATCTTACTTTTTCTAGATCTTTTACCACACGAGCCTTATTAATTGGCGTTGAAATTTCAGCCTTTGATTGTGAGCACGAGAGCGAGGTGATTTTTTTCTCTGTCTGAGACTAAAAATAAAACGCAGAATATAAAAAAAATTAGTAAACTCTAGGCAACGCTATAAAAATTATAAGAATTACTTTTTAATTCTAGATACTAACTCCAAACACAAAAGACGTTTGTGTACTTGGTAGCTCAGTCTTTCCTTGAGAACTTGAATTACTGCTTGGCGATTTCTGTAAAAATATAAAGCGAATAAAATAATTTAAAATGAATTCATTAAATAAATGTTTAAATTTTGTATACTCGCCGAAAATGCAGATATGAGATCATCAAACGATGTTTGTGAAGGTGGCAATTCAACCTTTCTTTGAGTCATTGGAAACGAATATCCATCTTCGCTGGCACTCTGCAAAAATATCGAAGGAAATAAAATGAGTCCATATAAAAATTATTCATATGATTAGAAGAATTAATACTTACTTCAGAAAAATCTGCAGAATAAGATTTTACAATCTTCGCTTGAGAAAGTGGGAATAAATCGTCCTCTTTATCTAAATCCTGAAACACACGAAGGATGTAAAATATACATATTTTAAAGAATTCAACAAAATTTTAAAGAAATATCTAAAAGATTTGAGTGATTTCAACAGATTTTAATATTTTTTGCAACAAATTTTAAAAGATATAAAAGAAAATCATAAAGATTAAGTTATTTCTAAAGATTTCAAAGAATTCAAAACAAATTTTTTAATTTTTGGAAATTACTTGAATATTTTCAAAATCCATTGAAATTTTTTTCAATTTAAATTTAAATCATTCAAAATAAAAATTACTTGAAAATCTTGAAAATCTCTTTTTATGATAGAATTTACGAACATTTCGAAAAGTATATTATTCACTGTCGTCGAACGAGTGTCTTTGTTTGGGAAAGCGGAAATAAATAATTTAATAAATAATAAACTCACTTTCTTCGATGAATCTTGGCTGTTTTTCGACTTATCAGGCTCGTCTTGATAAATTTTATTAAGACGCTGAGAGCTCTCATCACTTTCCATCAACTGAAAAGTAAAATAATTTACTTTCCGCGCATTTCTAAATTTTAAAAACAATGATTTTGAATAAAATTACAAACCTCATCTTCAGAAAAGAGAGAATTTGCAGATTTGTCTGGAAGTTTCTTCTTAATCGTTTTTATCAAGGCTAAAGTCTCCAAGTCTATTTTAACTGATTCAGACTGTCTTACTACTGGCAAAGCCTACAAAAATTGTGCTGAAGTTTCAGACGTCTATTCAGACGAACTTTTTTTTTTCTTCAAAGATTCTCACTAAAAAAATTGCTTTTATTTACAATAATTTGTTTATTGCAACAGAAAGAATGGGAAAAGTTTCTCAAACAATATTTTCAATTGTTGGTGAGAAATCTTTGATGAAAAAAAAATTCGTCTGAGTAGACGTCTGAAAATTCATCCCAATCCTACAAAACGTATAAAGTATAAACAAGTTTTCCTTACAGTTTTTACTAATTTTTAAAATGTGGTGTAATATAAAAAATTAACTTGCCTTTTTCAGACGATCATTCTTTTTCTTCTTTAACTTTTCCTCTGCTTCCTTAATTTTCTGTTGAAGGCTTTCAAACTCATGGTCTTTTGAATTTTCTTTTGTTAGATTGAATTCCTGATCAATCTGGAAAAATTCTTGAAATTCTTTAAAATTTGTTGAAATATCATAACATCTTTTCAAATTCATTAAGATTCCTTAATTAAAGTCACTTGAAATTTCTTAAAATCCCGGGCAAAGCTGGGTAAATTTATGCTAATAAAATAATAAAAATTACCTCTTTCAGAGCAGCTAGATATTTTTTTGACTTATGCTCAAGAGCCTTTAATTTTGTGTCGTATCTCTTTTCCGACATGATTTCATTACGCTGAGTCGAACTTATAGTTGCCTCTGCTTTCTTTTTTAAAGCTGCGAAATCTTGCAAATTTTTGGTCTCCAGCAAATTTGGATTCTTGTCTAAGTGTTCGTTGTTCTCTTGCTTCAAATTGTTGTATTTTTGTATTATGTCATTCCTAACTTCTTCATTCTGAGCAAAGTCGAGTTCTAAACCACGAATTATTGATTCTTCTATTTCGGAATTTGAAACTTGGTTTATTTCCTGTAGAATCTCGGCATTTTCTTCGTCATTTTTTCTTTGACGACGAATCAAGTCTTTTAAATTCTGATTTGAATTTAATGAACACGAATGTAGAATATATAATGTACAGATAATAATAATAGTAAGTTATAAATATATCATCCAAATTACCTGATTTTTTAGTTCATTTTCCTCGAAAGTTTCTTTACTTTGAAGAAGTTCTAATTCTTCATTTACTTGCATTAGCGTCTTATCAAGATTATCAACATCAGTGCTTGTGGATAACATCAAATTAATTGCGTTCCTTGAGTCTACTAGACTACTTTCAACTTTCAGAAGCTCATTTGTTAAATCAACGTTTCCCTGTTGAAGATTTGATTTTAACTCAAGTTCCTTTACTTTCACTGCGATCTGCTGCATTTCTGCTGTGAAGTTGTTTTCTCTGGAAAATGGAATGTTCAAAGTTTAGTATGATATTCTAGATATAGTTGCAAAATTTAAAAATATCTAAAGCATCATTTAAGGATGTTGGATCAAAGCTCTAACTTCAAAATTCGAGTTCCTCATTTTACATGATAAATATTATAATTAGATATTCTTTCCCTTTATATAGCTACTCATTTTTTAAATAGAATTATGGGTACAGAGCGAAAAAGTCTGTAATTTTGATACTTTTTGAGTAAAATCAAAAGATTGATTTTTTAAGTTAATTTTGAATTCCTCATTTTTAATAATTGTTAAGTAAAATGGGGAATTGAATTTTGAAATTAGAATTTGAATTCAACACTCTTAATGATTTGCATTTCCTACCTTTCAGGGTTCGCATTTGAAATCCTTGAGATCATTTCTTTCATTTTGAAATTTGCTGATTCCTGCATTTTATCGATTTCGCCAAGACTTACTAGTTCGGTTTCCAAGTCGCTAAATTCTTTTTCCAATTCTTGCTGAACCTGGAAAGGTATCAAATGTTCGTCAAAATAAAAGTAAAAAGTAATAAAATGCAATAATTATATTAACTAGAGAACAGATTACTTAAATAAGAGATAAAATATCATGCCTGAGAGAATTTGCTGTCCTCTTCTAAACTTAGATCAGTTTTTTCTAGCATAACATTGCCCGAAGCTATTTCTTCAACGTTCAAGTTTTTAATAAACCTTAAAAAAATTAATATTATTAATGAAAGTGTCAATGGTCTATAGTTAAAAAAACGGGTAATCCTTTTTTAAAGATTTTTAGTAATTCCTTAAAATTATTTAAAAACTGTTGAAATCGTTAGTAATATATTGAAATCCCTAAAAATCCCTTGGAATTCTCAAAAAAATTTTACCCTTCGATACATTCGAGTTTTTGCTCTACACTATTTACGGAGAATACTTCATGAATTTGCGATTTTTCCTCCTTTTCTTTAACATTCCAACGTTTCCTTATCAAATTTTCCAGCTCGCATTTTTCAATGCTAATCTCTACAACAAAAAATATATAATATGTATTTAATTATATATAGTATATAAATTTAGGTATAAACGTAAAACATAATATGTGATTGGAATTTTATTACCAGTTTCGAGATTTCCTTCTGTGATTGGAACAGTTTCAAGTTTCTGACTCTTTTCTTTTAGTTTCTCAATTATGGTAGTTTTTATCTCTGACACATCTTTAAAATGCTGATCAAAACATTCTTCCTTCATGTGGATGTATTTGATATCTTCATATATGAGGTTCACAAGTTCCCAACCATTGTTCACTCTGTATAAAAGTAAAAAATATCATAATTATTGCTTTAAAAGAAATTGCGCATGATTCAGGATGTCTACAAATTTTCGCCCACCAAATTCCCGATTATTGCCCGGTTTTTTCCCGCCGTTGCAAATTTTAAATCTTTTAAGGGCGTTGGATCCAAGTTCTAATCTCAAAATTCGTTTTCCTAATTTTTCTCAACAAATATTATCATTAAATATTTTTAAGCTCTGTAGTGCTCTTCACTTTTTAAATAGAAATATGCATACACAGCAAAAAATATATGAAATCTTAATACTCTGCGTAAAATGAAAAGATTTAATTTTGAGATTAGATTTCGAATTCCCCGTTTTGAGGAAAAAGTATTCAATTCAATATTCAATATTAAATCAAATGATTTGTTTAAAAGCATGTAAATGGAACATTAATAATTATACGTACAACTCCACGCAGACTTTTTGCTCCTTTTCCCTCTTTATTTGAGACATACGACATTCTGTCTTTTTCTTTTGCAATACAGAAGACTTTTCCTCCAGTGATAATTGTTTTTCTTTAATCCTAGACTGTATGGTCGTTAAAATTTGTGCAGTTTGTGATTTATGTTCCTACATGTATCGAGTTGGAAAGAAAAGTATTAAAATCGTTTAAAATTCTGTTTTGCAGCTATTCCTCATTTTACTCAATGAATAAAAAAACTAGGTATCTTTTCGCTCTGTAGGAGAACTCTTTTACGAAATAGAAGTATGCCTATAGAACCAAGAAACGTTTACTTTTACCACTTTTGGCGTAAAATGAAGAATTCGAAATCTGAACACAAAAAATAATAAACCTTTTGGGAAGTTAGAATTTGGCTCGTGGATACAACCGCTGTTTTCAATTTCTGATAGGTTTGAAAAAGTTGGTCGATTAATTTTGGAGGCTTAGATAACGAAGGGGTTGATGGCTCAGTCGATGAGTAGATGGGCTTCTTTTTACATCCGGAACTACCAGGAGTCCTTTTTTGCGATGGTGAATAACGTTTACGTTTATTTGATTCCGGAGTTTCCATTTCTATGAGAAAAGAATACAAAGTTTTGGTTAAAAGACTTAAAGGTGCTCAAACCAAGTTCTAATTTCAAAATTCGACTTCCTCATTTTACTCAACAAATATTCTAATTAGATATTTTTTCGTTCTGTAGCGGTACTCATTTTTAAAATAGAACTATTTGGACCAAGTGAAAAGATACCTAATTATAATATTTGTTAAGTAAAATGAGGAAATCGAATTTAGGATAGGATTTCGATCCAACAGAATAATTGAAATAATCAAGTTTTTTTCATTCAAGCTCATTCAAAATCGAACTATTTAAAAAAGACGAATTATATTTGAATAATAATTAACGATTGTCCTAGTTATATATTTTAAATGGTAAAACTAATTTTAAAGACTTGAATAATTTTAATAAAAACTCTTTAGTGATTATTTTTTATGACTTATTTTATGATTTATAAAATAAAAGTGTATTCTTTCACATTACCTAGTTTTCGTACAAGTTAACTTGTTCAAACTTGTCGACAGAGAAAAGTGGAAAAGCAAACAAAAATATAACCTATAAAGTAGATACTCGCTCTTCAAAAGTATAATCAATTTTAAGCCGCGATTTAAAGCAATTTGTTTTCCAAATATTAGATATCGTTTCTAAATCTAAAAACTATTTTTCAGTAAAAGAAAACTGGTCGATCCTGTTGCATGAACTGAAACGACTTAAACTAACCAGTTGCGGTGCAGTACTGATGGCGCCTCTTTATTCTTCGCGGGTAACCTAAATTTACCACAGGAGCAAAAGAGACAGATGTTTTTTCTCTCTTTTGCTCCTGTGGCAAATTTATAATACATATAAAATAAATAATAATAATATAATCCCTGGAAATAGTTTTGATAGTTTGATAAAAGCCAAGCTAATTAATAGAATAAAAATAAGAGTAGATAATAGATATAATAAAAGTGGATAGGTTGAAAATAAAATAGGGGCATACAAAATATATTTAATTTTATTATCTAACAATTGGTTCATACATACAACATTTTATACATCTTTGATTCATGATAAAAATTATGCGACTTTAAACAGTTTAAATGCGATGGTATTATTTTACAATGGACAAGGTGAATGCGAATTATCGTTAATATGGCTAAATCTTAATCGTAAAAAATGATACAACGAAGTAATATTTACAAAAAATTTAAAATACAAAAATTACGTCAATTACCTCAGCACATTAGAGATGATCGTAGCCACTGAAAAATAATACCAGAGTTTAAATAATTAAAAGACATGCCGTAAAATTGGATGCACCATATTTAAATTAATGTACTAGTTTATCTAATTTTCTTACCTCTGCTAAACTTAGTTTGATGGTTCCATTTTGTAGCGGATCTTTGCTTTCGAATATCCCTAAACAAGAATATATAAAATTTAAGTAATGTATCAATTTTTAACTGATAAAATTTTAATAATCGGTTAATAAAAGAAATCTAGTTACCAAATGCATCGCTCAAATGTAAAATTGCTGAAACAAAATCGCCGAATCTCAAAGTTCCATCCTTCCTCATGTATCGAAGAATGAGAATTGATAATACATCCGTATTTAATTGAAACCCTGTAAAATATGTTTTAAAATATCGTTCTAAATACAATTATACTGGTAAATTCTTCAAATTATAAAATATTTTTTTTGTAAATTCTTACCAACTTCGAGTAAAGCATCACGAAGCCTTTCCGCTTTCAAAATACCAGTTTTCTCTTTCGTGTGGTTTTTGAAAGCCGCTTGCCAGTATTTCAAACTACACATCAGATCTTTGAAGTCGTTGAATTTCAGTCTTCCACTACCAGAGTTCTATTTATATGATATTAAGGAACTAAATATCTTTTATCAACTACAAAGAATTTTTTTCTTTATATATCCAAGATTAGCATTAAAAGCTTAAGGTTTTTCAATCCAAGTTCTAGCCTCAAAATTCGATTTCTTCATTTTACTTAATAAATATTGTAATCAAATTTTAAGATTAGAAATTGGTTTCAACAGCCTTAAATAAAATTAATTTTAGAATATGAAAGGATACATCCATCGTGAGAACGACTTGTCGACAAACTTCCATACAAGCGCAGCTCTTTATGTAATCTGAAAATAAAACAAAAATATAAACTATTCAATGGATTTATTTGTTCTGGAGGTAATATTGAAAATCTTTAATAAATATAAATAAATATTACATAAAATCATACCGTTAGGTAAGCAGGCTTCTAAAAGCTCCTGCAGTTCGAAAGCATTAACTGTCCTGTGTTCATCTGCCAGCTGAAGAAAAACAGCTTCATATTGAGAAAATCCTTTTCCTTCAAGAACCGGAGCTTTCACAATCGCTGATTTCATCAAAGAGGGCGGCGTGTCCAACAATCTAATTAATAAATGCCAAAATTATTCCAATTCAAAAAATTACCAGTACTCATATAACAAAATTTTTTATGCACTCTTCCAAATGAACTATAAGTATTTTCATAGTACACTCACTTCAATTTTAAAGGTTTACTGCTATAGACTCGCAGAGTGAAACTCGTTTCTTGAGTGGGTTCAAAAGTTGTTGGTACCAGTAAATAACCACCTTGTTCCAGTTGACACCTGTGGCTCACCTGTCTACTGTTCGTATATTGCGAATTCACAAGTGACTTATTTTTCTTGAAAAACTGTTTGTTTATCGACTCTGTGTTATTCTTTGGCAGCGTATATGCCGTGAAACCTATCACCTGTGAAATATTACAAAAATATTACAATTTTACGAAATTTTAGAGAGATATTAAGAAATTCATAAGGTAATCAGTAAGATTATTATATCTAATTATTTAGGAATTTGAATTTATAGTCGAAGAATTATTCACCTTCGGCTCCATGATTGAATGCTGATTTAGGGAGACGATTACTTCCTCCATTTCACTAAGAATTAGATGCAATTGTGGATTTATATGGAAAGTTTCTGAAAAACAAAAAATAAGTTTTATTTGAACTCCGTTCAAGGTAAAATTTTGTCTCGGTTTCTAATAATGCGAACAGCAGGACACCAAAATGAATATCTTGTTAAGAATTGCTAATAAAAACTTCTAAAAAAAGAAAACTAAAAAAGATAATAATAATTAGCTTCGTCTTGTTCAATAGTCCCAGGCTATAATATTCTTTAAACTCTTCTCTCAGCGATCCGCAGTATAATGTCTCCAATGGAATAATATTTGTTATTTTTGTAAGCAAAGAGAAAATAAGGAACCTTGATTATTTCGACATCCTCCTGCGGTGACGCCCCTTCTCCAGCTTCCCTGGTAGAGTTTCATCTGCCAAGTGTGTTTGCTGTGCAAGGATGGTTCGTCCCTCGAAGTTTCTGCGTCAAGGTGTACAACCTCAAGGTGGGTGAAGGTCTTCACGAAGTCCGAGTACGAGATCCTAATTTTAAGAATGCATAAATTATTCAAATATATTATTCTAGTACTACGTACTTCATCATTTGAGAAAATTAATACCACCTTCATACTTTTGTCTCTTGTTTGAATTAGCAAAATACATTATGCATTGTACAAATTACGTATATAACAAAGGGAAGACAAGAGTGGGAAGAAGTACATTTATAATTTAATTATTTTGTACCTTGAAATTAATATCCGTTGTGAATTTTTTTAGCAGGAGTTGAAGTATTTTAAGAATTTCCAACAATTATTAATTGGATATTAAATTTACAATTTATTTTTATAGTACTAGATAGAAAGTTGGGCGTGAAAAGTGGAGGCTTTAAATTTATTACCAGAATTCTCCTTCACCCATGTTTCTGACAGTCAATCGTTCTCTTTCTACGGGTGGAACTTCGTCCCATTCGAGGCCTCCTCGAGCCCAAGCACCAACATATTCTCCTCCTGGTCCAAGAGGATTTCTGAGCTTCACCAACTGGACTGCCTCACCGCTAAACGTTTCTACCTGTTTCATAAATTACAACCAACGTAAAATAATTTTAGAGTAAGAATATAGAATTCTCCAATTTGATTCAACTTCTAAAGTGAGGAAAAAATAAAAATTTTCGGTTCAAAAGTACTGCTACCCTAAGTTTAAAATTTAGAAGATTGAGCGAAGAAACATTTTTTAATAATATGTATCAAATTTGACAAACCCTTTCGATGGCGTAGAGTCTGTAATTAATTCCCATTTGTATACCGTTTGCCAACTTTTCTGTGCTTGTTCGAATCTGCAAGAAAAATGATGACGTGAAAAATAAATTGTGGTTTTAAACAAATTATTTTTTTAATTATTAATACTAAAGTTAATTTTGAAACTTGCCTGCTGTTGTTGATTGTTATTCACGGTGCAAGTAATTAAAGAAGTCATATCCAAAAGTTTTGCGAGTGCTCGGCCACATGCAGTTGGATCCTGGCGAATAGCAATACTTTCTGTAATTCCGCCAGTCAAGTCCGATAACCCATCCAGTAAAGTTCCGTACTTTAAAGCTTCATACGAGCAATGAAGTCTGAAACAAAAAAGTTTTCACATGAATATTGAGTAGACTAGCAATATTATACGGGTGGGAAATATTGCATGGACAATGTAATTGAATTTCACACATTTTTGTTTAAATTAACAAAGAAAATAAAAAATTGTAGGAAACTAAATATAGTTTTCAACTTCAAAAAGGTCGACTTTTTTCAAAGATCAAGATTAAAATAACTACCAGAATGAGAAAATAGTCCCTGATTATTTAACAGGGTGTCTATTAAATTCTGTCCACGAAATTTCCGAACAATTCCCGCTTATATTACTAGGGATTTGAGGGGACTTTAAAGTTTTTGTTATAAAGGATTTGAAAATAATTCAAAAGACTTCAAGATATTAAACAAAAGTTGCAAGTATCAAATAAAAATATTTAGATTGATTATTTGGAAAAGTTTTTTCAAGCCGGAAATCCACTTCCCGCATCAAAAATAAAATCAAAGACAATTCCCGGATTTTCCTGGATTTTTTTCAATTCCCGGATTTCCTTAAATTTCCGCACAGTAGACACCCTGTTTAAAGAGAAAATTTCTAGGGTTTCTGGGAAAATGAATGAAGTTTTGAAATCTGAATTAAAGTTCTCTATGTATTTTGTCGATTTCTCTTGATGTCAGTAGTAAAGAAGCATTAGTAGTACATATTATGAAATTGTCTATCAAGGTAATGGAAGTATAATAGTAATGTGCACTTCAACCTGATCAGAGTTTCTCACGCCCATTTATAAGAGAAAAACTTGCACTCAAACTTTCTTAACGCATTTACTGCTCAAGATTGTAGGGGAAAGCAGACGATCGGAATTTTCTCACCTTCGACCTCGAACCTTATTGGATGCAGTACCCACTACTCACAAGAAGGCGGGCATTCTTTACAAGTAATACATAGATTATTATACAGCGGCTTCTGCATTACAAGTTCCAATGGTTTCAGAGTCAATGCCAGCCTATACAGTTTGCAATTTCTGATAATTGAAATACCACTATTGGACACCTATCCAGGAAGAAATTATACTATAGCGCCCAAGTCGGATTCTAACTTTAGGGCTCTGGCAAGTAAATATATCTTCATTTGTTCTCTGACCCAGGCCTTCAGTTTCAGATCAGTAAAAATGTAAATTCTGTAATAAGTAAGTATGAGAATGTAAATTCAATGCATAAAATTTGCGCAAGTTCAATCTAACGGATAACGACATTAAAAATATTCAAAGACACGAACTTGCCCGGAGCATTTCTCATAAATAAAATTTCCACATGCCTTGCAACAAGGAATATTATACTTTCTATTATATATTGTGCACATATGCGTAGCGAGTTTGCTTTCGCAAGAAAACTCATAAAGACGTTCGTATAAAAGAAAAAACTGTTATCTTTCAGTCTCATTAAATTTTTCATAATAATGTGGCATTTTTTATTTCCCGAATCTGCAATATGCAATGTATAAAACCGAGAAGCGCTATAAGGAGTTTCCATATAAAGGTTTGCAGAATAAATATAGGTACTCTACTTTCATGAAAACGGAGACGTAGCAGGAAGTGGAACATCAGGAATGTAAGGTACATCGGACACAAAGGCACGTTTTTTATAATGTCTACTGTGGAAAGTCCATAACTTTTCTGACGGACAAGGCAAAATCTGAAAGCATTGAATATTCCGACCATTGTCCTAATTGCATTTTTTCTGGTGAAATCCAAGCTATTAAATATATCTTCAGTTATTTTTAATTTTTGTACATTTCTACACTTCTTTTGATTTCTTTTTAATTCTTTTGAATTCTATCTCGAGCGTTATTCTCTGACTTCCCTTTTCCATTCTATACTTATAAAATCTTAGATAGACTTGGAATTCATATTATCAGGATAGCAAGATTACTCTTCTTCCTTTTTATCAAAGAAATTGCGTGGAAAACTGTATCCATTGGATGCATATACGTTATATATATATATATACGTTACTGATTACAGGATACCGGTCTTCAATTGAAATCGGATAGAAAGCTCGATAGCTTGATACGCGTGCCAATAGAATATGCGAAACGCACCACCGATTTCCATTAGAAACCAAGTAAAATACACACAAGACTCTGATCTACTCCTGCTGGCTACTCTTAATTCTAATAGCTTCAAAGAATTCTTTTCCATTTTCACTCCCCTACTTCTTAATGACACTTCAAGAGCCTCTGCCAATTTTTACTCAATTTCCATTTCATGCCTTCACGTTCCTTCAAGCAAAAATTGCTATTTAAGGCACGTTTTGTGAATAAAATCAAATACAAAGAAATGGCCTCATTTTTTCAATTATTTGTTCATCTTTCCAATTTAAAGTATTTCTTGGGATTTTAAAAGAGTTCAAAAGAGTTCAAGATTTTTCAAGTGATTTTGTGAATTTTAAGGGAATCCAATAAATTATAAAAAAATCTCAACAAGTTTCAAAAGATTTGAAGTGATTTGAAAATATTTCAAGAAAGTTCTAGGGATTTCATAAAATCTTTAATGATTTCTAGGGATTTTAAGAGATTTCGAAATGAAGAAATATTCTTTTTTAAATCCCTATGCTGGAGGCTTTTCTTTTTGTCCGATTTTCTTCCGGACAACTCAAATTAAATCTCTTTACAATCTGTTTAATGATTTCTAGGGATTTTAAGAGGTTTCGAAATGAAGAAATATTCTTTTTTAAATCTCTATGTTGGAGGCTTTTCTTTTTGTCCGATTTTCTTCCGGACAACTCAAATTAAATCTCTTTACAATTTGTTATAACTTTTGACTTGTAACATGGTGAATACTGAACACCGGATGTTTGGTGTTTGCTAACAGATGTAAATCTATATTCACAGATCAGGCGAGCTTGGGCCGTGACTTGAGCATATACATATATATGAACGCATGCAAGTACTTGCATACAAATAAACACATATGTGACAATACTTTCACTTGGTAAGTAGTCGACATGGAGGAGGTCAGTGCACCATGGTTGACCACAGTCGACCAGCGTTCTTGTCTCCAGACATCAGCAACGATTTTATACAGGGTGATATCTTTTGAACCCCCCTTCAATTCTCATCGGCTAACTTCTGAAAGCTAAAAGCTAAGTGGATTGGAGGGCAGACCCGCAGACAATCTGTTAAACCCATTGGAATTGTCTCTCATTAAAACTTGTCCACGAAAAAACCTGACAATATTATTGATAATTGAAAGTGGTGTCCTTGATGTTAATTATACTCAGGATAAACTGAATAATAATTAACTCTTTAATGATTATTGTTTAATGATTATATTCATGATCATAATGAAAGGTTGCGATTATATCGAAAAAAATTCACGTAATCATGAAATCTGAAGCTACATTCTTTGTTCGCTTAGATTGTTCTTAAAAAATGAAAAAAAAAAAAGGACAGATTTTCAGTTATTTAGACACATCAAAAATAATAGTGTTATCTAAACAAAAAGAAAGTTGGAAATTGGGAAAAATGTCGAGTTTTGCAAGATATATAAAAATTGAATGTGTGTTTAATAACTCTGATCAATCTTTGTTATATAACGAGACTAAGGTAGGGATAGAAAGTGGAAGAGGAAGGGACAAGAAATGAGATTCTGTGGTCGTCAGATCTTTCCTGAGGTAGAATGTACCTGGATGATTATCAAAGATGAGTCGTCGCGTTGTTCCGGTTTGAATCGACCGAAACAACAGGATCACGTCAAGTCAACTTGGAAGACGAAAGGTCGATGCGATGATTGGTCTCCAGTTCAAGAATGATTCTGTGTCATCAGACACGCGAGTTTATAAGCTACGATTTTGTGCTTGGGTGAATATCCGAATTTTTCCTATGCTTGCCCTACAGTCTTTCGCCAGAAGTTAGTAAAACTTTTTTCCACTATAATGGACGAGAATTTTTGAAGAAAGAGCCTACAACACACCCTTAACATGATTTTAAAGGATTACAAGGAATTTAAAGAGATTTTTAAAAATGTCAAAAAATTGCAAGACATCTTGAACGATTTTAAAAGGCTTTCAGAGATTTTAAGATCGTAACGGATCCTTGGAAAAATTGAATTCCAATTTTTCCTATGTTTGCTCTACAATATCTCACCAAAAATTAGTCAAACTTTTTCCCACCATCTCAATGGACGAGAATTTTTGAAGAGAGTCTACAAAATGCCCTTAACAGAATCTATATGTCAAGAATCTCGATCATATAATTACCGAGTGATTGTCGAACGAGGACGAGCCTCTCGCTTCAGGAAAATTTTCGAAAGTTTTTGCGCTGGAATAGTTGGAACGACTGTTGTGGATTAATCATCAAGTTTCTCTCCTGGTTCGATTAATCACCCTGAGTGTCACCGATTTTGATATTTCAATTTCCAGTAGTTTTCTGTGTATCCCAGGTAGAAATTGCTGTGTATCCCAGGTAGGATTTCCTTAAATTTCAGCACAGTAGACACTCTACCGGATCATGAAATGCCAATTTCAATACCTAAAAACATTTGAGTTAGTCCAAGGAAGATTCATCATCAAGGATTCGGAAATTTCAGAGTGGAATGGAATTTCTTGCACACTTTTTACATACCAGCTTTTATATAGGATTAGTCACGCCCAGAGACTAGCATTCACAATACCTTTCATCATACTCACATCACATATGACAAACGTACAAGCGTGACAAAATTTTTTACATACTGCTGCGTATGAGTGTAAACATAAGAGGGTAAATAACGAGGAACGTGTTTATCATGATCATGCGGAATTTATTATGCAGCAATAAAATTATTATGCAGGAAAGATAGTGCATTAATAGTTGCGGGGTTCATAATTGTAAATCACGAGGACAAAATTGAAACTATATATGCGTGCTTGAAATATTAAAGTTACCGTAATCTTTCGTGATTAGCTTTTAATTACAACATTGTAGCCTTCTTTGCTGCAAACATTTCTTCGCAGTGGGTTCAGAAATGTCAGAATTCTCAGTATTTGCATGATCTCTACATCCTTAATCTCAGCAAAGGAGATTCTGTTTACAGTACGTATTGTCATTGAAAAAGGTGAAAAAGTTCTTTTTTGATAAAAGTTGATTCAATAAAATTCAAGATGAATTCCAAAAAATGTTGGGCGAATTCCGAATAATTTAAAAATAATTCAAATTAATTCGATATCAAGATGCATTTGCAGAATTCAAACGATATTAAAAGAAATCTTTTGAACCACTTACATATTTTTCGAGAAGTGAGGTGAATGAAGACGAAAAAAAGGGGTAAAGAAGAGAAAATTATAATGATGATTGAATAATTCCAATGGAGCTGATATGTCGCTATAAATATGAATTGCATGTCTATAAATGTGCTTCAAGATTCATGATTCATACGATTCCATAACTATAACCAGGACAAGCTATGGCAATCCACTACTTTTTTTTAAAAGACGTTAATGAACCACATTTCTCAGAGTCCAATTGTCTGAAGAACTCGTTGATTTGACCGTTTGTTTGCTGATTCGACAAGGTGAAAAATGAAAGCGAACGTTACGGGAGTTGACCGCGGTTGGGTGAGTTGTAGTTGGAAAGATTCCTTGTGTTACGAAGCAGCAACCGTGATTGCATCGCGGCCATTACGAGTCATGGGGGGTTTTACGATATCCCGATAGAAGAAGTGGGAAGAAGCATAAAAAGAAGATGAAGAGTAGAAGAAGAAGGCTTCAAGGCTGCAGGCAGGTGCTTTTTTCACTTGCCCTTCTTCCTTTGGTAGTTCGGTCGGCCTCTTTCTCCACGATTTCTTTCTCTTGGCCACACTCTCGTCTTCTCCACCGTTACTTGTTCAGCATACAACATAGCAATATATTCATACCAACAAGCTCGACGAACCTTCTCATCGAGGTGGCAACCTTCTTTGCACGACTTTCGCGAACACTGTTCGTGTTTTGCAGAAGATGAGAACTCGGAGTTTAACTCTTCAGAAAATTGCACCACTTAAGAATAAAAGTGGAAGTGCTGAAGAAGTAAGGAACTCAGAAAAAATTATTATTATTATTATTAGATATTATTAATTATTAATAATAATCTTCGTATTCATTCATTTTATCCGCATTCAAGCTTCTATACTTTCCGCTTGCTTATTGTGTTCTTTTGTCTCGTGATTTTTTTTTGACATCCAGTTTGACAGTTTATTTTATATTTTTAAGAGGAAGAGAAAGATGTGAGCTGTAAATTAATCGGAAGAGGAAATATAATGATCTACGTGAAGAAAACATTTGCCTTTTCTCAGGACTGATGAACAATTGAACAATCGTCAAGAAAATCTAACATCTCTGTTGCGAACATCAGCTGAAAATTAATCCAATCATTTTCAATTACATAACAAAGTGAAATCGAGAGTTAGATTAACAAACCTGAGAAATTCTAGGAGAAAAGACAGCGCTACACAATAGGACAGAAAAAATCCCTCTTGTTTAAAACTTTTATTCTGGTTTTTATTTAGGAAAATTCAGTACGAATTTAAGAAGTTTAATATTTGAATTTAAAGGGATCTTTCCAACTCTAATAAGACCTAAGCCACTAAATAAACGTTAGTCCATGGCTCCTGAATCTTAATGCAGAATCGCAAGAAAAATTTGGTCTGAAAAGCACAAATGATGACGTTGCAAAACTGATGTTTCCGGTGCTTTTGTATAAGCCATAAAAAATATATTATGTAAGTTTTGCTTGTTGTGCCGAGAATATTGGAATCGTTCAGTTGACTACAAATCTGCGATTAGGGATCTAATCATAGATCGCGTGGGTTCTAGCAACAAATACGAAGTTCATTGGTTGCGATCATGCAAACGCACCTTGAACGTCCATCTGGTGAACGCCCACTCTAACTACCCCATCCGATCAAACTGGTTCGATTCGATCTTCCTCGAGGTCGATTCCCAATCAACACCTACGCCTTCTCAACATTTTAAGACTTTACAAATCTGATCTCCACTCTCTCAAAATAACTGAAATAAATGAACAAATTCAAAATAGGTGAAAAAAGGTGAATAGGTGACGATCTTTGATAACTGAAGTAATGATCGAAGTACTTGGTTACATAGCTCGTTTGCAGATAAATAGACGATGACGAATCGACCAGACAAAGTAACCTTGAGCTCGGAAAATGGAGAAAATGATCTATAGAAGAATGACTCACTTGGCATAAGCTTTCTCCAGAAGAGCCGGCCAGAACTGATCGCTGTGACGACTTTGAACGAAAGCCAAGCGTCCGTGAACGGCCGGAAGTCGGTCATCGACGAGAACCTCGACCCAGGCGCCACACCACCAGAGTCTAAACCGGAAAACGCCAGCATATTCTGAAGTTGGAGAACCTGATGGTTCGCCATTTCCGAAGCCTTGGTCAGCTGGTACCACTCGGTAGAAGAGACCTTTGCTGAGGTGAAGGACTCCCAAGCACGATACCAGCCACTTGTCACCTGCAATCAAAGAGAGTGTAAGAACATGTAAGGGGCCATCAATAAATTATATAACACTTTTCCCCCCTATTTTTTACTCCTCCCCTTCCCATGCAATAAGTCGAAACAAAATCGTTTAAACCTCCTCCCCCCTTAAATGTTTTCGTAGAATTTTAAAGGTTTTTATGGAATTTTAAGAGATTTTAAAGAATTTAAATTTTCAATCTTATTTTCAATCTTAAAAAATTCGATTGAACTCCTGTATTTGAATATTTTTAAATCCTTTGAACCGTCTTGTTGTTAGGGACAAGAGAAATTTTTAACCCAGCTGTGGGATGCTTTACCATCGTGCCAATATAAACAATTTGATACTAATGTACGTAAAATATTTTAAGATGATGGTATAAAGACTCTAATAGTACTCAAAATGTAATAGCACATTCTTCATCCATTGTGACGACGTCATTACATTAATATGAGCCATAAGCATATTCATAAATCTGGTCTACAAGTATTCAGTTAATAAAAATCAAAAACCTATTCCTTTAAAATATTTTAAACCACATGTATATAATTCAAAAAATCAAAAGAAATGTTAAATTAGGTAAAAATTAAAGTTGATTTTTCAAAATGGTTTCCAAAATTATTGTCTTAAGAATTATCACGAATTTAGTTAGGACCTGGAAAAAACGTCGGATTGTAAAGTAATAAAATGTATTGACATTTTGAATGCGTTTTAATTCTGCTTTCTGATACGAAGAAAAGATTTCAAAATGCGAAACAATACTTTTGAATTTTACGTTTTTTACAGGGCTAATAGCTCCAGTCTAGAATTTTAAGAAAATAGTTTACCCGACATATGCTTTCTTATATTTATGATTTTATGAAGAACAATTCATCTTTTAGAAATAAATGATGAGGTTTAGAGTTAGCTGAACAGGCAGCGGGGTTAACTCAAGCATACGAACTGCTTTCTAAATAATAACTACGGTTTTATAACGAACAACATTAGTCCAAGATCGGTAATTTTACCGCATTTCAATTTACCGACCTTCCCTCATTAATACTTTTCCGCGCGAACGATTAACGTCGTTTCTCCTGCGAATTACTTCAGTCTTCACGCTTCTCTAAACAGATATAAATTCTCTCTGGTTCTATGCAAGTTTCCTTGAACGAGAAATTGAAGAAAAATTCCAACAAAAGCTGTAGTTGCACGAATGTCGATTAGTCCTTCGAAATCGAAAGTAAATGCGAGTTAACGTCTCGAATCCCAGCATCATGTTTAGTTGTGTTTTCATCCCGATTCACTGGATTTCTCACGACATTGCATCAAGGTTTATACACGACAATGACTGAAAACAAATCTTTTATTTATCAAACTAGCAACTGTGATCCACGCGCTCTGCGCATCATTAATTTCTCGTTTTTGCACCCCTTTTGCTAAAAAGATTCAGAGGATTCTAGACAATGTCAAATCAAAGGATTTTGAAGGGTTTTAAGGGATTTCAGAAGTATGCAAATAATTCAGAATTTTTGAAATATAAAAACTTGTAATACTCCTCGTCTAATTTTATGAATCTCAATAAGCTTCACGACATTCCTTGAAATCCCTTAACATCCTACAAAATCTAGTGAAGTTCCGTTAAATTTCGTAACTTTACTTGATATTCCTTGATTTTCCTTAAAAT
>JAUESH010000042.1:1294798-1306905 GCA_032275165.1 Synergus magnus
ATCATTTCGAATGACTTTAAATCCTTTCCAATCCGCTACCAACAACTTCAAACCGAATCAATCCGAAATCTAATCCGTGACCACACTACCTCTGCTGCACCTGCGAGAAAAGAATTGAAAGTTTCGAAACAATACTTTGTGTCGCGAAACCTTTTTTATAGACGGGAGTTAAAAGTTTTCACTTGTTAGCTGTTCGTCATGGGAAATGTTTTTTTGACTCCCTTGAGTACGATCCAGAAAACAATGGGCCTTACATGAAGAATCAAGTGCACTCCTTTTAGTTATATTTATGTTAAATTCTTGTATTCGATTCTAAACATCTGAAATTATATTCCCTTTCGTAATAACAGACAAAATATTAACAAAGTAAAATTATGTTTCGCAATAATTTTACTAAAATTACATAAGGGTAATTTCGAATAACTGAATATCATTTTACAGGGAATGATTCCTATAAATATGTATATGTAATAACTCTGAAAGGAAGTTTGAATATAAAACATGACCTATTACATCCAGATTTCTTAATTTTCAAGAAATTATTTAATAAATATGAATATGAATTGAATAACCACAACTCTCGATAGTGATTACCAAGAAAATTTCCTTTGTGTACGTGGGTGACTCCGAAAGTTTTGTCAATGGGAATGTTTTAAGTATGTTACGTGGATTACGCATATGTATTTTAAAAATTTGATGTTTCTATGGACGACAGCAAAAATCAGAACGAAAAAATATTAATTTGTTTGCTTCAGGCATAATTTAAAATTTATCAAGTATATATGAAAGGAAATAAATCCATTTCTTTTGATAAATTTTAAACGATACCTGAAACAAACAAATTAATATTTTTTCGTTCTGATTTTTGCTGTCATCCATAGAAATATCAAATTTTTGAAATTTAATACATATGCGTAATCTACCTGGCATACGGCATACGTAAAATATTCCTAATGACAAAACTTTCGGAGTGACCTACGTATATATATAAAAAGGGTCTATCTGATTCATCAAAAAGAAGGACGAGACCTTCACGGTAAAGACGACCGGAACCGGAAATCAGGAGGTCAGAGAGTCTAGCATCCAGGATCAAAGTCTAGAGGGAAACAAAAACGTCGGTCACGTGGCATTAAGACACGTTCGAGATACGATCACGAGCCAAATAGCGCGACGAGAAAATGACGGTAATTTGAAATTATGAATAAATCGCAAATTCAGGCGCGTTCCACTCGTTAGAGATACTTTCTCTCCTTGCTTTGAAAACCATATTGCATCCAGTGTCTGTACCTTTGCTTTATGTTTATAAATAATAGACATCGCTGACTTTCTTCCGTTATATTTTACTGGTAATCCGGCAAAGTAATGGATCCATGAAAAATGAAAACACTTATGTAATAATTTTCATACATCTTTCTATACATTTCCTATGCATTGAATATAATAATCGCGAGAAAACTGTTGTTGTGTCTGTATTCTTAAAAATGAGTTTAATATTGGCAGTTATAAAGAGGCAGTTTACACCATAGAAGGTTTTACTACATACATAGTAGATTCTACTATGCTTTGTAGCCAATCAGAAACCACGTGGAGGGGAAGAGGCACTGCCAATTGGTTACAAAGCGAAACCAATCAAAGAAGCAAAATTAGAATCAATCAGAAGCGCTTCTTCCTCTGTACTTGGGTTTTAATTGGCTACGAAGCGTAGTAAAATCTACTGTGTAGTAAAACCAGAAAAGTTTATGCATCGCTGATAAACATTTTTGTGACGTTACAACACGTTGCAATATAAAATGTAATGTAAAATTATAATACAAGCTTTCTAAACTTCAATTACATTTATTGTGAAATTAGAACACAAATTCTTAACAGTGCTGCTCTTTATTACAAAACAAATGGATCTTTTTTTTGCGAAACAGAGCGAGGCACAATTTGAATGCTTATTGTACGCGTTTATTATGTATTATTCGTCAAAGAAGATCCCTGAGTAGTGATATGAATGAAACGCCCTCTGAACTGCTACCTCGTGTCCCTACTATTAGTACCTCGACAAACACCGGAAATTTGTGCGAGTACCTTAACATTATCCAGAAGACAATCACAAAATGCGACTCGTGCTCTGCACGTGCTTCTGCAGTTTTAATAAAAATAATAATGAATCAATTCTGTCTTTTTTTTCCATATTGAAGCTCCTAAGTTCCGCTCGCTTATCGCGTGTCTTTATTTTTGTCATATTATTAGTCTGTCTTAAGGAAATGTGATACTTTACCATAAAAGCAATTTTTAGCCTATCGTTTTACCGAAAAATATTTATAATTTCGAACGTAAAGTTGGCGAAACTAAATTTGCTCTTATGGTAAGTAACATGTCCTTAATTGTAAAAGATTTTAAGATATGTTCCGAGAACAAAAAAAAGATGAAAACGATTATCGTTGGGCATATAATTTTTCCGAGTCAGAGTTGGACCTTCTACAATTAACTCAATTAACTGTAACCAATCGCACATAAAGAGTAAGAACTATATTCTTTATGTGCTATTTGTTACAGTTAATTGAGTTCATATAGTTACCAGGAAAGGCTTCTAATTCTCATTTTTATATAAAAACAAAGAAAGAAAAAAAAAAGATTGCACGACCGCACCCACTGAAAAGATGCCTTCGAGAAGAAGCAGTAAATTCTAAACGTCCTTGAACCTACCATGTACATCGCTATAGTGAAGTAATCTCCATCCACTAGTTCTTTAGAGTTCTCCTTATACATTAAAAATTATACAGTATCTCTAGCCAGAGCAAGTGCGCTTAAGGATAAGGAAACAGGGCTGCATTTCAGCGTTAGCATAACGAGTAAAGTTGCTGATATTTCAAAAGCTGGTTATTGATTACTTTCATAACTTCAAATAAGAAAAGGCAAACTGGTCAAAGGGACATTTTTTCCGGACCTAGTCGTTATGTCACCTATACTTCGAGTTTATAAAACAGCCTAATCGTAATCCAGATTAGACAGGTCTGCAAAATAAAAGAGATTTCAAAGGATTTAAAAAAATTTCATGGTATTTCTAGGAATTTTAAGGTATCTTAAGGTATCTTGATAGATTTCTGAGTATTTCTTGTAATTTTCAGGAATTTTAAGAAACAATTGGAACTAGTTAAATCTCGGCCCCAAAATACAATTATTCTAACCGGGAAGGATTTGAGAAGATGAAGAGGTCCTTTTGAAAAACGGGGCCTATGCAGCTCAGTCCGATCCTGACCAAGACTTGAAGTTGAGGATATTGAACTCAAGGGCTGCTGCTTCGAGCATCCTTCAACCGACACTAATTCCACCCTGAAGCGATCCTGAACTTGCTTACCAAGACTACTGAGCAAAACCAAGCATTTCCTTGAAAGGGAATCCTTAAGGGTTTTTTTAGGCCGGTATTTTATAAACGTGCGTTTACACTTTGGTACATTATAGGCGTGTAGTCGCCTCCGCTTCTCGAAGAAGGCACTAAAGTCACTCATCAAAATTGCATCCTTTGCCTGAGAAGTTACCTGAGAGAACTGCTCAAGATGTTACAAAAATGAGGATATACGACCTATAGCCGGAAAAAATTACAGGAAAGATATACACCTGCAGATAACTATAAGTAAACCTGGCAAGGTCAGACTCAAGTTGTAAATTATATCCCAGACGAATACTTTAAAGAAGGCCAGGCATTGTCTTAAAATTTTTATCGGATCGGAATTTTAAAACATTGAAGAAATCTTGAGAAAATGTATTCTTTGAATCTTTTTTGCAGTTGCATACTTATTTCGGTTAAATTAAAAATTAGGTGATTTTTTAAAATAAAAAATAGGTGAGAAATAGGTGACAAAAGATTGAAACAAACTTAACGAACAAAACAGAAATATTAGATTTGTCTAGAAGGAAAAAAAATATCCTCTCTTTTCTCCTTTCAATTTTAGCTGATTTAAAGAGCCTGCGAGTCTATAAAGAATAAAAGTGAAAAGTCTACCCACACCGTACACAGAGAATATCAGATTTTTATTAGCATCTGTCAAATCCTAGGAAATGAAATTTTTTCAATAGATCAGAACTCACAATACCAAATTGGAAACTACATATAACTTTTAACACTTACTGGAAAAGAACTTTCTAAGCTTGTTAAATTCGTTGATTCGAAATGGCGCGGAATGTAAAGTGTGAGAGTTGCTGACGAATTCCTTCAAGTTTCTACATACGCGCATACGTTATCTGGCTAGTTTGGGATTTTCTGTGTTATGAGGCCACCGAATGTTGAGAAGATTAAGCGGATTTTTAAAGACGCCCAAGTGGGCGTCTCTATAAATTTTATTGACCAAAAGCACTTTCGAAACTAGAGAAAAGTGCCATTTCTATTAAATTTGTTTTGAATTCAAGTAGTTTTTAATTCACTAAAATGTCATGCGCGCGCTAAAGGCGCACCTTTGTCAATAATAATTTATGCTTATGGTCATTTTTAAAAAGATTTCAATATATTTCGAAACATTTCAAAGAATTCAGAAGATTTCAAGTGATTCCAAAAATTTTCAAAATATTTTTTTAAGTATTTTAGAAGATTGCAGAAGATTTAATTACGGGGATTTTTGAAATCGCTTTAAATTCCTTAAAATCGCTTCAAATCTTTTGTAATCCCTTTAAATTCCTTAAATTTATTTAAAATTTTGAAAAATCGTATGAAAAGCTCTGATCTCGATTCTAAAGTATAGGCGGGACTAAAATATTTCTCATTTAATCTTCACGAGCGAACTTCCGTTACAGTAATTAATACATTTACTTTTATGAGTTCTATACCTGTATATGTATCTGCATATGCCGTCGACACCGGAATGAAAACCGGTTTTACACTGATTTATGCAACTTCCCTGTTCGGTGAAAATGCCGGAATCTGTCTTATTGGCAAAAATCCTTAATGTGTTGGCCAATTTCTATGTACATCATATAACGTGATTGGATAAATAAATCTCGAAAAAAATTTCATTTCTCGCTACGATTCATCAAGGAGAGCATTTCAAGTCTGCTTCAAAACACAATGATAATCTTTGGAAATTAAATAAGTAGCAGGAAAAAATTTGAGAGATTTTAAAAAAGTTAAGAAGAGTTTAAAGATTTTTCAGAAATTTCAAATGATTTCAAGTCATTTGAAGGAATTACTAGATATTTGGAGGGATTTTAAAGTTTTTTTTTTCAGGATTTCAAAAGAACTCAAAAGTATTTTCAGCTTTAAAAGATGAACTTTCCTTATTAGCCTAATTATCCGGAAAAATTTTTTCAAACCAGAAATGATTCGGAATTTATTATCCTGTAACTCCAAAGTCTATAATTTTTCATTTGATTCAACTTTATCAATTGAAAAAAGGTGAAAAGGTGACAATGCACAAAATAGGTGAAAAAAGGTGAGCAGGTAACGACCTGTAATGACTGCAGTATAGATGCAAAGTCAATGTCAAGCAAATTTATTGTTAAACGTCTTTAGTCTAATGATTAATCGGAAAACACAAACTGTGTACACTTCCACTTTCTTAGTCATCATTATCATCATCATCATCATTTGAGCCAGGAAGGTTGATGAATTCCCTTTCGTAAGAAGCAATATACTCGCAACAATGGTCGGTGTGGGCGAATTATCGAAAGTAAAAATACTCAGGGCCATACATCATTGTCTCTGATGAACCCGCCTATCGCCATAAATTGCTACTATAATGATTTAGTGTTGCAGCGATATTGCCAAACGTTTTATTTTTCAAAATACTTCTCCATAATCATTAATAATGAAGTGGACAATCTTCAATCGGAAATCCATCAATCACATTTCTAATGCATTTCTCTGAGTAGTTTTCCTCTTTAAGGGACTTGGATCAAAGTTTTAAAATAAATGAGTAGTACAACTACTCATTTTTTAAATAGACTTATGGGTACAGAGCCAAAAAAAATCTGAAATTTTAATTCTTCTTAAGTAAAATGAAGAGATTAAATTTTTAAGGTAATTTTTTCGCTCTATAGGCACATTTCTATTTTAAAACAAAATACACCTACACAGCGAAAAGATAATCAATTCTAATAATTGTTGAGTAAAATGGAGAATTAAATTTGGAGGATAGAATCTTGATCCAACATCCATAATAAAAGACGTCAATAGAATAAAAATAGATTCATATTTTTTAGATCCTGGATTTAATCAGGGATCTATTCCGTTGAAAATTTTATCATGAATCGAGATAGGCTAATGTCATATCAAAACGACAAAACTTCAATGACAAAAAAAATTTCGCAATTGTATTAACGAAAAAATTGACATATGTTTCGCCATAGAGAATGCAACGTACAATTATGAGGGAAATCTTTTTGTTTCATTACCCATGCACTCTTGCAATAAATGAATAAAAGTCTTGAGCCATTAACTAATTGTAAGTCATGCTTTTATGACTCTTAGTTTTCACTTTTCGATAGAGGTCAATAAATACTTCGCTAATTAGATCCATAAAAAGATATTTTTACTGGAATGGATGCATTATTACTTTCCTTTCTTGATAAGCAACAAATTATCGAATTAGCTTCCATGAATCTCAAACTTAATCACATAGCGATTATCGAAGCCATGGTTGCACCAATTAGATGATAAAAATCAAAAAGCGAAAACAAAAAGACGTTTATCGATTTATTTTTTCAAGAGAAATTAAGACCCATTAAATCAATCTAAGCAAATAAATAAAAATGAATTTTTAACGTAATATTTTGCTTTTCAACCAAAAAATTGATATAGTTGAATTTTCAATTAAATAAAAAGGGAAAAGATAGAAAAAAGGACTTCTTAAAAAAAGGGGGAAACCAGAGAAATTATGAAGCCTATAATCTGTCGATTTTGTAAAAATTTAAAGAAAATTATACACAATTGATTGAAATAGGGTACTTTAGGGACAAAATCTTGAAGATAGGGAAAATTAGTGACCTCAGCTGAATGAAGTTGACAATAGGGGATAAAAGGACTAGTTTGTGAAACCTGGAATATCATTGGATAAAAACTTTGGATAAAAACCCTGCAGAGAGCTAACAATTAATTTAAAACTCGTTCGCAACCTTTTACTCCACTTCCCGATAAAATGATCTTTTCCTGTTTACTGTGATCTATAGAGTCGACCCCAAAGTGTGCTTAATTTCCTGAAACTTCTTCAAATCCATTTTTTACAATTTAAAAAAAGCCTAAAGGCTAAAAAGTGTAATTAAAACTCACGTTAACCATCCGTATTAGCCTTTATATCCAGCACTGAAATTAGCACTCTTTGAATGGCAGGACACTATCTTCCTCACTCCTTTGCACCTTATTTTTCACCAGCAATTATCAAAAATTATCTTCACACAATTTTTTCAATGCACTTCTCCAAAGTGTTTCTCCAAAGCACTGGGCCTATGTGAGTCTAGTAACGATTTAGCGATCCGATCAACTTGGATCCAACTTGTTGGATTCTTGGAGACAAGAGAAGAACTTGGGAAAGTTAGATCTGGGGAAAACGAATTGATTATTAATTAAAAACACACACGCATTGTAAAAACGCGACGTCGCGGAGCCGCGGCGATACGAGCCGACTGTCTTGCTGAATACGAACTAACTACTGACTAGCAGGCAAGTTCTGAGGCCTTCGGATCCGGCCCCGATCACCACCATCTCTCCAGCATTTACCGACACGATGATGTTCTGCGACCCTATCTCGTTCTGCTCGTTCCCTTCTCTCCAGGCTCTCCAGGAACAGCTCTCTCCAAACGTCTATCTCTTTCCCTCGGCATCTCTTCAAGTATCTCGGCAGCGACCTGTCGAATTAAAATGTCGTATAATATGATTACAGCGCCATTGATACCGGGTTTCGAATTGTCTGATCAGATTCAATTTATATAAACGTAAATATGTATACTAGAAATTTAATAGAATTCGTAGGAGTACAAAAGAATTTGAAAGAATTCAATAGAAGTCAAAAAAACTTTAGGAAAATTAAGCCAAATTCAATGAAATACAAGGTAAAGTGAAGAAGAATTTATGAAAATTTTAGGCGAATTCAGAAAAATTCATAAAGAATTCAAGGCGAATTGAAAAGAATTCAAAGCAATTCGAGATAAAGATAAATTTACAGAATTAGAAACGATTTTAACTGAATTTAAGGGGGCTTAAACTGATTTTAAAAATATTAAATAATATCATGGCATTTGAAGTGATTACAAAAGATTTAAAGTAGAGTTCTCCAAACTGTGGTACGCGGTACCCCTGGGGTACGCGATTGTCATTTAAAGGGTATAGTTTTTTTTAAAAGGTTGACAACCTCTGATTTAAAGGGATTTTAAGAGATTTTAAAAGAATTTATGGAATTTCCAGTTTTAAACACAGTTTTCAAGTTTTCACAAGATTTTCAACACACTTTAAAATATTTAAAAGCATTCCAAGAAATTTCAAAAAGGTTTAATCTATTGAAATCCTTTATATAATGTTGAGATCCCTTGAAATTTGTTGAAATTTATTGAAATCCTCTAAAAAATGTTAAAATTCCCTAAAAACACTTCAAGCCTTTTAATATTTTTTTGTTTGTATGAAATTCTTAAGATCTTCTGAAGATTATGAAGTTTAAGCCCTTGATTTAAGCGTCGACAAAGAGTTACTGAGTTTATAAACATTGTTAACTCATGAGGTCAGAGGTTCACTGAAGTTTTTTTATAGCTCCTGAAGTATCTGAAACAATCTCTCAAGTACCTTCAGTCTTTTGTTATAGTCACTGAAGAATCTATTTGCAATCAAACAATTATAAAAATTGTAAATTAAATACCAGTACAATATTTAAATGATGCCAAAGTTTAATAATATCTTTAATGAAGCCATCACGAACTGTTGGAACTTTTCCTGAATCCTATTTTGCTATTGTGTCAATGTTTCCGGTATTTTTTATTAAATTCCTAGAATTACTGCACTGGCTCCACCTCTTAACAAAATCTGAAATCAACGACATTGAATTATTTTGCTGATTGCAAATATGAAAATATTTTAAGGATATGTGTGGTAATTTACGACTCTGCAGTGTGCACTATTATTTTTTTTTTAAATGAAAAATTGTGGTAAAAAGCCGAGTAATCTGAATTTGCTCATATGATAATTACCACATAATTCATAGCACGGTATGAAGATAAAGTAGGTCTTTACAGTCTGGTCCAATGAACCATCAAAGCACTTCATTTCAATCTTCGAAGATAAATTAATATCTTCGTCGGTATTATACGAATATATGGTCCCTTCGTTATCTTAGTTTACCGAGAATGCAAGAATTTTGGAACGTTTGGAACGAACAGATAAGCCATTATCGCACATTTCGTGTTATCGTTCTGTAAGAAACGGCAGTCTTCGGTGCCGGTCAAAGTGTCATCTTAAAACCAGTGGACTTGACTTTCAGGATGGAAAATCAAGCCCAATTGATTAGCGAACTTCGCGAACAATTTCAACATAAAATCGAGAATTGTTGTCCACCCAGTAAGTAAACATTTCTATCTGACAATTAACATTTATTGTTTTTCTGGACTTTATTCATAAGAATATTACTCAGTCGAAATGAGTTCACTTCTCCCAGTCTGGTAGACTGTCTGTCATTATATGAATAATTTATTTAATTATCAGCAAGTTTTATAACGTTGAGTTATGCTATTTTTAAATAATATATAAGCAATATACATTTATCAGAACACTTGCTTGCAACTTTAATAAAAATTGGGAGAGGTTTTACTTATGGATTTGGAAATTTCGCAGAATGTTCTGTTAATCAAACTGGCCTTTTGATTACAAATTTAACCTTTCATATTCCTCGTAGATCAATAACATTACGTAGATATAATTATTATTGCACATTACAGCAAACATAACCTAAAAAGCTTCAATAAAAATTTTAATCGAAATTATTTCCAGCATTTCCAGTTATTAAAATATATTTTGTACAGAATGTCAACTTTATAGGTTTTAAATTAAAATATTCTGGGTAATATAGAGTTCTAAATACCTTTTAATTGTTTTAACTTTCTCTTTTTAACTCATACGAAAAATGATGAAAACAAATGAAAAAAAAAAAGAAAGTCAGTAACATTCACTTTTTAAGAGTGAATTATTAATTAACAATTAAAATAAAAAAATGTATTTATTTTAGACTTAAAGTGTTTAAAATTAAAAATATGTGGAAAAAAGATCTTCAATTAAAATAAAATTAACAATTAAAATAAGAAATTATAGTTATTTGAGTCTTGAGGTATTTCAAATTAAAAATCTATGGAAAAGAATTCTGCAGTTAAAAAATGAATTCAAAGATTAATTAAAAAATGATTATGGTACGCTCATTTTCAAAAATACAAAAATATTGAAAGTTTGAAAGAAAATATTATCTATTGATAATATTTTTACGCATCGCAATTTGTTGTTATGTTCATCATCTACTCATAATTTATTTACAATCAGAATTGATAACTTTTTTCCATCTTAAGTTTATATTGTTTCTGGTTTCAAGGTTTCTAATGAGTTTTTAAAAGAACCTCATTATGAACAAAGTTCAATGTTGAAAATATCGTTGAATTATTAATGGTATACATCACAGGAATGAACATTACTGCTATACGTTTTTGTAACAATTACCTACAAATGAACAAAACAATTAATTTTTTTTAATTTTTTGTATTTTTATTAACCTCTACTTGCATTTTTGCAGTTGCCTTCCATCCAGCGGATATTGCTAGGATAAACAATCAGGATGATTGGCTGAGACGTTTTTTGGAACATAATGATTATCGTATGGAAGAATCTCTCCAAATGTTATGGGAAACGTGCGAATGGAGGCAAAAGTTTGGGGCAAATGGTATTATGGGTTCGCTATAAAGCGAAAAATTATCTAATTATAACATTTGTTTAGTAAAATGAGGAAATCGAATTTTGCAATTAGAATATAGTTTCAACACCCTTAACTCAAAAGATAAATGATTATATATAATTTTTTTTTGCATCAGTTTTTTTTAAAGAATACATTGTCTCTTTACAGATATTTCACTCGAAAATGTAAGAAGAGATTATTTAGAAGATGGAGTTTGCTTCAGTTACGGGCACGATAAAGACGGAAAAAAGCTTTTTATAGTCAAATCTAAGTTACATGTGAAAGGATCAAGGGAGTTTCCGGAACTACAGAGATGCATAGTTTATTGGTTTGAGCGATTAGAAAGGTAAATTTGATAAATTGGTATTTCATGGATTCCTTAATAAAGTCGATAAAATCAAAATACTCACAAAATATGTTTTTCGCAGAGAAGGGAATGGAAACCAAATTTCTCTTTTTTTCGACATGGCAGAAGCGGGTCTTTCGAACATGGATATGGAGTTCACCAAATACCTAATAGGTCTCTTCAAGAGCTACTATCCAAACTTTCTGAATTTAATTATCATTTTTGATATGCCCTGGGTTCTGAATGCAGCATTTAAGATCATAAAGTCCTGGTTGCCAGCCAAGGCAATTCCAAAGATTAAGTTTGTTAATAAATCAAATATAAAAGAATACATCGATCCTAATATTGCATTACAATCCTGGGGAGGAAAAAGTGAATACGTTTTCTCATTTGTGCCGGAAGAACAGAATAGTTCGAACTCAATCAATGGAAAACTGGACACTAATAAGAAGGTTCTTTAATAGTTTAATTGATTTTGATAGCATAGATTTGTTTTCTGGAAGGAAAGCAAATTATGGATAAATTTCTATGATTTCAGGTACACTTTGCCGAAAATTCTCCCATGAGCGAACATCCAGCGAGTGGTTTTAGTGATTATCACAAGAAGGAAGAAACTAGTAAGTTCATTTTTAGAAAGAAAAAGGTCTTTTTTTAAGAACTACAAAATGTCTTGAAATCGTTTGAGAATTCATAAACTCTCTTAAAATCTCTTGAGATGCTTTGAAATATTTTGAAATTACTTGAAAATACGTACTCTTTTGTTTTTAAATTTTGTTTTTAAATTTCTAAAATTCCCTTAAGGGCATGTGGTAATTACCATAAGAGCAAATTTATTTTCCGCAACTTCACGCTCACAATAATAAATATTT
>JAUESH010000042.1:1307005-1317302 GCA_032275165.1 Synergus magnus
AGAAAGTAATATAATAGGTAATTAACATTTTCTTAAAGTTTCAAAAAAAGACTTTTGGCAAATGATTTTTTTTTTCCGACCACTTTGCAATGATT
Organism: Synergus magnus; assembly: GCA_032275165.1. Classification (NCBI taxonomy): domain Eukaryota; kingdom Metazoa; phylum Arthropoda; class Insecta; order Hymenoptera; family Cynipidae; genus Synergus; species Synergus magnus. The sequence goes on from JAUESH010000042.1 coordinate 1,307,101, forward strand.
TGATGTTTTATGAATGAATGAACGAATGACAATAATGATTTTACTCTCCGCAAACATTTTAATGTTGAGCCTCTGCTAAACATTTTAAATTTAAGTGATTTTAATTTAAATTAGTGATTCAATGTGCGTTGTAAAGTATTCAACGTCACACTACATATACATGATGACAATTTTCCAACTTAAAATAGATTAAGTTTGTAAAATACACTTTTTACTTCCTTAATATTACATCCCTACAGTTACTGTAATGCAATCATTAAAAGACTTTAATTACAGTCTCAACCGTGTAAAATGCAGAGAGTATTTCTGTAAACTGAATCAAATGTATAATTAGCAGGCAATGATATAAGAAAAGCTTTTTGGGCCTTTCACTACGCCACGCAAAAAAAATGCCATTAGAGAAAGTTCTGGGACGGTTGGCGTCTTTTGCTTTTAAAATTTCGTACTACTTCTGAGTTAAATATTGTGTCGGGGTCATCAATTATGAAGATTTTATGGGTTCCTGCTCTGACTCCAATAGATTGACAACTGAATATAATAATTACCGTTCGGAAGGCATTGGGTATACACGAGTTACATAAAGGGGAAACTCAATATGGCGGTTGGTATATGTTTGATCCCTATACAATATACTGGCAACACACATATGATAACTATCTAGGATTAATCGACTTTATCAATCGGTAAACCAGGAAGCATATCAATTAACCTAGATTTGATTATTTTTTTGTGCTCCGTCCTACTGATACCCGGTTACCAACCATCGGTAAAACAATGCGTGAACCATTTATCGGCTGGTGTCACTGAACTGAGTTTGCTATACTACTTAATCATGGAAAATCAATAGCATTCTATAAATAAAAAGTTTTAACTCTTCTTTATTCTTGTATAATACTTTAATGTTAAATAGGTACCTTTAAATATAAAACAAATTACTCCTTCTTTCACACAACTCATTTAGACCTACAAAGGTACCAACAGAACATGTGTGCTTTGAAATTTTACGTAACTTTTTTGCCTTTGAAAATTAATTCCTCTACTTCACATGTAGAGAAAATTTCGTACTTACCTCCATTGTAAAATATGGGCCAATTTTAACTCCTTATCTAAAAAAATCATTTAAGTTAAGAGAATCATTTTGTAAAGTTTCCGGATTTTAATTTACTGCGAATTTAACAATACTTCTCGGACAAACAGCATTAAATAATAAGTTTCATCCCTATTTCAGATGTTCGATGATATCATCTTCGCATTTTTCTCCTTGGAAATGACAATAAAGATGGTAGCGATGGGTTTATATGGTAAAAGGACTTACTTGGCCGATTCTTGGAATAGATTAGACTTTTTTATTGTAGCTGCTGGGTGAGTATTCAAAAATCTTAAACTAGCAGACAGTATGAAAGTTACACTATAAAGATGTTTAAAACTGAGTCTCTGTACGTTTATGTATAAGGTGCAAATGATCCAAGATCGAGTATTGAGTGGAGGTGAATTCTCCTAGATTTTTGTAAATATGTGAAAAATAAGGCTCTGATTTTTATAATATAATATCTCACCAATCTCGATTCATTTGCTTCTTCAGTCATCAGTTGACGCTGCCATTGTTGAAGTAGTGTCGGCATTTTCCAGTATTCGAAAAAGTATTATCATGTTTCGGGTATAGAAAAAGCTCTGTGGCATCTCGATAGTCTCGGTCAACCACAATAATCGATCCCTCAGGGAACCACTCCCTCATCCTATCTTCATTTCTTTCAAACTCGTTTCGAAGCATAGCAGCTTCGTTGTTCCTGCTGTGCGAGAAATATGGTCCATGAATGTTAAATATATTATCCATTTGTTGACACTATTGTAGAAAGGATAATAAGTACTCGAATGGTTAATGTAAGTGGATATTTAATTAAGTAACAATCCAGGATTACAGTTATAACAGTGAATATTCAAGTGAGTATTTTAAGTAGTTCATTCGACTAGGGTATTGATCGAACTGAGGAAGAACTGAAGGCTCTGGTCCTCGCCTTCTTGGGACCACCAGCCTGGATACGTCATTGTTTAGACTAACTCCTGGTGCCAAGTGATAAGCTTCCATTATTCGGCCTTCCTGACAAATCAAGGTCGCCCACGACCGTTTTACTCCGACTAGAAAGAAAAACAGTTCGTCTGCTTATAATAAATCACTGAATTGAAGGAAGGATGATAGCTGCATCCCAATAGACACCCGCATAGGAGTGATCAGTTCCCTGGAAGTCTCCATCAGCATCCAGCCATCTCCGAATCGTGATCGGATAAGAAAATAAAGGAAAGGAATATTCTAGCGTTTAAATAACCGCTTCGCAAGGGCCATTCTGTACCCACAGAGTCACTCCCAAGTTTAGCATTTACGGTTGCTAGCCTTGCCAGGGACACCAACAATTAATTGGGCAGCCTGCTTCTTTAATCTGGTGCTAACCCCGACTCCGACTACCTTAGTCCTGACCTCCGCCCAGTATTCCGCCCAGTACAAGGTTGACCATTCCTTGACCTAGGAATACCAGACTCGGCCTTAGTCCTAGCCTTGCTAGCGCCCTGTCCGGACTCGATCCTGACCAAGAAGCGAACCTCAGAGTCACTGACTACGGCTGATACTCGACTGAGTATTGCGTGTACTCACCAGCTCACTGCGTAGTGTCAAATGTGACCCATCGCCGTAGGCTGTCCACAGCTACAATGCTGCGTTGATTCGGCGATTTCTTCAAATCCCGAAGGTCTTGGACCTCGTACCGGTCGTTTGAAAGGACAGCAGTTACCTTGAAGGGTCCTTTCGCCTTAGCCACTAGCTTCCTACTCTCGCCAGTAGCAACCGGATGTGAGTCCACTATGACGACGTCTCCAATAGAGTACGAGGGAGGCGTACATCGAAGCTCCTTTTCTGTTGTACTTGTTCCTCATCCGCTGACGCCTTTGCTGCAGACCTCAGGTCCTGCAAGTCAACCTGATCCAATGTGTCTTGCATCGCCGCGAGTATCTTTGCATCAGCCATACTACATGGTTTGTACCCAAAGAGGAGTTGAGTTGGTGACCTTCGTGTAGTTCTATTTGTAGAACAGTTGATAGCGTTCTGAACCTTTTTCACGCTCTCGTCCCATGTCTCCTCTGCATTTCCACCGCAAGTTGCTGCAAGTGAACTTAAAACTGTGCAATTCATTCGCTCACACTGTCCATTCGCACGTGGTGTAGCGACTGCATTAAGTACATGCTTGATGCCATATTCCTCGCAGAAAAATTTAAATGAGCGTGACGTAAAGGCTGTTCCTCTGTCACTTATTATTCGGGTTGGCACTCCGAATATTGCAATTAACTGACCTAGTGCTTTCAACACATGTTTTGTTGAAGTGTCACGAGCAGGTTCAAGAATGCAAAATTTAGTAAACGCATCGACAATCGTTAGTATTTGCGTATTTTTACGGTTACTTCGCACAAACGGTCCGACATGATCAAGATGAATCGTATGGAATGGAATGGCAATTTTCTCAATAGGGTGGAGGAGGCCCGGTTTGCGCGCCGATGAAGATTTATAATACAAGCAATTCAAGCAAGCATTAACATACTTCACTACAAACTGTCTCATACCCTTGAACCAATAATGTTCCCGTACCTTCTCCAAAGTTTTCTCAAGTGCAAAGTGCCCTTGCTCATCATGGCACAATCTTACAACATTAAAACGCGACATTCGTCGTACCACCCATTTGTTACCCGAGTCAGTCCTTCTGAAAACAATACCCCCTTTAAGATCATATTTATCAAAGTATTGTTTTGTTTCTGGCTGCGGATTGCCTGATTCCAAAATTTTGCGAATTACGTCAATGTCCGGATCTTGTAACTGAGCTACTTTAATCCATTCTCTTTCTGTAACATCGACAGCACAACAATCAATTGGATTTCTACTCAAATAGTCCACATGAGCAAGCTGTGCTCCAGGGCGGTACACAATATTAAATTTGTAGTCCTGTAGGTACACCCACCAACGAGACACTCTTGTCTGAATATCTTTTTTATTTATAGTAGCCCGTACCGCACTGCAATCAGTGACGACTGTGAATTTGATTCCTAATAAATATACCCGGAATGTTTTTAAAGCAGCAAATACTGCCAATGTCTAGGTCATATGAATGGTACTTTTACTCCTCAGGAGTGGTCTTTCGACTATAATAGGCAACAACGAGTTTTTCGCTTCCGTGTTTTTGAATTAACATGGCGCCTAAACCTATTACACACGCGTCTGTGTGCATCTCATATAATAAATTATATCATAAATTACTAATATTGGTCGATTAACCAAACTTGCTTTTATCTCTTTGATTACTTCAGTTTCCCTTTCTCCCCATTTCCAGGGTACATTCTTCCGCAATAAATTTGTTAGAGGAGCAACTTTACGCGCGAAGTCTTTTATAAATTTGCGAAAATACCCGGCGAGTCCTAAGAACTGCCTGACCTGCTTAACACACTGTTTCATGATAGCATCAACCTTGTTTTTCCCAGGCTTAACCCCTTCGTTAGAAATTTCGCGTCCTAAATATTAAATTGTGGTTTGGAAAAATCTGCATTTAGTAAGATTTAGGGTTAAATGGTTTGCTTGAAAAGCCTTTAGGACTGTTTCCAATTGTTTAAACCACTCTTCAACTTTTTCCGTAGTAATTAATACATCATCGAGATAAACGAGTGCACAACCCTTAAGGACTTTGTTCATGGCCTTTTGGAAAACGGCAGGAGCATTTGCCAAACCAAACGGCATACGCAAATACTCCCAGTGTCCGTCAGATGTAATAAATGCAGTTTTTTCCACTGAATCAGGATGCATCGGGATTTGATGAAACCCGAATTTTAGATCTAATGAAGTGAAAACTCTTTTATTACAAAGTTGATCTATTTGATCGTCAACTATTGGAAAAGGATATTGAATACGCTTAGTAATTTTATTAAGTGCTCGGTAATCTACTGTCATTCGAATTTCTCCGTTCTTCTTACGTGCAAGTACTACAGGACTCGCATACGAGGAAGTACTTTCACGAATTATACCGTTGTTTTCTAAATCTGTGACTATTTCGTTTATTGTATCTCGATCTGATTTCGAATACCGAAATGGTGCGTGATAAACCGGTGTTTCTGAGGTCAATTCTATTTTCATTTCTGTCGCGCTGGTTTTCCCTAACTCTTTTGTGTTTAATGATATACATTGCCGATACTTGTTTAAAAGTTTGAGTAGCTCGTTTACTAAACCACTCTGTTCACACGAGATATCCACCTTCTGTATCGGTTTTATCTGAACAGCGTCCACCATCTCAACCTCTGAAATATTGTTTGGTTTTAGTGAGTCACCCAAAGTAAACGTGACACCCGATATATCTGATATAGCTTTGACGCCAGTTTTTAATAAGATATTCCTACCAATGAGAATCTCCTTTGATAATTGATCGTCAGAAACAATAAAAACTCTTATTTTAAATGGAATTTCATCAATTCGAAGTTTAATTTTTGAACGAGCAACCGGAATAACAATCGAATGATTAAATCCTGATAGCGTACTTTGTGTATCTTTAAATTTTAGGTTTAAAGATCGTGCAGTGCTTTCCCGAATAATCGAACAGTCACTTCCTAGATCAACTGTGCATATTTTCTCCGCATTATCAAAGGCACATTTCTTCACCGGTTTGTTTGCTATGGCTGACTCAACTTCTAAAACCTCAGAAGTGGCGAGGGGCTGCCCTTCGAAAGAGTGAGCCCCGTCGTCTACTAGTCATGCAGTCTTCTCTTTTTATCTTTGTTCTTTTTTTTATAACTGTCCTTTTCTAGGTGACCTAGTACGTTACAATATGTGCACTTAATTTTTTCTTTGTCATTCCTAGATGAGGAATTTTTATCGCTCCCTACACTACTCTTTTGCAAGCCCTTTAAATCTTTTTCACTAGCTTCTAAACCCGGAAAACTATCTCTTTTATGGCCCTTTTTACCGCATTTGAAACACGCGTCTCGGTCAAATGGTTTCGAAAATTTCTTTGACTTATCCTGCTCAAACGATTTCTTTTTATCATTTTCATCTTTTGATTTTTTTTGCTCTTTAGATTTTTCAACAGTGAGTGATACCAAATATTAACTCAATTCAGCAACTGTTCGCTTTTTCGCTGTCATTAGACTCAAACGCAATTTTTCATCGTGAATACCGAAGACTACAAACTCGACCAGCTTCTCTTCTGGAATATCTAGGTTTAAACGATTTATTCTTTTAATTTTTTCAAAGCAGTAAGCGGACAAAGACTGATCCGGTGAACTTTTAAGGGTTCCAGCGTACTCGTAGAGTTGACCGAAATTTTCTTCTCCTGAAAATTGTCTCATAATCGCAACGGAGAAGGCGTCCCAACTTACAGGAGCATTCTTGAGCCCATCATACCAACTTTCCGCTATCCCCTTTAACTTTATTGATGCCAAATATATTCTGAGGGATTCATCCCAATCATACATAATTGCATACATGTTAACCTTTTCAGGCCATTCCATAACCGATTAATCTTTTTTCTCGGGATCAAAATCTGGTAAAACTTTTTCATTTATATAATGATTGGATCTCTTAGAACCTCTCTGAACAATAGTTGCTAGCACTTCAGTCAATTTAGCAAAATCGGACTCACCCTCTTGTGCCTTTTTCAAACTCCCACTTGCAGATCTAGTTCTCGAACTCGATCTCGATCGGCTCCGGTTCCAGCTCCGGCTCCTGGTTTCATGAGTTCGTCCCCGACGTTCTCTAGATCTTGAGGCATCTCTTGAACGGCTCCTGCTCTTGATTTCTCGTCTTCGACGATGTTTTCTAGATCTCGAGGCATCTCTCGAATGACTGCTATCCTTAATTTCACGTCTTCGTCGACGTTCAGACATTTTCACAGTTTATTTTTTCACACAACACTATTTTAAATTGAACTTAGCGCGTGATATATCCCACTTCTGATCTTTAGAAAGGATAATAGGTACCTGAATGGTTAATTGTGAATTAACATAATTAACATAGGATGACATAACCTACAATCCACCAATTGTAGGTTATGTCCAGTATAAATACTGAATATTAATAAGCGGCCTACTCCGCTATTATGTGACAGTGGTAAATAAGTGGATTTATTTAACAATAACAACTTTATTAGTAAGCCATAACCTAACAGCAAGCGAGAGACAACTGAGTCTCCTTTCTAGTTGTTAGACAGTCAATGGCGCATCGAGCCAAAAGCGAGCAGAGAGTTTCCTAATTAATTAGTTTCCTAATAATAATTAGCAATCCTGCGATCGTGGATTGCTTTGCCGTAGATGGCTTGGCAACCTAGTTTAAGAATTTTTATGTTTTTCAGCTGCACTAATCAAATTCTAATTTTAGTCTAAAAGTTATATTTATATTTTAATTTCTATCACTCATAAAGATGGAGGTATGTGAAATCACAACACTGATTTTATGGGAAAAAGCCATTCGGCATAAAAAAATCAGAATTTATTCAAACAAACTAAAGATTAGAATAATCACGAAGGTGATTCCAATTCACCACAGGATTATTCGCAATAAGTAAGAGAACACAAATTCACAAAGAAAAAAGAGGATTTACAAAATCACACCGGCGTTGGCGTCACACTCGCGGTCGCGGTACGCAATTCGGTTTATAGTCGAGGAGACTGATTATTTGTTCGGTAAGAAGCCTAAGAGGGCTGAGATGCTGGTGATCTCAGTAGAAACCCAAAGGATGATTTGTTCGGTAAGAAGCCTAAGGGAGCTGAGATGCTGGTGATCTCAGTAGAAACCCAAAGGTACCGAGAAAAATCGTGGTAAAGCACGTGAAGCCTATGTTAGGCGATTGAGATAGCCGTGAGAGGCGTAAGAAAAGAACCCCCGGTGGGGAATAGCGAATGGCCTATGAGAAGGCGCTTACGCGAGACTTGGAGCTCCGCACTTGATGCTTCGGCTGAAGAGAAACGACGACGACTGAGGCGAGCCAACGCCGATCGCTCGCACACACATACAATCTCCCACTCTCGCTCTTTCACAGCCCCCGTTCCTTCTACCTGCCAGTAGATTTCGACTCGTATTTCGCGTGTAAAGTCGAACACATAGTATAATTCACAATGCAAGGTGTTACGACGTAACAGACTCCCGGCGAAAGCTGAGAAATGAGTGGAATCACATTCAAAGAATGAAGCAGAGTTAAATGTAACTAGTAAAAATTATAATAAATAAAAACACATTACAACTAATGTCACGTAGAACGATAAACTTTGAAGAATAGTCAACAACTCTAATAACTAATGCTGAAGTCAGTTTCCTTTGGAGGGACTGCTCCGATGATTTGGTGATTTGATTACAACGAAGTAATGCTTAAAATTACTTGACAACAACGTTGTCGAACGAATTGAACGAAGTTTAAGTTATTTACAATATGTACAATGAGCTTAGCACTTATCGAATCGTCTTAGTCGACTGACTTAAGAGATTTATACGCAATCGGTAGTAAACATAATCGGGTTAAATTGCGTTTATAAACGCCGGTTGCTGTCTTCACTGATGCAGCTCTAGCAATGCTGTCGCTCCCAGGATACACCTCGATGATCACTCCCAGTGGCCATCTTGCACATCCAAGATTTTCATTCATTAAAATGACTACAGAGCCAGCTTTCAGAGCCTCAATGGATTTGTGCCATTTTTAGCGAATTTGTAATTCGTTTAGGTATTCCTTATACCATCTGTTCCAAAAGTCTTGTCGAACTTTGGTGATGAAGTTGTAAGTGGATAGTCTGTTGTCCGGAACTGAAACAAGATTTTTCTTGTGTAATAAATTGAAAAGTTAATCTTAAAGATTGATTAGTTAAGAATCAGACTCGTTTGGAGTCGATTGGATACCTGAGTGATTATTGTTTTTATGACATTCACGAATAATGAAATCAGTAATTGGATGTTTGCCTGATATTAAGAGAGGGTGTTTTTGATGAAATCTGATGGTACCTGTCCCCGAGAGAGAATCGGCAGGATTATCTTCCGATCTCACATGTCTCCACTGAACTTGATTTCCTAAAGATTGAATATCAGCGACCCTATTTGACTCGAATGTCCTCAACAAGTAAGGAGCCTTTTTTAACCAGCACAGTACGATTGTGATATTCAGATTTTAAATGCAAATTGGATTCGAATTTTTTCTCGATTGCGTGAAAACGTTTTAATGCTTGAACTCTAGATTCACCTAGTTGAAGTTTACTGTCTTGAAACGGAAGTCGTAGAATGTATCTACCTGTCTCGTCACGTTGAGTGTGTTCTATATAATGCTGTTCACAAGAAATGTCACCGCGAGAGTTTAAAGGTTCATGGTCAAAGTCTTCTATTGCCCAAAAGCGCTCAATGAGTTTATCTAATTTGACGACATTGCAAGAAGCCTTTGCAACTGTCGCGAGAATGTCCGATCCTCCTGCTACAATCCATCCTAAAGTAGTTTTTTGAAGAAAGATCTGAGAATTTTGATTTCGGAGTTTAATCTGCAAGTTGTAAATTCTTTAGGAATCTCGAACGAATCTCTAGGAAATATTTCATTAGGCACAAGTTCAGCGATTTTTGAAACTATTAGAAAATTCAATTTTCGTTTAAAATGATCATATGTTGACTGAAAAGTAACTTTAATGTAATCTTTAGAGACCGTTAACTGCTCCAATATTAATTGAGCAAATTTGTTTCGACAAATTCAGTAAATTTGCAAAATTTTCTGTAATTAAATTGACTGTTGAACAAGAATCTAACAATGCCCTTGCCATGAAAACATTCCCCAAATTGTTTTGAACTTTTAAAATCGCTGTGGTCATTAATTAAGAATCTGAAGGAAACGCGTTAGATGCATACATAAGCGTGACCAACTAATTATGCCGATGAAGCTGTAAGACCTGTAATTTTAAAATCCCCCCCTTTTTGGGAAACCAACTATGATGATTTTTGTCGCACTTCCCACAACGTTGACGGCTTTTGCATGGCAACTGATGTGCACTGAGACAGTTTCTACACAACTTGTGTGCTCTCACAAGATGCCAGCGTTCTTGTGTTGGAAGATCGTTAAAATTTTAACATTTATAAAGTGGATGATCTTCCTTGCATTTAATGCAAGAACTCGCAAAGTTCGAAACGGAAGTTACGAGAGAACGCGTTTCGATTTTTCTGGTTT
>JAUESH010000042.1:1340338-1366724 GCA_032275165.1 Synergus magnus
TTTTAGCAAAAAATATTTATTATTGTGAGCGTGAAATTGCGGAAAATAAATTTGCTCTTATGGTAATTACCACATGCCCTTAAAGTCTTTTGAAGTGTACCGTGAAATACCTTGACATATACATTTAACTTTTAATCTAACATTATTCTTATATGCTCTTTTTTGTTCAAATTTGTACAATTTTAAACTTTTTCCTTGGAAATACATAAATTTTCGCTGCACACTTTGAAATTCGGACTACACTTAAAGTGTGCGGACTACACACACATTGTAGGCCCTGTATCCTCCCTTTTAGATCTAAACTCTTGTAAAATGTATACGAATTCTCTGACAATGCAAAGAAAATTTTGTAAGAGGTAATAAATCCTAATGGAAATATTGAGACATTGTGAAATGGCAATCATAATATTATAATATGGTAATAATTCAAAATGTTTGTATTCTAATGAAAGGAAGACCCGATTGAGATTCGATAAAGAATAGGCAATACAGGTGTCGAAGTGCGGTCTGGCGTGAATTATCTGCCGAGAATCTACATAGGTAATTTATTCTACAACTGTCATATGAATACCACATGGCATAGTGTGTTGTAACGTTGTAACAAAGGACAAATGTCGACAATGCTTGCCTGGATCAGATCGTTCAATTAGCTTTTGACCTTGTTTCGGTAGCACGCTTTCTTTCCCAGATGATACCTTGTTTCTATAATCAATTCAAAGACTTAATTAATCCCGGATTATATTCGAAAATCATCATGGCAAGCTGCTAGTTCCATTTACATATCTTCTTCGTCAAGTTACACTTGAAAAGAATATTTTTAGTGATTAAAATATGAGGTTCTATACCAAGAAGAAATATATTTTCAAATGTCTCTATTCTTCGTTCAAATGAAAGTTATGTCACTAATAAAATTCAAAGGCAAACACGGGCTGAAGTGTTTTGACTCGACTATGTAAATGCATTTGTATTTTAATGAATAAATCTATCTCAAGATGAAGGCAGTAATTGGATGGTATGATGCAGTTTGAACTATTCGCAGTTAACCAACAGTTCCGCTATTCAAGTAAATCACTATTCCCTGAGCTCTATGAACTCGAAATTAATCGAAATTCAAGATTTCTTTCCCTAGCACAATAACTATAGTCTATGTAGAATTTAGAATATCAAGTAGTATTAATTTTCTACTTTAAATAGACAACTTCCTCATTATCGAAGTAAAAGGATTTTTTGGCATTTTTAGGAACATTCTATCGAATTTATCTGTAATTTTCTACAGTAATGAGGAATAATTCTAACAAAATTCCAATCACATTCCATGAATTCTCAATGAAGTCTTGTCACTTTAAATGGTTTGTAAACTTTCAATCTTTTGTAATTTATTATTATTCAGTTTGAAATTTCTCAAATTCAATTTATCGATAATGCATTCATCTCGATCCATTTTTTGTTGAAAGTGTCGTCGACAAGTGCAAAACGATTTTGCAATGTTCTGGTTGTTGAATAATGTAAGGCAACTCTTCACATAGGTTACATGTAAAAGTAGATAAGTACATAAAAGACAAGAAGCGCGAGCTGTCCAATTAAGACAATCCCGATATATGGTCCATCCTCTATCTTATAAGATCCTACCTATCATCGTCTCCTAAAGGCAAGAGAAAGTTAGCGTTCTTATCGGAAGAAGTTTCGATGGCGCAATCTGAGGAATCTTCGATTCTTAAACTTAAGCCCCTCATACAGCTTATAATGAATCTACACCTGGGAAAATCAGTCAGCGAAATCGAATTCAAAATTATGGGCGGCGCACATCCTACATATAGTTATTGAAACTTTCTGAAACTCTGAAACTGACAGTGACACGAAAATGATTCACGAAATTTCAGATGCTTGATTATTTTCTTTAAAAAGAACTAATCCTCTTCTTATCAAGCCGACATTAAACCAGAAATAAAGATATTAAAATACTTCTAGCGCATCAATATAGAAACGTCTTAATTAACTTCCAAGTCATTAATATTTTAGTTTCGAATAACGCTTCACTTAATTGCTTAATCCAAATGAGAAATTTAATGGCTTTTAACAAAAGATAGAAAATACTAGTAGAAATATACTCCACGCTGAGATTTTAAAAAATTTCAAGTGACTAAACAATTTTAATTAATTTGAAGAGATTTCATATTTTAAGATATTTTCAAAAATTCCAAGGGGTTTAAGATATTTCATTGTTTATAACGCGTTACCGTTACCGTTACTGAAAAAAGTAACTTTCCCGGTAACGCGTTACTGTCAAACATTGTTCTGAACACACAGACATTCAGTTTATATATATATAATTTCTATGCAAGAGGTCAAATAAAATCTCTCCACCTGCAAGCTATTGAGACAAAATCAGATATGAAAAACAATCCATTAGCGTTCCGGTGGGTTTGTATTGACCAATTGAAGAAGTAACAAACGATCTTGGGATCTTAAGCTTCTGGAAAGAGCGGTAAAGAGCATCTGGACATAATTCTCCTACATCGTTTTCTAATTACCCCTGTCCTCCATAATTTATTTTCAATTGCGAGTTAAGAAGCGTTTGTACTCCGCAATTGGTACCGGCCGTCACGTAGCTCTATGTGGAGGAGCAAATCGGAGCACATTATTCCAGCTCTCCTGAGGCTATCAAGAATCAATGCTGCTCAACGCTGCTACATAATGCACCAAGGATCACCGTGTGCCCCGTATATGTTAATGATACTATTGATCTCTTGTAGTTTCCGCATTTGCCCCCGAGCCGACGACGGATAGAGAAACTCGTGACCTGAGAAACCTATGATTGCATTGATAATATAGAGCAAGGGTACAACGAGCTTTGAAGCAAAGGGAAAATTCTACCTAGAATATTGTATTGCTATCGGATTCGATACTTGAGAACATTTATTTAAACTGCTGCAGGGAGAGAAATTTTCGGTAATCTTGTTAGAGAAAATTGAAATTCGTCTGATCTGAGAGTACATGGCATATATTTTTGATTGATCAGTTGGGTGGATTGGGTGGTAATTCCTTGATAATAAGATAATTGCTTTCTGTAATGTGTATCTGAACGCGTGGAGTGATGGATGAGAGTTCATACGCGTTGTACTTCAGAGTATGATGTATGATTTCGTATTAAAGAAGAGAAGGTCTATTCATGCTTTGCATGTTACAGAATAATTATATATGGCAGATTACATTGTATTTCGATGAAGAAATTGAGGTGGAGAGGTAGAGATATGTCTAGGGTAGATAATCTCTTTGTTAAACGTTATTATTGTTGTAATGATATACGTTCTCACGAAAAGTTATATTCGGAAGAAAGCGAGGTGGGGTATGAAATAGCTTCCATTTTCACCTTATATTAACTGGACTTTGATCTTTCGCAATTTACGGCATTCATATTTTTAAATATTCTTCGTAAAAAAGGTTTTAATAACAACTGAAGTTAAGAGTTTCGTTCACACAGAAGAATTGTAGGTCAAAGTTCATTTGAGGTGTAGGTATTTAATTTTGTTTTGGCGCACCTTGGGTTCAATTGATTAGACATTTAATGGCTTTTGGTTAAAAATGATGTTCATAATTTTCATGTGTGTATATAAACACACACGAAAATAGCAATAACGCGATTCTGCTTGCGCAGTTTCCAACTTTCACTTCTTGGTCCCACAATATTGCCGCAAAATGTCACGAAGAGACCGGTAAAAATTACACTTGGTTATCGATATCAATACCAGGGATGCTTCACAGATCTATATCTCCGAGATCGTGTTGTTAGATCAAAAAATTTTGTTAGAAAATCTCATCCTTATTATGTGAACAAAGCAAATTCCTTCTCTCTTTAAAGAAAAGATCCCCAGACTACAAATTATTTTGTCCCATTATGCCATTTTTATTGTCCCTTTCTTCGTGTTAAAGTCTCTTCAAATAAACTTCAGCTGCGATAATATCTACTTTATTTTATTATAAAGCACGAAAGTTCACCAAAAGTTACCACAACAGTGTTTTAAATATATTCATTGAATTGTCATTTACATTTGAAAACTCAGATGCGAGTAAAACAGACATGAAAAGTTTCTTATTCAGGTGAGAATAACCAGTTAGAAGTCACGGTTACTGTCGCAGAAAAGTTATTATTTGCGTTAGTTTCTCGAACCTTGGAAGAAAGCCAACTGATAAATGTTTTTACTATAATTTAGAAAAGAAAAATTGTCAAAAACATACGCTTCATCAAAATGTCTATATATCTGCTCAGTAAACTGTGAAAAATTGAGTGTGAAATCACTGTCGATTTCAATACGTCAACAAAGTCATCTCCAAAGGAAAAGTCACTCTTCCTTTCATCAAGATCCAGAGAATTCTTTCTTTCCACATATTTTCTCCATGAAAAACAATAGAAAAGAAATTGAGGTTTCAGGAAGGCGAATTTTGTACAGCTTTCTTGTCTCATGAATACGCGAAAGAAGAAAGGACAATGAAAATGTCATAAATAAGAAACGGTGATATTGCAAGGTGATTTTTTTGCAGAAAAAGTGCCGCGCAGTAAAATGATTGCGTTTGGTTTTTGTTCGTCAACATCTATTATTATATGCCCGATTTGTGGTCAATGACCTAAAGAATTAAAGATTGCGATTTATGGCCCAACGTATGGCATATTCTAAAAAAGCGTTGTAATTACTTTCTCTTAAACGTCGTTATCTCGAGGTCAAGGTGCCTCGATGAGAATTTCTTCGGCAAACTTCCAATGCATACCTCGCACATTACATATAAGGATATTGATCCACCCTTTAATTAATTTGAAAATTATTTTCAAAAATTGTTTTACATGAATTACCCAAAACTTTGATTTATGACTACTATGATATGTTTGTTTGATTCAAACAAATTTTTTTCTGAGTGTATCCATTTTAATTTATAATTATATGTATTTTATTTAGCCGCAAGAAAAATAGACTTTCAATATTTATATCATCTGCATAGTGAACAATCAATTCAAATCAATTCATAATTCGATGAATTCAAATGATAAGATTGCCGTTTGAATGGGTGTCGGTTTACTTTGATAGATTTAAAAAGTGTCTAGTAATGGAAAAGTGAGATGTTCCTTCGTGGGCAGAAAACGATCACACGTGAGTTGCTTTTAAATATAGGTATGTCGTGCCTCCTCTCTTGTCCAATTAAAATAAAAACGATTCTCCTACGCGATTGTCAATTCCTGTCAATAACAAACGGTTGGCACGGGTTAGTGTATATTGGAGAGAGTGTTCGTCAATTGACATACTATACAATTAGATCTATTAGAGATATGTTAACATGGCTAGAAATCTCTTTTTGACGTCATGCTGCACTGCCGACGTCCGAAGCTTACCGCCTTTTCCACTCTTTACTTTATAAGGCTCTGTGTAACTATCTATAGGTACGTGAAATAAACCCATGACGAAATAATGCTTTTCGGAAAAATTTAAATGTCAAGATAATTTTAAGTGAAATTCTCTTATATCCACAGTGTTTGACAGTGATGCGTTACTTGTAACGCGTTACCGGAAAAGCTATTTTTTTTTAGTGACGGTAACGGTAATGGGTTACTTTTCTTTAAAGTAACGGTAACCCGTTACAATTTCTTGATAACCATAATGCAAAGTGATAACGCACGTTACTAAATGTTACTTTACAAAAATTTGTAATACGTTGTTGAGCGATTGTTATAATTTTTATCAATTTCATCTCAATCGCTGCCTTCATTTTATCAAGCCTTTAATTACATATTATCAAGTTCTGAGTCACCCTAGCAGTAGAAAGTGCAAAATGTCTCAGTTACCAGCGGAAGAATAGTTTGACTGCTACTTAGTGATTTTCCACCTTAAGATTAGATGCAACTGGCGAGAAATCACAGAAATTATCTTCCGACATCTACTTTGAAGATGTGCGAGCATATGCCTCTAACCGCCATTCAGACTTTGACTGAGGCACACCTACTAATAGTCGATAGAAACGTGAGAAATCGCGTAATTTGCTATTGGTTCTGCAATTTAATCTTCCAATTGCTCAAATGCTCATGCAGTTCATAACACGCAGAACTTCCCAGGTTTATGATCTGTTTATGCTAACATTGTAATAATTGATTTGCACTAATATCTAACTATCTTAATTGATAGATTATTCATTAACTTTAATCCATCTCTTACGTAATTTGAAATTTAATTTATTTGAATTAAACGTATGAAAAGAAAAATTGCAAGAAGATAAACTTCTATAAAATTTAAATTATGAATGTATCTTCATTTCAGAAACCACCAGTTTGCAGATGTTTATGACACTTTCGCTGATTTGAATTTAGACTCAAAATCCTTGTCGAATGAAATATTGCCCAAGTATATAAAACGCTCATAATGAAGATCTGTTTTTTTTTCTCGATGCTAAACTGTGATACGATGACCGTAAAATGAAATTTCTGAATTCACTTTAACTCATTGCTATAGTAACGGCTCAATTAACTGATGATGTGAGATATGAGTTTACCTGTTTACCGAACAGGAAAGATGCGTCTGAATAGAAAAAAACAAAGGTGTGTTTAAATAACAAAAGTGAAATCTTACACAGAAGGCTATAATTCTATTCCTTTTTTAGTTATTTTTTTATTATTTTTTGAGATCCTAACATGTTTGTCGACGATCAATGAAATTGCTCAAGGACCGTCAACGTTTATGGAAAATATCACTAATGCCATAATCGTAAAGAAAAGAGACAACTTTATGTTCTTTTCAGGAATAAACCGATGAAAGTTTGCCCAGTCGCGTCTATACTTTTAGAGTTATTGTTGATGACCAACGTAATTTGCTTGGATGTCTTCGATTTTATAGGCTTTCATGAGATTTGAAGACGTTTCAAAACTAAGGGATTCGAAGAAATTAAAAAATATATCCAGATATTTTGAGGAATTTTAGAAATTTATAAAAACAATAAATTTAAAAAGATTTCGACAAAGATTTTAGAAGATGTAAGATTTAAAGGAGTTTTAGAAGTTTTCAAGTGTTTATAAAGATTTCACAAGAATCTTGAAGACAATTAAGATTTAAAAAGCTAAAGTTTCTAAAAAGGATTTAATATGTACGTACAGTAATTAAAAACTAATAAATTCTCCTTTGACATATCTTAAAACCTTTCAACTTTTTGTTATAAAAAAATAGAAGGCATTAAAAATTATTTTCTCAATATTAAATACTTTTAAATTTACACTGTAAAAAATTTCGGGAATTTTCCCTACGATTTCTTAGGGAATATTCTACATTTTTGGCTGAGAAAATGATTTTCCCGAACATTTGGGGAAAATTCCCTAAATATTTGTGAATTAAAAAATACCTAAAATATATTGGGAATTTTCCCAAAAAATGTTTGATTTTCTATACAAGTTAGTTAAATTTAAGCAAATTCGACTTGTTTGAATGATTTTTTTTTTAAATTGTTCTTTTTTCACTTAAAATTATTATTATTGTTACTATTATTACTATTAAAGTTTGCTTTTCAAACAAATCCGACTATTTTTGGGAATTTTCCCTACTAAATGTTTGGGAAAATTCCCGAAAGTTGTTGGGAAATGAGCGTCCCAAATATTTTCGGGAAAATTCCCGAAAAATTTTTTACAGTGTACACCCTTTTGACTCTTATCTGTTTTGGGATATTTTAAAAATAATAAATGATTTCAATTATAAATAAAGTTAAATTAATGATTGTAAAGTAACAAGACTTACATTTTTGATAAGTTAAATAAATTCTATTAAATAGGTACTTAAAATGTATCTCTTTTCTTTCAAACTAAAAGTCTTTCTAATTTGAATTGTTTTGCTCTTGAAATTTTTTTAATTTAAAATTCGATTTTAAATTATGTAGAATGCTTTCTGCTTTTTCTAAAATATCAGCAGCATAAATCACCGACTTTTAATCTCTAAATCACTTTTAAGATTTATCTTTCAAGTTTGCGAAACTTTGTATAAATGTGTAATTAATTCTTTTATATGAATTATAGTGTTATTAAAAGAGGAGGATCCAATCGTTAATTTCGATTTTTCTCCTTTAGCTTTTGCCTGATTGACGACACGCTTGAATATGTAAAAGAAGAAAGTTGTCCCCACTAAAATGCCCAGGGGGTCCTAAGGTGTCTTCTCTTCCTCTCCCAATTTGAATTTCATTATGATTTCGCATTTAAAATAGTCAATTTATAATTAGCATAAAACCAATTTGATTTCACTGTTTTTACTAAATGGACATGAACTGCTATGAAATCTTAATATTTATTATTTTCATTCATATTTCAAAAAAATTGAAAAAAATTATAAGAGTTTTGAAACTCGAATTCAAAGTATTTTACTACGAGTCTTTATTTTTATTTAGTTTTATCATATTTTTAAAGGCTCACAGCAATCTTTAATATCCAATATTACCGATTAATTTTATTTCTAAGATATTTCGAAATTGCAAATGATTAAAAATCTATATTTCCGTTAAATATCGAAAGTATAATGCTAATCGGTGTATCGTGATTTTCACATTGCACTTGACCGCATTTAATCCAAGTTATTCAAATGGATTCTTACTTTCATTCTCGCAATGACCGTCTCCGTTTTTACGAATCGAAATGATAAACGCCGACTCGTTTAGCATAACACACAATTTTATTCAGGAATACTTTTTCATGGAACGTCTCCAAGACTTTCAGAAATCGCACACATCATCTTCAACGATTCAAAAGCACGATTTTTGACAACCCACTTTCAGGACGTCGAACTTATTCAGCCATCGAACGAACGAATTCCCGCATTCTGTTGGCACTTATTATTTATGTCAATGACACGAGAATTTTATCCTGTGTGTTTAGTCCAAAGGAACACGCACTGTCACTTTACACAATTTGTAATAAACCAAAACCAGCGGAAATAAAATACATATAAGCGTTTCATAAGCATATAAATAATAAAGCAGAAAATATGTAGAAGCAAGCAAAACAAATTTTTGTTTAATTTAAATTTAATTTTCAAGCTGCAAAGTATTAAAAATCTGTAATTAACGAGAATCATCAACAGCTGAAAACTAAACCTAGTTGTCAATTCTTTGTAAAGTTTTTATACTTTAGGATTTATTGCCCAGTGAAAAAAAATCTTAAATCTTTAAATCTTTTGATTATTTATTTAGTTTATAGATTGCTTGTAAATTGAGAAGGTTGAGAAATGAAAAAAGTTTTTTTTTGGGAACATTTTAGGTAAAAAATAAGGAAGATTAAAGAAGTGTAAGAATAAGAAAGAAGAAAGAGAGAAAGTATATGTGAGGCGTGAAGCGATCAAGTAAAGGTGGTTTCCTTACTCACCAAGCGCATGATGCTTTCTGTGCTCTCTCCAAAGAGGATCAGTCCTTTTACTGAAGAAGAAGTAAAGATGATCTGGACTGAGACAGCAACTGAAAGCAAAAGGTGGGGCCTTCAAAATAACGAAGAGGTAATGGTAATGGCATAATGCTACTTCAGTGAGAAAAAAGTACAAATTTGTCTTCACTTTGGTTATTAATTATCATTTATTTCCTGGTCCTTCAGTTCTTTAAAGTTTAGCATTTAAACTTGAGCAATTTTAAATTTAAAACACTAGCAACTATGATTCCGGCGATTAGATTCTCGTTTTTGAACTCATTTTGCTAATAAGATTTAGAGGATTCTATACAATTTAAAATCAAAGGATTGTAAAATTTTTTGAGGGATTTCAGAAGTAATGTAAAATAATTCAAAGGTTTTAATTTTTGAAATAGAAAAATTTGCAATCCCTTGTCTAATTTTAAGAATCTCAATAATTTTCATAAAATACCTTGAAATAACTTTAACATCCCACAAAATCTAGTGAAATTCATTTAAATTTTGTAAAATCACTTGATATTCCTTAATTCGCGCTATTTCCAAAAAACCAATAAGGTATTCGACAACAGTGTCTTCGATATTTTCGAGATTTGTACTTTTGACCTACTATCTACTGATTCTGCTTATTCTGCTGATTCAACATGCTTCATACTTTCGTTTATCAGGACTCATTCTGTGAATGGGATCAAAAACTGGGAGCAACGTGCCAACCTTTCCTTTCCTTCATTCCAAGACTCTAACTGCAATAAAAAGACACATGTGTAAAACAAAACATAAAAGTAAGAAAAATAAAACGTGAATGATATAATGAAATTATAACGATTAGTTTCTTTCAATTATTACCGAAACTTATTACAATTTACGTGAAGTGAAAAAAGAAGTTTAAGAGAATACATATATATTTAAAATGCGCGTTTTCGATAAATTTCTTATTTTGTACACAATTCAATAATATTTTAATTATCTAAATGGAAAAATGAAATTGATAAAAGTCAATTTGATTCCTTTTTCATTATAGCGAATTTTAAATGGACAAATAATAAAAAGCTATAAAACACTTTTAGGTATAAACTTTAAAAGTCGCATAAAACTAACCTATAAATTAGCTAAAGCTAGATTTAAACTGAAGATTTATGCGTATACTTACATAATTAGGCTTTACAACAACAAATATTTATTTTATTTACTTATACATTCATTTTTTTTATTTTGAAATCTCAATAAACAATTTAAAACGTTTGAAATAGTTTTCCTGTTATCAGTGATCTAATAATTGAGTCAATATATTTTAGTACACACACACAAACACACACACATATACTATATATTCGCCTGTCACGAATCTCTATTTTGATATATAAAAGGAGCAGGTTGAAAGTTTTATTAATCTGTATTGCAGGCTAATAATCAGGAACAAATTTTAAAATCTGATAGTTTATACCAGGCTCCACGTGAATTTTAGAAATATGAATATTCTAGGAACTTTCACTATCTGATTATCAAGTTTTTTGTATAAATTTATATAAGCACAGATCAATATCGAAAAAGGTCAATTTTGTAAAATCCGTATTTTTCTTAGTGAAATCAGAATTTCTGCGAAATAGCCTTTTTCAATTATTCAATAGTTCAAGCTTTTTTAAAATCGAGAAAAAGTACACGGAAAAAAAGTTTAGAACTTTAAAGAATCTTAAAATTAGTGAAAATTGTTTACTAGAGGATATTAAAATATTGTTCTATATTTCGAAGCGTTAAATATAATTGAATTATATAAGACGAGCATTTATTATTAATTACATGAAGAAGAACATTTTCAAACAGAGGTGTAAACGCGAGTAACACGATTTGAACAGCATTTTAAAATCGAGCAAAATTACACAGGGAGGAATATAGGGATTTTTCAGTTCGACCATATTGGCTTCCTGCTGGAGAAATTCTGCCATTGGGTGTAATCTGGCGCGCGATTCAAAAGCGAATTAAATTAATTCGATTTTGAATCGCGCACCAAATTTTGACCAATGGCAACGTTTCTGTAGTGGGTAGTCTGACTACCGTAGTCAACGTGTGCTGCGCGCGCAGGAGCCAACTTTAGGAGCACTGTTGGCAACACTGATTCCGAAAGATTCAAAGATGGAAACCATGACTGCCATGGCTGCTGTTCTGCTGTCAGATTTGTGCTTTTGCTCTTTGGTACGATTTTCCGACCGAGAGTTTGTGCGTTGAAGAAATATTTTGAAAAATTTGGATACTTATAAACAATGGTACGTGAAAATGTTTTAATTTTCTGATGACAGTTCAGGTTTTTCAACAGTCGCATGATTTTGAAAACCTAACCTCTAATTTTCCGGAACGAAACTGCGTATATAGTCATTATTTTGTACTATTTCTATCTATTTATTTAATATTATGCAACTCTGAACACCAGGAAGGTACAAATTACATATAATTAAAATTTTTTTAAAACTATATCTGTTTTTTATATAAATTATGTGAAGGAATTTTAATTGAAAACATTTTTTTTTAAACGTGTAGATTATACATTTGCTGGTAAACAGCTGTAACGTATATCAATATATTATCAAAAAAGTAAGAAAAGTGACTTTGAATATTGATTAAATTAATTGAATTAAATTGATTGAATTAATTTATGTATTAAATTTAGCAGTTAGTTCCGCCTCAACAATTTTTTATTATTTCGATTAATTCAAAGAAAAAGTGAACCAGCTATTTTTTTTCTTGTTAAAGGAACACTTTGATGCATCTGGTGATGAAGAAGGTGAAGGAGGAGATGACGAATCTTCTTTATCGCCCCACACTGAGGATGCCTTGGCTTCTTTCAGAGAGAAGTGGCAGCGAGAATTGGAAATATCTCCAAAACGAGATCCTTCAAAAACTCAAGTTCAAAAGACATTAAGCACCAGTGCTACCGAAGCTGAAACTACTTCCATTGAGAACAAAGTATATCATTTCCAAATATAAATTTAATTTTAAAAACTGCCCCCCATAAAAAATTTACCATAAAATTTTGATTTCAGGCAAAGAATCTTTTCCTAAAAGGCATCGAGCATGAACAGACAGGGAAATTATATGAAGCGATTCAGTTTTATAAGCGCGCTGTTCAATTAGTGCCTGATATTGAGTTCCGTCTTTATGAATCGACCAAAGTCAAACCCCGCGAAAGGTTTGATCCTGATGACAGACTTGATAAAATAAATAGCGATAGTAATGCTGTTAACAAGGTGGAATATGAGGAGACTGAAGATGAAGACGATGAAAGTGATCTTTTCTCTAAACTGTCCAGGATAGTCAGTCGAAATCGTTGTGTTTGCTTTCCTTCATTTGAGCAAAGTGTAAGTACTTCTTAATTTTTATTCCTAAAAATACATCAAATTCAAATTGTTGAAAGTAAAAGTCTGCAAATTTAAAAGAAATTTAGATTTGAATTTGAAAGGATTTCAGTATTGCAAGCATAGAACTCGGAAGAAGCTTTAGACTGCAAAAATAAATTAAATCAATATTTCAGACAACTCATATATCAGCTTTACCGATGGAAATTGTGCTCTACATCCTCAGATGGGTTGTTTCTTCAGAGTTGGATTTACGATCCCTGGAAATGTTTTCTAGAGTCTGTCGAGGATTTTACATTTCTGCAAGAGATGCTGAAATTTGGAGGCTGGCTTGTGTTAGGTGTGCTAAATTCTAAAGATGAAATATTTTTAATAATCTTTAGCGTACTTTTTTAAAAACAAGATTTCATATTTTTTTCAGAGTATGGGGCGTGAATTGCGGAAGTTTTGAATCCCAATACAATTCCTGGAGAGAAATGTATTTACATCGACCCAGGTTGAGGTACAATGGATGCTATATCAGCAAAACAACTTACATAAGGCATGGAGAAAATAGCTTTCAGGACCAATTTTACAGACCTTGGCATCTCGTTGAATATTTTAGATATTTGAGGTAAGTCGATTGATCAAAAATAGGTAATTTCTCTAAGAATTAAAGCAGACATTTCATTGTTCAAAGTAAATATTTTTGAAAAAATGGAGTTATAACATTTTGTTATACATTAATTTTCTTTTTATCTTTCAGATTTTTCCCAGAGGGAAGGGTCCTAATGTTGACATCAACCGAAGATGCCCAAGCTTGCGTGAATGCTCTGAAGTCTCGAACTCCTCGAAATCCAGAAGTTTTGATTGGCCATTATCGACTTAGAGACGATTGTGTTACTCTTATTTTAAAAAAGCAAGATCTCAAAAGCAACAACAATGTCTACAGACGCAAAAGACGGGAAGTGTCACATGACAGTGGAGAACAAACTTACCACGCTGTGAGTATTTGTTAGCTTCATTAATTGATTCCTTTCTCGATTATTCTCCTAATACATAGTATTTTAACGAACTTTCACTTATAGTACATAATTGATTTGAATTTAGTTTGCCAGGTGACTTTAAATTCTTTACAAATCTGAACATCTAAAGGCTTCTAATTTTGGATACTTTCATCCTTAGAGCTTTATAGTTCAGGACTCTTGTAAATTCAAAGGCTTCTAATTTTAGATTCTTCTTGAATTGAGGGACCTTGAATTTCATGCTCCTTTCAAAAACAAAAACTTTCTAATTGTAAGGCTTTTGAATTAGCTTTAAACAGGGAGACTTATGAAGCTTTTGTTTCTTTCATCACTAGGGATGTCAAACGGACTACGCTTGTAACTTTGGTATCAAAAACTAAAATGAAAATCTTGAGAAATTTCGTTTCGCTCCCCAGGGAAATATAAAAGTCAGTTTCTGTTGTTGTTTTCAGGATTCATATATTAACATTTAATTAATAACATCAATATAAATCTGGGACATTTAAGTCCTTTCACGAGTCGACCAATAAAGATTTATTTCTTCCTTCAGGAGTTCGAGATTCAAAATCACCATAAGAAAAAAAACTCACAACTGGCGTGGCTCACCTACAAAATTTATACCAAGTACAAAAACGGTGATGAGGTCTCAACCTGTTTGGCTCTCGGCATGCGTTATCCTCCTTTCCGGTTCAATCGAGTCAAGAGCTACAGTCAGGAAAGCGAGGCCCCTTTGCAGTAAAGGCATATGAATCTAATCTTAATATAACAATATTTTTTCAACTCTTATTATCATGAATAATCTATTTTTATCTGCGGCCTATCAATACGTTTCATCGATGTTTATAATGTCGAAATCGTACGCCGCAAGCGCTGAAATTACTGAAAATGGTTTCATGTCAGAGTACAAAGAGTTTTAGAAAGAAGTTCAGTGCTAAAAATACAGGTGAGGCAGATAAATATTTTTATTATCTATTATTTTATGTTGCACTAAAATATTCTGAAAATCGAGTTACTTTAGGAGAGAGAATTTATTAATGGTTAATTTTTTGTTAAATTTTCTGAGGATGAAAAATAATTTTGTGGCGCCTTATACTGGCAAGTCTGATCAAAAATCTGTATATACTGTGTCTACAACTGTGCAAGAGTGCACATATAATAATGTTTATATGGTAAAGAAATTCGAGGAATAGTTTCAATATTTTCAAACAATTTTATTTGGCCGATAGTGGGTTTCGGTATCGCAAAGCATAGTATTTATAATACTAATTAATCAACCGAATAACTTCGGACCTTCACGTTGTACATTGTTTGGGTAAAGACGTGTGTGCAAGCATAAAATAAACTTATTTTTGACGTGCTAAAAAAACTCTCTTTAAAATCATGGTCTTATTTCAAAATCGTTCAACGTTGATGAAAAATCGCCTTCGTCTGAAAATATTCTCTCAATATTCGATCAACCTGATACTGATATGTATCAAACTTATTATTTTCACAAGTATTATCGTCAAACATGTTATTTTCAAACGTAGAATCTTCAAATTTATTTTCAAACTTAGATATTATTTGTAACTTTATTATCTTGAAACTTGATCCTCGTTCGAATAACTCTCGCTGATTTGTTGTAATCTCTATTTAAATTGAATTTTTTTCTATTTAGTTTGGACTTTTGTCCACGAATAATACAGTTTTCTAGTAAAGAGTTACGAAACTACAGAATGGTTTCTGGATTCGTTTTCTGGTTTTTCAAGCAATTACTGCGAGAGGTACATCGTCGTAGGAGGCTAAGCGGTACTATTGAAAAATCACAGATTACAGCGAAGAGCTTCTTCGCAACTAGATCACAGTTCCTCGTGGGTGGAAGAGGTCAAACCAAGATAAGTGCACGAGGATGGCTCGGCCATCCACTTTAGATCTTGTATGGTCGCTTCGTGCATGGAACACACTGCCAGAACAACCATAACGTGCATTATGTTGTGGGAATTGAAGAGCAAGTCCAAACTACCTGGCACCCACTTTTCTGGTATGCGAAGAGCTCCGATTATCGCACCAATCACAGCCACGAGGTCCTAAAATTTAATATAAAATTGTGAATTGTCACCTGGAAAGAGGAGATGGACAGAAAGAGTTACAGAAATACAGCTGCAGTTTTAATTCAACAAAACTACGATATAGGTATGATGATTTTTTTCATTTTTTTAAAAATATTTTTACAGGTACCTACATTTCAAAGCTTTGAATTTAAAACTGAATAGGGTTGTGTCGCAATTTTAGATAAAATAATTTCAAACTAAACTTCAGCTTCGGACAGTTGGACACAACTCTATTGGATAGTAGAAAGTTGGAAAAGAGTGGATAAGGGATTTTTTTTTTGGTCTTACGCTAAAGGGGTATAGTAATAATCGATTAGGTACTTGTAAGATGACGTGTTGCATCGCGTCAGGGTTCCCACCACCGATACCAAAACACCTTAAACCCAAAACTAACATCCTCATCCCAAATGCAGGAAGAAAGCAGAGACGCCTTTGCCATGGAGACTTAGCTATCATTGCCTAGAAGAATTTGATATTATTAAGTAATGTATTATTATTCCTTTGTCCATTATCACAAAATATAACACTGATTAACGTTTGGAATGTGTATTGTAAAAAGAGAGTTGTTTCCCATAGATTTTCCAATTTATCTGTGTAATAACTTTCTTTTCCATAAAATTTTTAAATTCTCATTTTAGTTTACGAATTCTGATCTTGTGCCCAAAAATATACAGGAAACTAACTTTGGTTTCTCAATTTACTTTCCAAATGTTGAACAGAGTAATTTTTTAATAGGCATATGCAAAAAAATTCAATTTTACTCTGAAGATTCAAAGTTTTTGCAAATCTCTATTTTTTAATAAGTGTAACAATTCGATAATTATATTGGGCATTTTCAAATTTTAGCAACTGGTCCTTTATAAATTGTATGTATTATATTCCATCTTTTATCTTTAGGTTCTAGGAAAGAACTTTCAATTTCGGACTCTTTTAAAATCTGAAAGTTCCAAATTCTGATAATTTTAACTTAAGACGTTCAGATGTAAAACATTTAACAGTTTAAATTATTAAGCATTAAGCTTGAAACATTCAGGACAGTTTCAAATGCAAATATTTTCAATTTTGTATTTTATTCAAATTCTTACGATTTCAAATAATAATTTTGTTCATTTTTCTAGTTGAAAGTCTAAAAATTGAATTGAAACGATTCTGAATTATTCAATGTAGGCACACATACATAATTTTTAAATTGCTGAAAAAGAATCCAAGTACTGAAAATTGAAATAATGTTTTAGAATTTCTTATTAAGTAAGGTTTTTTAATATATACATATAAAACATAAAACCATAAAATATTTTACAAGTATTTATGAATTTATAAAAGAAATTTAAATTAATTTTCCAAAATAATTCCAACAGCTCTTATAAGAATAATTTAAAAATCAAATAAGCAACTCAAAATACATCAAAATTGAAAGGATTAATTATAATTTTAACAAAGTAACTACATATGTACACATTTATACACCTGTAAAAAAATCTACCTTGTCGAAACAGAAAAGATTTTGCAGCTGAAACGAAACAGAAAGTTTTTATTTCATAAATATAGCAACGATTGTAGAAATGAAATTGCAGTTTATTAAAGAAGTATTGACAGTAGTTAAAAAATATTGATGAAATTAAATTTAAAAATCTCCTATGAACAAAAATTTTTATTTTCTTTAAATTTATATCTTTTCATTTTGTTTTTTAAAAATCTGCAGATTAAGAACTTACTTTCCACAGGCCCCATAAACTAAAAATGCAGTAGGTCGAGATGCAACAGTATTGAAGAAAAGCTGACGAGCAATGGACCGATGCTGCTATCATCGGCAAGGCCCCTATGACAAGTTAAAATGAAGAATATTATTAATTTATGAAGAAAACTGATGAAATGCTTGAAAACGTAAGAAAAAGTTTGTTGGTGAGATTTCTGATTTCATTTTCATCTTTTATTTTCTTAAGCTTTAAATCTAAATGATGTTCCAAAATTTGACTGGGTTGAAGTTTCAGTAATCTATTTTTTTTACATTTATTGGAATAAAAATAAAAAAAAGTTTCCAAAGTTCCAAAAACCCAAAATTTTTATTTAAATACTAATATAAATGTTTATGCGATAGAGTGTGAGGAAAATAGTAACGAAGAAGTAAAAGTTACCAAAACTTTGACAGAGCCAAATGCCGAGCATGTCGATCTTCAACAAATTTCTGTAGACATCCTCTCCATAATCTACATTCATGAAGACGTGATAGAGAAAGGATCCAATCCATGGACTTACGGCACCAATTAAGTGACACCAGGAGAGAAATTCTGCCAAAGGACCTTGAGTTCTCCATGGCAGTGCATACGGCACTGTCAGAAAAATGTACAGAATCGCAAAACCTACAACAAATATTGATTCGGTAAGTGACACACTTTTTTTTCCTGCACTTCATATTATTTTTTCTATTTTCAATATTGATTTTCTCATCTATAATTTACGAACTGAATTATACAAGGTTCAATATTTTTCCTTGCGTATTATAATTAAACATTTTTTCGCTCTATACTCACAATTCTATTGAAATAATAAGTAGCGAAAAAATATCTATTCTTGACATTTGATATTATTTAATTCTGAACTTTTTTTGTTTAAATGCTAACTTTGGATTCCTTTATTTTCGAATCTTGAAATTTAATTTTGCAATACTAAGTGACCTACTTTATTGCGTTCTATTTCTATTATGGTCATCCTTCTAACGTCGATATGTACTGCCTACATTTATATTTTTAACATAATATTAAATAAGTAAAGCTTTATATTTAATTGATAGCCCCACGATAGCCAGTAATCGAGGACATTCGAATCTTATTTGTACTATAGAATTAAATAATCCATTTGCTTAATGAAATTTAAATTCAAATCTATTTATCGAGTTATTCTGATTTGAAAAGGAGGGGTTGAATTTTATGTTATTATTAGCCTTGACTTTGACAACTGGTCGTAACCCAAGTTGAACATCGTTGGGTCTCTTTTAGTGAGCTAAATCACTACAGGGCTTCCCCGTTATCGATTACTTCCTCATCGCACTGCAATGCGTTTCCCTCTCGTCGAGGTTGCGGGAATTTCGCGAAAATTGACCTAGAGGTTGTAAACCTTGACCTTAATCCCTTTAGACATTCTAATATCGTTGCATTGAAGACAAACTATCGATAAAATCATTTCCATCATCATAAAGAAGGCCGGGTTGAAATGAATCAAAATTGGAATTGCAATGAAGTAGGAAAAGATTCAAATTAAGGGTGTTGGATCGCAGCTCTAAATTAGATTTCTTCATTTTACTTAATAAATATTAGAACTAGTTATATTTTCGTTCTGTAGATCCACTCTTGTTCAAAAGAGAAGTACTACAAGAGTGAAAAAATATATACGTATAGTACTTCTTGCTTAAAAATGCATTGCATGATGATTCTATCGTAAGAGAGACTTTATATTTATAAGCGGGAAAAATGTGGGAATTGTCTGGGAATTTCGTGGGCAAAATTTAGTAGACACCCTAGATTATCGGTACAGGGAGAAAGAACATCTAATGTTAATAGAGTAAAATGAGAAAATTGAATTTTGTGGATAGAACTTGGTTTCGATACCCTTAAGAGATTTTTACGTATAATTCGGTGTCTACTTAGATCCGGAATAACTTTTAAGACCCTGGGGATACTCTTAAAGGAGAGAGACTCTTGGACCAAATCGATCTTTCCCAAGAGTGTGATATGATGCCAAGAGCAACTTCAGCTTTGGAGAGAGCTTCTCTTGACAGAGATTGGCCAGTCTATATAGACCTTGTAAAAAAATCTTGAATAGTTGATCATAACTTGCCAATTTTTAAACAAATATCTAAACTAGATTTATTTAAAAACTGTCTCTATGGTTTTAATATTTAAAACTTGAATATTAACTATTTTGTGAATGACTGCGGTTTTGTTAATTAGGCACAATTCTTGTGATTATTACAATTATAACACACCTTCATAATTAAGCCGGCACCTTTGAGGTCTGAAATATTATGACACTGCAGACTGCAGTCTCATTTATTTTCAAAGGCAACCTATTTTTTTTTACTGCTATTAAAGTTGATATCCAACTGAACCCTATGACCTAGTTTCGCAGAATTACTGAATGCAAAAAAATGATAAATAAATATTAAAAAAAGTGCAATTTTTAATTGGAAAGAAAACTAGTCCGTTAAAAATTCACTTGGTTGAAAATTCACTCATTTTTGTTGGTTTTAATTTTTGTGTTTTTTTTTTTCAAATTCAACTATTTTGTTTAAAATAATGTTTTTCTTAATCTCAGTGTTAATATTTCTTGACGAAAATATTCATATTAATAAATGTGTTTGCTTCTATATTAGAAAATTAACATTTTAGTCTGACGACAACAACGAGTTCTCGTTATCAGTACAGAAAGTCCGTCGCGACAAGCCACAGGTAACTTTACGAGTGGAAAATAGAATGATATAGTCAGACATAAGTCAAATTTACTACAAAATATGTAAAGGAGAATAGTATTAATTTAATTCTTAATTAAAATTTTAATTCAATTTCCAGAGCTGGATTAAAAAGTTAAGATCCGTATTTTTAGGAATTATTTAAGTTAATAACCTTTAGGAAAATTATGGGAATTCAAGTGCAAAGAAATTAATTTAAAATGTTTTAAAATTAATTAACTAAGTAATTACAATTTCATGGGACTAACCAAAAATACAAAAAAAATAAATAAATACACAAATTTACGAAAAATATCGAATTCTAAACGAGGAAATTTTCAAATTTCCGAAATCAAAATTTGTCGGATTATATAATTTCCGAATTGTACGGCCAGCTATGTAATTACAAAAATAAGGAATTAATAAATTCCTTCCAATTCTTAAATTAAGGAAACTTAAATTTGTGGAAAATATATTTTAATTTAAATAATTAATTAAATAATTAGGTAAATTAATTGCTAAATGCTTAAAAACTTTTACAAGTACTTCGGATAAATAAAATAAAATAATAAAATAATTTATCTAATTATTTTAAATATATAATAATTAATTTATCTGATTACTTAATCAAAATATTATTAAATTTGTCGAAAATATATTTTTGACAAATTTGAATTTCGGAAATTGAAGAATTGAAGGGAATTTATTAATTCATTATTTTTGTAATTACATAGCTGATCGTACAATTTTGAAATTATATAATTTGAAAAATTTTGGTTTCGAAAATTTTAAAATTTGGGTATTTATAATTCGTTAATTTTATTTTTCGGCAATTTGTGTAATCGATATTTATTTTTTCGGAATTTTTGGTTACTTATAATATTAGCGAAATTAAAGCATGCTTTTTATATCTTTTCAAACCTATACTTGTGGTCTTATGGTAACAAAATTGTCAACCCCCTCTCTTGTCTAAAATCGTTATCACAATCTAAGGAGTCGAGTGCATGTTATATATTATTGCGCAGATAACAAAAAACATAGTCAAAAAATTATTTTCCAGTTCTATATAATAAGAGTTACATCTACTTGATTGTATAATAGATAATTCGTTTCTGTTTTGTTTTATTTACATTTTTCTATTTATTTAAACACGAATTGCTATTTTTTTATTTTCTGAAATCATTAGATTGTATATACCTGGCTTATATTATATAATATATTTCCCGGAGGAAGCAGTTTGCATGTTCCGAGGAAGAAGCATAATTGAAGGACAAAGTATTATTCAAATTTAACTATTGGGTCATTTCAGAATAGATCATCTGCACGTGGTTGCGATCTAATTTAAAAAAAAGTTGATATTAATGTTGTTGTGCACTGTAAAAATAGTTTTTGCATTGTATCACAAAATGCAGTTTTTTAATAAGAATTCATAATATAACTTGATTTAATCAAATTTATATAATTATTTATACAATTCAATAAATGATTATATAAATTTGATTAAATTAAGTTATATTAAGAATTCTTATTAAAGAACTGCATTTTGTGATACAGTGCAAACGCCATTTTTACAGTGCACACCAACATTTAAAATTAATTTCTATAAAGGGGAATAAATATTTGAACATTTAAATAATGAAATTTGACTCTTTGAACATCCAGGAACATTTTAGAATACCGTAATTTCCTAAGATTAAAGAGGAAAAAATGTAAAAAAAGACGTTTATCTTGACGAAAAAAGGTCTCCTATGACATTTTTAACGAAAATTAATTAATCGAGTCCAAAGATTAAATTCTAAATATCCATGACTGGAAAAAACATCCATTACGAATATTAAAAATGAACTTTCAAGTAACTTATAATGTGTCTTTATTTCTTTTGTAGAGGAAATGCTGCGAGAACAATCCATTTTAAGGACCTGGGTCTGCTTAGGAAATCATGAAATGGAATCAGTCGACATTAATGAAATGGAAATTCGTTAGAGGAATGGAAATGAGGTCGCGAGATGAGAATTTGGAAAGGGATGACGACTCACCATGGGTCAAAATATTGACAGTCTCATTATGAAAGAAGAAGATGCTGCGGACGCAGTTTGTTGGGGTCATAAGTGGCCTGTACCCTTTTCGAATATGGGGATTAAATTGCAGATGTTTGGGCATTTCATCCCAACACTGGAGCAGGACCTGAATTGAATTTGAATTTTTTTTACGGTCCTGCTCCTTTGGCTCCATTCTCTGCTTCCCATTCTCATTAAAACCGACGACCTCCGTAGCGCGTTTTCCTTTTGAGGAGTCGGAAGCAACCTGGATCACCTGAGTGGAAAAGGCGGCAGAGGCAGAATTCGCATTGTGCGATTGCAGATCGCTGACGCCCGACGTCGTCGCTTCGCGTGGGACGATTGGACCTCGAATAATGAAAAACGCGAGTATGCAGACCCGCTGGAGACACTCGCGGACTCGTTCAAGGTGGTTTAAGGAATGAGAAGCAGGGATGTTCTCCGGACGTTGAAGTAGTTGGAGCCAATTGGAAACGGCTCAGGTAGCTCTAGTACCTGTCCGCACCCTTTAACCCGCAGCCGCCCGCAGCCACGGTCACTCTGGTGGCCTCTGCGCCTCCGCAAAACCAGTAAACTGACGGAGGCAGTGACTCCAGGCGCAGCCGACCGTACCCTCTCTCTCTCTCTCTCCTTCCTATCTCGATCTCACTCGATTTCGATTCTGCGAGGTGCTGAACATGAGACCAGGAGTGTAAGCATAAAACCACTAGCTATTTTGATATACATTTTCATTCAAAAATACAAAGGCGAAATTAAAAAGAATTTGAAATACTTTAAGGGCAGGGTGGCCACATGTCCGGGAAGTCAGGGAAATGTCACGGAAAAAAAATTGTCAGGGAAATGCGAGTATAGCTGTCAGGGAAAATAGAAATTGATCTATTAATAATAATAAATTATAGTTTATTTAACAGATTTTAGAAGATTTCCAAGGATTTCGAGGGATTATAAAGAATTTCCAGGAATTCTTTGAGATTATCGTGATTTTTATTCGCGTATTCATTTGCGCACAACTGAATTAGTTTAACTCGCGAAAAAATTCATGAGAATTCAAAAAGTATTCAAAATAATCTAAAGGATTTCAAAATAATTCAAAATCTTTCAAAGACTTTCAAAAGAGATTTAAAAATATTTTAATAAGTTTAAAAAGATTTCAAATTTAAAATGTCTATAAATTTTTACAAGTTTTTTTTAATTCTTTTAAAATGACTTAAAACATTTTGAATTCTGTTAAAATCCTCTGAAAATTCCATAAAATTCTTTTTAAATCCCATGAAATCATTTACAAATTAGATAATTTCAAACCAATAGGATTCGTTTAACAATTTTCAATTAGATTAGATTTAATTCAAATTAAAGTACCTCAATAATAATTTGAACTGAAATAAAAAATAACATCCTTTTCGTCTAGACTTCTACCTCGTGGTATATAATTGTTAAAACTTAACAAGAAGCTTTAAGTCAAAGAACGTTTGTTGATTATAATAACGACCTATGCAGTTAATAATATGAACTTTATGTACTACATTCATGTGTCGGACATGAAACGATAATGATAAGCTTCATTTACTGAATACATTACATCACTTTAGTCTAGTTTTGTGCGGTTTAGTAACCACAGTTTCGTCAAATTATCCCCATTTGTTCTCTCAAAAATATAGTAAACTTAAATTTTAATTAAAACATTGAAATTACATTGTAACAAGAATATAACAATGTTATATTAATTAAAAATTAATATAAAACTTATACATTGTTTGACACGTTACTGACTGAAAGTAACGCGTTAACGTTACCGTTACTTTTTTAAACAAGCAGCGCATCAAACACTGAAGTTATACTATTTACTAGGGGAACGTACGATCTTTAAAAAAGACTTTTTATCTATTATTAGCTGGTAATCAACTGTTGGTCCCGAATAGAAACTGACTGATATCTACCCAGTGTGTTGTGGGGAAATAGTTCAAAATAATCGCTTTATGACTAGAAAGTCCCTTAGATTAACTTGGATGGAAAAATAAGGTTGATGTCAAAGCGCAAGCGCTCATTTCGAAGCTCGATCGGGTTGCATGCTGCAGTGTAAGCCCCGTTGCTCGTGGAAGATGAGCAAGGGTGGAAAGGCTCTCGCGGTAACTCGAATTGTCTGTCGTATTTTTTCAAGGGTAATTGTCTCTCTCCAAATACAGACCTCGGGGCGACACGTTTCCCGCGCTTACTTGCATCACGTTAGGAAGGTATATATTAAATCCCGTTTTATATCAGGATCGACCTGCAAATAACAAAACAGAAAATAATACACTGAAACATTAAACCGAACTTATAAAATATCACCCTTCACAATATCAATCTATTTTCTTGGGAATTATGCGGTTAAAACATTAAAATTTATTTGGGGCAAATATAAGAATTTAAAAACTTTAATAGATTGAGAGCCTAAGAAATGTGATCGATTGTTTGTAGTATGATTTGATTTTTATCGCCTGATAAAAGATA
This sequence comes from Synergus magnus, assembly GCA_032275165.1. Taxonomy (NCBI): domain Eukaryota; kingdom Metazoa; phylum Arthropoda; class Insecta; order Hymenoptera; family Cynipidae; genus Synergus; species Synergus magnus. Next base: position 1,365,174 of record JAUESH010000042.1, read on the forward strand.
AGATTTATAATATAATTGTCGATTTTTTATATCAATGAGTATAATGATTGTTCCTGGATTTAAATTTCAACAAATGAAAGAATATATTTAAGAAAAGGATTTATGCAATTAGAATTGGAAGGGGTTTGAGCAATACTCTAACTTTAGCCCTTGGAATACACACATACAATCTTGGATAGTTTGTTTAATTAACTGTAGCAGATGGGTCGGGTCAAATTCCACGTGTGTGTTGTCAGGTTGGCACAGAGGCACAAGGTCAACTAGTTCTTGGTCCCTCTGCCTCCACGTTTCCTTGATATTGTTCGCTTGAAAATTTCGATGATAAATTTCACATTAAACTGGTTACAAGAATAATTGCTTTAATTTTTTAATCTGGTGGAACTTTTTTATTAATTAAAAGACTACTATTTTTTTTATTTCATCGTTGCAGCAATTAAGTTTAAAAAGAATTTAACTAAAAAAACATTCACATGAGGATCTTGCGTGGAAGCTTTTGTCTGGGATCTGCGCACGATCCCCTTCATATTGTTCCTAATAAAATCTATAATTATAATGTATAGTTACCTTCCATCTACAGAAAGAAACCAAGAGGAAATTTAGATAATTAAGGTTGTTGGATCAAAGTTTCCGCCTTAAAATTCAAATTTCCTCACTTTATTTAACAAATATCGTTATTAGAATTTTTTTTTTGCTCTATAGTGGTATTTATTTTTTAAATATTAATATGTGTACACAGCGAAAAAATGTTTAATTTTAAGATTTTTTGCTTAAAACGTACAATTCGAGATCTAACTTCAAAATTCTTTTGTTTCGTTTTACACAAAAAGTATTAAAATTAGAAATAAATGGAAAATGAAGTGATGCTTTTAACTTTAAGATGCAAAATCTATGTTACAGTGGATATCTGTAAGACAATGGGCCATCGTACCTTGGACACCATTTGAGCCACCTCAAATTAAATTTCAACCTGAAAATAAAATTTCAACAAAAGAAATCATCGGCCAGGTAAGATAAATATTGGAAAATAATCTTGATGAGTACAGTAAAATAGAGAGGGGCACATTTTCAAACTCAAGTCTTTTCAGTTATAAAAAAAGACTTAATTCAAAACTTGGAAAATATGTAGACTGGATGTGCCTATACATATATTTTGTACAATACCTTTTTTTTTTCGCTGTAGCGTTTTATCCATTTGGTCCAACTTTTGTTTGCATTGATTCATAGTTTCAGTTTCAAATTCAATTTTGATTTGAAATGCAATTATTTTCGATTCTTTAACCTTTCGGTAATTAATTCAGATTAATTTAGTAACTAAGAAAATTTAAAAAAAAACACAAGGATCGGAATTACCATAAACATAAACATAAACCATACACATAAGCATTATAAACCATAAACATAAACATCACGTGACTTTTTCTGTCACGAATGACATTTATAATTGTCGGTAAAGTAGTTCTAAATTCTTTTTTGAAATTTAAGGGCATGTGGTAATTACCATAAGAGCAAATTTATTTTCCGCAACTTTACGCTCGCAATAATAAATATTTT
>JAUESH010000042.1:1366824-1390180 GCA_032275165.1 Synergus magnus
ACAAATATTTATTATTGCAAGCGTAAAGTTGCGGAAAATAAATTGCTCTTATGGTAAAGTATCACATGCCCTTAAATTGTTTTTTATTTGTCTACTTTATTGACAGTTTTTAGGAGTAATTAATTACAAAATACATATAATTCGAAAATTAACCATAATTCAAGATGTTTTGAAAGTAAAAAAAACTACCTTACATCTGCTTATATATTTTTAAAATATTAAAAAAGTTTTTCGATCGGTAAAAAGGCATTCCGTGTTGTGGAGCCACCTACGTTAAAAACGAGACCGAGGTTGAGGTTCATCAACTCCGGCATATATCAAAGCTATCAAAGCATGTGTCGATGAATCCCGTATGAATTTTAATATTTTTTGCAATACACATGTAGTGTTCGCAAATATGCTTTGGAATCTAATTAACTTTGTATACAAAGGTGCCGGTCAAGCTTTAAACAATTGGATCTACGGACAGGTACGTTTTAATTTTTCTCATGAAGTTTTTCTTTACTAATCTAAATTCTGAAGATTCTGTCCTCGTTTGTTACACGATAACCGGTTTATCGATGGTGAAGAATTGGAAACTGTCAATCACCGCAAGTTCAGACAAATTACTTGACTATCGTTAAATTCTAAGTTATAACATTTTAATTAAAGTAAAAATTCCCTTAAAGCATAATTTCTGTATTTTGCACCAAGAAATTTAGGTTAGATTGACGTAAAACGCGGGAAACGGGAATATATTGTTTCGGATTTCTTTGTGGTTTTTTCAAGGTCATTTTTTCGTGTCAGGTTGTCAGGTATGAAGCAGATTGTTCTATTAATATAATTTAAGGATAGAGGTCAAAGATGAAACTAGTCAATATATTTGCTCAGTTAAAGAAACAACGTATCGAGAAAAATGGAATTTCTTCGATTTCAAAGTAGTATAAATAAGTAAATTATTTTTAAGAGTTAGAATTTTGTTAGCTGGTGTATATTTAGGTTGCTGATATTTTTTTTTCAAGATGTGGATTTTCGTCATTGATTACAATTACTTACGCTCTCTAGGCACGTGTATGAATTAAATATAAATTGAATTTGCCGCCTTTATTGACCGGAAATATTCTATTAACTCGGTTCGGGTGTTCTCGATATCATTCGGGCGATTTCGGGATTTCGATCTGTTGCCAACTTTTTTGTTTGTCGCTATCTCGGTGCTCAGTGAATATTTATTGTTGTTATTGTGTTTTGCAGCTGTTGAGCAAATATGAAAAGTTTTATTTGATTCTTCTTATAATTCTTGCATTTTTTATTGACGTAATTCGTGTATATAACCCTTTATTATTTAAAGAACAATTTTTTAAATATTTAGGGTAAATAAATGTTTTAATTATTCTTGAAATTAAAGACTGTGCAATATTGAAAATAAGAACATTTTTATTTAAATGATTCAACTCGATAATCGTAAAAAGAAATATTTAATATTCTGTATTTTGGTATTATATTGTTTTCAACTGAAAAAGCGCGGGAAAATTTGAATCTAGATATTGGCAAGCCTGTATTGCGCATGTCGCAGATTAATGTAATGCCAACAGTCTTCAGTCAGTTGGTCAGTTCAGTCTTGCTCATTCTAGATTCTACATTCTTCTTGCTTTCGTAAAGTAGCACCGAGTAAGCCTTGGGTTTCTCGCTTTTATTAGATTTTTTTGGGTATCTACTTAGCAGTTCCAATCAAGCAACACACGACGGAAGAATTACAAGGTTAGTCTCGATTTTTATAACTTGCAATTGTCAATATTTCCGAAACGCGTGCTGTACCTGATGCTTCCGACACCTTCAAGATGGCCGCCCGTTGACGCAACTCGATTTTCCCTGAGACCCGTTCTCCAGATTATTTCGTGTGTTCCTCGACGTAGACCCTCCTTTTAATCATTCGAAACGCAGGTTAGAAAATATACGTGGCATAAGATTGGCCGCTTCTTGTTCAACCCAAATCAGGGATCTTTGGTTTCTTGAATTCATGTCTAGTATTTTTTGACGCGCGCTTTGCTGCGATTCCTTGCGCCACTTTCTGTGTAGGAATGAAAAAGCATAGGCTATAATTTGTGTTCCTAATCATCTAGATTCATACTCAATTATTGTTAAGCAATAAACGTGTTCTTAGTTTTTCAGTTTGTTGTCAGTGATGTGTCAAAAGCAGTGAAAGGAGGATCAATTTTAGTTGAGAATATAGAAATGCTCCTTAGTTTTGTAGGATGTGCAATTTTCTTATATGTGTGAGTGCATATTTAGGTATTTTTACTTGCGACTTTGCACTAATCGATTAACATCGGATTATATCTATATACTTTTTATTGGAGTTCATTATGTTTATTTCAATTATCTAAGTACTTTGTATCTTCTGAATTAATAATTAGCCTTTTTTCCCTTGTCTTCCAAATTGCATATATTGTACAGTTCCAAAAAAGTACATCTTTTTATTGTTCCTGAGTCTATGCGGAATTTTTCATCAACATGATACATCATTTATTTATACTGCTTATGGCACATGAAAAAAAAACTTCTAGTCGTGAAAAAAACAGGACCGTATTTTATATGTTCTTAAAGGCACCATAAAAATTTAGATTTTACTATTTTTAAATCAATTAAAATACATTTTTGTTCGTTGAGATAGGAACATAATATACATTAAGATTTAAACTACCAATAGATATGTATTATTGAGTCTTTTCAAAATTGGATTCTGATAAACATGTATATACATTAAAACTCTTCTATGGGTTGTGTGATAAGTACCTATTTTTAAAAGTGGAACATTCATTATAAAGGAAAAAGTGAAAAAAGGAGATAGATTTTTAATTCATAATTCTCAATTTTGTAAATACATACAGGGTTATAAAGTGCACTATACTGCAAGATATAAGATTAAAAACGAGCATGATAATAATCTTGACTTTTATTGTGTTGTTGTAATTGTAAATGTTTTTTCTTTGAGCGTAGAATTACTTTATTTTATTTCAGAATTTTTTAATTAAAGATCTGTATCTGATGAATATATTTTCTCACTAAATCTTTATATTTTTAATGGACGCAATGCTTAAACAGTTCTAGAATCTTAACAATTTTTCTTTTTGAGCTCTTTTTTAATATCAAATATCTAGGTCACGCAATTGCTCGTTAAAAATAACTAGATCATTTGATAAGGTGGATAAAATTCTTAATAACGTGGTTTAGAAAACGCTTACTTAATTATTTCTTCAAAGTTATCTTTGAATACTAAATTAGCTTTTGATTGAATTATTCATTTGATACATTAGAACATTGCTGAGAAAATAAAATTCATAATAAAATGGAACAAGTTTCATTACTGCGCATTGAAAATGGTATTTGATTTCATTAAGGGCATGTGTTACTAACCATATGAGTAAATTTAGATAACCCGGGGTTTTTCCAATAATTTTTACCATTTCAAAAAAAATAATAGTGCACAGACGTCCGTGTTCACGGTTTTTACGTCTGTGCACTATTATTTTTTGGAAAAAGTAAAAATTGTGGAAAAAAACCCGGGTTTTTCTAAATGTGCTCATATGGTAAGTAACACATTCCCTTAAGGGCATGTGATAATTATACAGTATGTAAGAGCAAACTTAGTTTTACCAAACTTACACGCGCAATAATAAATGTTTTTTGTGAAAATTAGACCATTTACATACCTCCGTTTCGTACAGTCGGAGATGAATAGCCTAATATTACTGAAAAATATTTATTATTCCAAACGTAGAGTTGATAAAATGAAATTGCTCTTCTGGTAAAGTATGACATGCCCTCAAGGGCATCGGATCCAAGTCCGAATCTCAAAATTTAATTTCTTCATTTTCTTTAACAAATATTATACATAGTTAATATTTTTTCGCTCTGTAGCGCTCACGAAGTAGTATGAGCTTCGACTCTGCTATTCCGGAAAATTCTGCTACCAGTTATTCATTCCAACTCCTATCTTAAGAATTTACAATAACGGATTCTAGCGCCTCTTGCGGGTAAGCTTTGTAACGTAGGTTTTTCAATATGGCTGCAAAAGCAGTATAAAATTCAAAAATTCAAAATAATGACAAGGGCAGACGTCTTGAATCGGCTAGAATCCGTTATTGTAATATTTTGAGATAGCAGTTTAAGGCCTTACAGATTGGTCCCTATATCCCCTATTGACCCCTACACTATAGGACTACTGTTGGACTACTTTGTTGAAAAACATCTTTTTTTTCGTAGGAAATTTCAACATTTAGCGGATAATCCTTCTCTGGTTGAAAAGCAAAATATCTCGATAAAAATTCACTTTCTGATTGAAAATTCAACTATTCCGTTGAAAATACCCTTTTATCGTCGAAAATTTAAATATTTAGTTTAAAATACATTTTTTATTGAAAAGAATCCCAATTTTGGGATTATTTTGGGTATTTGTAAAACTAATTTACATAAAAACCACAACAGGTTTTTTTTTCTTTTTGTTCTCTTTTCAAGAGCTATTTAATTTTTATATAAATAAAGGTACCCTACGAGCGACAAAAAAAGTATCCTATGTACCCTACTTTCTTTCTCATAGGGACTGTGAGGCCTACAGTTGGAAAGACTGCTAGCAAATCTTATATTAGAGTTGAAGCTCCTTTATTCTACTTCGTTTTTTTAAAATTCAAGTTAACGGTGTCAACTTCTCGGACATTATGACCTGAGTCCAGCCCCCTTAAAAATGTTATATTTAGTAGATTAGGAGCACAAATAGTTTGACATTCATTTTAGAATTGACAGTAGCTTTCGTTCACAGTGATTAGAAATTTTCCCACGTGTCCTTTTCTCAATCGTAATGGGTTGAAAGTCCTCTGTGATGATTATCGTTCCTTTACGATGCGAATACCCACCTTTTGCAGAGCGTTTTGAGCCGATGTCCTCATCTTCGTTTTCAAAAGACAGTGTCGTACAACAAGCATCGACTTCACGCTCCTGGATTTCATCCGTCTTCGATTTTATTTGGGATCAAGTGAGCAACTTGCGCCCAGCAAAAGTAAGTATTTTTTTGCTTGGACCCTCCAAAATAAAGAGCACGGATTTAATTTTTGGATTGTGTATCGTTGCTAGTACGAGACTGCCTGCTATCGGTCGCTATGGGTCATTTGATATTTAATATCCTAATGCTCCTATAAGATTAGAGGAATGGTGCGAACTCGTTTTTTTGTTGTGCTAAAAAAAGGGAAAAAAATTCGTGTGATATGTAGAATAGAAAGGTAATCTTGCGTTTCGATCAGCTCTTTCCTTTTCCTATCATTCTTTTCATATTGATCCATTCATTTTGGTAATTTTAGATCCATATTAGTCGAAACTCTTCATTTTTTAAATTTCACTGTCAGACTTGGAGAAACTTTTTACTATTCTACCGATTCCAATCTCGATTAAATTGATTTTAGTTATTTTATAATCGTTATAGTATTGTAAGAATTAGAAACATTATAGAAAAGCATTCTACAGGTTGGCTTTCAGTATTGTGTAAAATAAGTTATTCCTGTGTAAAAATTTTATTTAGAAATTTGCAGCTTCTAAGTAGAATTAATAAGGTTTGTACTTTATAAATAGGCATTCTATTTGGAAATTTCAAGGGTAGATTATACTTTATTATTGATTCTGAAAGCTCCAATTCGGAAAATCTAAGAATATCCTGCAAATATTCACTTTAGGTCTAATTATTGTGAATTATTATCACAAAAGTATTAAAATAATCCTTTATTTATAGATGCCACGCAGCAGAAGGCATCATCGTTCGCGAAGTCATTCACGATCAAGATCGAACTCTGGTTCCCCTCAATTTGAACATAAGCGGAGGCGAATTGATTATGAGAGTCCGCAAGTGAAAAGTACATACAGGTAAGACATCAGATTTTAATTATAATGTAGATAAGTATCAAAATCCGCATATCACTGTGGCCATTTTAATCGGAGCAAAAAAAATTCCCGTTCAACAAACATTTTTCCTGGTCATTAAAAAAATAGTTTCTGGTAGAAAATAATTAATAAATGGGTTTTTTTCTTTTTTGAAGTTATAACTTGGATACATTACCCTTAACATTATTCGACCTAAAGTCCTTCTATAATTGTCTCTGCCGCAGAGACTAAGGCTTGCTAATTCAAATCAATATTACAATCCTCCTGCAGTCAAGTATTAATCTAATTACATCTTTATTTTTTGTCAGCCTTCCAAGTCTTTTTCAAAAACTGCAATTGACTGCAGCGAAGACTATACAGATATAATCAATTGTGTTTGTGTCTACTCATCGAAGCCAAGTAGCGACTTTTGTAACATTCAGCCTCCTTCACCCCTTCCTCCATTCTCTCTGGTGTACTTGAATTCACAATAGATCGTTATCACAGGTCTCTGGAGGTGGAAATTGGCAATGAATACTTTCGGATTGTCATTGTTAGTTGCAATTTCGTGTATTTGTGTTAGAAGTGTGTTGGCGGGGCAGTATAAGTAGTATAACTGTAGGCGATCCGGCTGATCGCTACGGATGCACTCTTTCCCTATCGAGGCAATAACCAATGGCGTTCCTTGGAGGCCAATGCCGTCGAGGACCCCCTCCTCAATAAACCGCTGCCATCGGGGAATGGATATAGCACTCAATTGTAGATAGAGATCCTCCATGAATTTCTTATGGCTGTCAGTCGCAGTCGGTACGCTCAAGCTCGAACAGTTGCACCGGAAAAAGGATTCTCCTTGAGACGTTCGCGTACTTCCGTTTTACGTCAACGGCTTGTCGTTTGTCACTTGTCACAGAAATTAACACTTTCTGTCGATCGGCAGACGACATTTTGCGTGAGTGGTGCGATCACGGTGGACAAATCGCTATTTTTCTTTATTTAAATGATCACCTTCTCCTTAAACTCATCTTAAATCAAACTTAAACGATAAAAAAAAGTTAAATTTAAAAGTAATAGACTTGATAGAATGTTTAATCTATTTTTTATTTCATATTTTGTGTCAGGACTGTTGTAGAGGAGTTATTCAGGGAGTTCTGAATAAACCCTTTGTGCTTTTATTGCCGGTAATTAGAAGTTGACACTTGGCAGAATTTTGTGAGATATCTTTAGATTACCTGATTTCTTAGCAGTAAATCGTAATTTCAATCTATCCGTGACTCTCCGTTCATTCTTAGCGAGCTCTCTCGAGCATAAAGTGTGACTTTTCCTATGCCTAACTACAGGATGCGTTCTAAGGCGTCGTTGCGATTTTATAGCACGCGTGGGGCAATAAATCAGTTTTGAAATTGTCGCTCTCAATGAGCATAGAGTCTGTTCCTAACTATCAAAGCTTTAGAAGAAACTTTATTACAATTGTAAATTGGAAGAATAAATATTTGCTGTTTGAAAGTAAGAGTAATACAAAATTAAAAAGAAGGTTTATTTATCAAACTGTAGAGGCGTGATCTATAAACAGACTCGATATTCTTGAAGAGATTACAAGTCAAATTGCCATCTCGAAAAACATGATCCCAACATTTCCTTTAATAACTCACTCAACATCATTGGATTTGATAAATATAAATTTTCATTCACGCCTTTCCTTAACTGAATGCAAAGCAATTTTGAAATAAGACAGCAAGGAATTGTGTTTGCATATTGCACCGCTTTGCTTTCACATTTTATCTAAAATCGTGGGTAGAGTATAACGAAAAACACGTGCAGTTGTTTCCTTCGGATCTGACATACATGTGCGCGAAGTTGTAAGACTCTTTTTCACTCAATGATCTGGTACATCTCCCATTTCGAAATGAACACACCACGTCGATCTATTTGAACGTCACTCTCATTAAAGCCCTTGGCAATACCGCCTGATTCTGCGCCAATCAATTTTCGCCTCTGGCCTGGATCGATGGCAGGAACAAAATAATCTCTAGTATCAAATATACATTTGATTTTCTTAATGAAATAGCGCCTCAAAATTAATAGCCTAACACGGAAGAGTCGAAGGGTTTTTATTATTCGAATTTTGAGAGTACACCAGATTTCAATGGATTTCAAAGGATTTCAAGGAATCTTAAAAAATTTCGAAAGTATCCACAGATTTCGACGGTTTTTCAAATATTTTACGGGACTTAAAATAACGATTGCAACAACGAAATTCTTTATTTATTATCCATAGAATAATCTTATCTTATTTTTTGCCTTTTTATATGTTTGAATTCGTCCATTGTCGGTGACGTCCTTTGCGATTTACCTTTATCGATTAATTTAAACTTCCGGTTGTCAGTAAATATTAATCTAAAATCGCAATCGATGTTATGTGATTGGAGGAACAAAAATGGGTAACAATCAAGGCCGGGCGAAGGAGATATTCCTTATTTGGGGATCAATTTAGACACGAGAATGCTAGGTCAGTCGTACATAATTCATCGCTCGTATGCCCTTTCAATCCGCTTTATTTGCAGACGTCGGATATAGAATTGAATGTATAAAGTTCGGAATAAAAATACAATGCGAAAGAAAAACCCGGGGTGGCTGTCCTGAGCGAGTGTCCTTTTAGGGGAGTCTCAAACTACTCATGACAAAACAATCTTTTCTCACTTGTATCTTTTTGCGCTAAAAGAATTTTCTTATTTGCAAAGATTTCTGGAAATTTAAACTGTGAATAAATTAGAACCTTTCTTTTCTTATAATACAATATGTATTTGTGAAAGTCGAACAAAGAAATCAATATTTCCTCATTATGTTCTGCTTCACATAATTCTTACAATTTATTAAATAATGCAGATTGCCTGGAAGAGTTGGTAAAGTGTTTTTAGAAACTTAAATCTTGTGTCTTTATTATTATGTCTAAAATAAAAGAGTTTATTGGATAAAATGGAAAGTTTTGAGCTTGGGTCAATTCTTATTACGACATTAATCGCATCATTGTTACTTTTTCCAAGTTTAGATTTCCTTTCATTTAATCATCCGAAGGCTTCTCTGTTTCATCTTCACGAGTTTCCTATGCGCGAAAGTGAAGTTTCATTGCAATTTCTCCATCGAAAACGATTAAATAGCGATGATTGTCGATTTCGCTCGCATGCAATAGGAAGCTGTAGAATGAAGGTGAATACAATCTCCCAATCTTCAACAATCTACGGTTTCCTGGAATCCTTTTAAAATATATTAAAATAATTACAACGCTGGTTTATGTATTAATTCATAAAATTCATAAATTTGTAGCAGAGCTGAGAAAACGAAAGTATAATTTACAAGTTTATCTTGCTTAATTACAATAAAGATAAATCAGTTAACTGTCCGGTTAAAAGGTAGTAAACTGATTGCTTTTAATGAAATATATAATAACATTTAAAGTAAAGTAAAATAATAAAAGTGAAATTGAGATGATAATAATAAATTGGACAATAAATAAAATAATAAAAGTTGTGAATATGGTAATAAGGTAATAAACTAATAAATTCAAATCATTGTAATTAAGGAGAATGGTGAACATTGTGTCCGGAAAGAAGTAAATCATTTCTGAAAAAATATCGAGGCCTTATCCATCGTAATCGAGATTTTTTCTGATTGTTTTCAAATAAGAAACTCTACATTCGTCACGTGTTTGCATTGCAAATCTAGGTTGCTCGGTAGGCGGGAGTCGAAGGATGCCGGTGATATCTTACGGCTCTGTCACCAATTGTGTCACCCTCACCTCTTGGATGTTAAGGTACAATACTTTTTCGAGAATTGAGACCTAGGTCAAGGTTTGACATCACGTGTCACTCCATTCAAATCTAGAATGTTTGTTTCTACTAATCGATCGTTTTAATCTAAATCGATTCATACTGTCGTCACAGGTGAGTTTAAATACCAAAATACACGATCAGGGAAATGTCAGAGAAAAAAATTTATCAGGGAAATGCGAGTAGCTGTTAGGGAAAATAGAAATTTACATTTATGCTAAGTTATTTTTGTCGTATTACATATATATAGCTTTTATAGTTTATTTAACAGATTTTAGAAGCTTTCCAAGGACTTCGAAGGATTATAAAGATTTTCCAGGAGGAGACCAAAGTTATTCTGAAAAAGAGCAACTTTTTACTTCTTAAACAAACAAAAAATTCTCAAGACAATTGTTATCGATAAAGAAATGCATTCCTTACAAGCTATGTAGAAATTAGACTTGAAATGGATCTGAAGTGCCGATGCAGGTTTACTTCCTTAATGCGCGCAATTGTATGACCCATTTAACAATTATTACCGGTACGTGCCGTCTATTCTGAATTCTCATTGGGGTTTCCAAGGCCTTTGGACTGGTTCCAAGAGCAAAATGCAGGAAAACTGGATGCCTCTATTTTTCGTATGTCGCACATTTGAAGCCTCTGTCCTTCTCTTATCTTTCCTGATGCCGATAGTTTGCAAGTATGTATAAAATCGGATTTGCATCTGTGTTAACCTCAGCTCGGCGGTTCACTCTAAATTATTCGCCTCTCGGAATTTGCAAACAACGGAAAATGCAAATTTGGCCATTTGAGCAAAACTCATTATACATTCGTTCATTACATCAGTTTTTCTTCGTTTTTTTCCACCTTCAAATTTTCTTCGGTATTTAAAAAAAAGCTACTCAAATTGAATAATGAATTGATTTTTAATTTCATATTTGACAATTGCAAACAAAGAAGCTTCTCAGTTAAAGTTCTTTGATTTATTACTTTCTTCTTAATTTAAGGTATGGAAATATGTAGGACCCGAGGATGTGTCATCAAAAATATTTCGCCTTAGTGGTATAATTTTCAGAATCGCAGTTCATCGTCCTCCTTAAAATAGTAAGAATAAAGATCATCTCTCCTTGAATCCAGTCAGACAGCTTTTTTGTCTGGTTTTCTGCAACCCTTTTTTCTATACGACATTCTAGTCCAATTTGACTCTTGGAAATTCTGATTCGTCGGGTTGACCTCCCTGGAACTCCCCTGGAATATTGCCCACTTATCGAACTTAAGTATGTACTTCCGATTCTAAGTCAGAATTCAGAACAACATGGCTGTGAAAAGTTTTTGCATATTCTCTAGTGGTTGTAATTGCTTGTTTATTATTCTTTGGATCGATTTCATAAAAAGCTTTATTTTTTGGGTGCTTGTAAATATCGCCTCATGGTCTGAAGTTCAACTGTTGTTATAAAGTCAACGATACCATATTATCTTGGATCCAAAATCTCAAAAGAATCCTGTTTATTGTACATGAATACGGACGACCTGAACAGGTCCTGCAAAGTTTCTAATTATTTTTGTTCCTCTTTTCAGCGGCGAGAGGGTCTTGAGATCGCGTCAACATGAGCGAGGTACGAGCCAGGAGCGCCGGTACAAGCGCAGTCACCGGAGATCACCTAGCAGTGGACGCCAACATTCTCATGTCAAAACTTTCCGGGAACGTGATCGCGATCGAGACCGTGATCGTGATCGTCAGCACGTAACTCATGCAACTTCCTCGAGACGAGCCCGACCCCATCGTCACCATGCGTCCTCTTCACCAAGCCAGGAGCGCCATCGTCATCGATCACCTTCCCACAGAAGTCAGGTCAGTTTCAAGTCCAAAAAATTACCCTAATTGTCGTTCTTTTCACTCTTCTCTCTTTGTTTCTTCGCAAAGTGAACTACGAGTCGGGGCGATCCAATTTATCCACACGATCTTCTTATCATCATAAACCGCTCGAAATCACACTTTCATTAAATTCTAAATTAACGAAACATTTGAAACTGCCCTTCAAGGGAAAAAACTCTCATGCAAAAGGTGTAATTATTTGCTAAACCTTCTCTCTGTTTCTTCGCGTAAGAAATTTGATACAGATCGAATTTAAACTAATCTTGTTGCAATATTTACAGGATCAGGTGACTAAAACTTTGTTAATTCCTAAATTTTAAATTAGTTGTACTTAGGACTAAGTTCAAAATCTTTGCCAGCTCAGGATAGAAAGCTATAATAATAATATCCTGCGTTTTCGAAAATGTCGACCTTTGGGGTGACACCTACCAATTTCAGAAGGATAGAAGCAGAGAATGGTTGTCCGTGGGTTTATCGAGGACATTTGCCCACGTCCGTTACAATTCTTGCTAAGGCATCGCACTCGCCTATTATTATCAACAGCAGTTCACTCCTCGTCGAAGAGTTAAGAAAAGGAGAAGCAAAGTCGAAAAGGGGAGTTTTTTCTTTGACTCTTCCGAACCAACTCTGGCCTGCATCTCTTACATTGCCCTGGAGAAGTCGTAAGCGCCACGAGCGAGTCGGGTAGTCGAATACCGATGATTCTTCTTTCTTCCACGGCGTGCATTGCTATTTTCGACCGACGACTATTTTCGAGGGGAACTTGTGACGCGGGTTTCGCAGCGGTTTCAGTGCGAGTTTGCGCCAGATGACTAGCGCAGCGTCGCCGAAGTTGCGTACCGGCAGGCCGGCTTCTCCGGTGCGGAGACACGCCCTCGGGAATCCCTATTAGCACCTTCAGGAACCAGAAACCTATAAAAAGTAATCAGTATTCAGTAAACAATTCTACATTGAGTGATAGTGCCTCCTTTGGGTTTCATTAAGTGACATCTTCTGGCAATTCTGGAACTAGAAACAGCTGATTAGATTAGTTTCGAAAAGTGGAGCTTTAATGGAACTTGGCTGATGTTTTACGGATTAAAAGAGTAGACATTAGTATGATGGATCCACGTAACTTAGCAGAGTCTTTCTGTACCAGAAAATAGAAAACCAGGAGAAAGTAGAAGGAGGACACCTGGTTCCAGAAATACTCGCACCTCACTGCCTCTCTGCTTTTGAAAGAGTATTAGATATCCGTACGTTGTCGTGAACTGTGAGTGTCAATAATAACAATGACAAAAGATCATCAGACAGAATCTCTGATAAGAATTTTGTAGGATGGCTCGACAGAAAATGGATTCGATGAATTCTAATGGATTGCTTGCCATGGGGCAAGAAGAACAGAGGATGTGGTGGCCAGGACACACTTGGGAGAATTGGTGGCTGCAGAGGGTCATCACTGATAATGAACTCGAGCCTAAACTAGACGTGACTCCAGAATCCGAAATCTCGAGCTCCGAGGTAGTCTCTGTGAATTCGAGAAGGATAGAGGACCCTCAGAGTTAATGTTCAGAATCAACTGGTTCCAAAAATCTCCACCTGAGTGCGCTTTTCCTCAATCATTCTCGATCTCCATGAGTTGGATGTGAGAATGTCTAATCAGTAGAATCAGTAGATCTAACACTCGCATCGACCCGCCTCACCTTTTCCTAACGTGTGGTTGTTTGCGCATGCAAATATTCTTGGTGACCCGCCTTTTAAGGGGGTCCGATGAATTACAGATCCGATAGATGGTGTTTTTTGCCATTTTTTTTTTTTTGTTAAGATATAATGACTGAAAAGTTCTGAACGTTCAAATGAACGAATTTTTGTAGTGATTCTATTTTAAACTAGAAACAGTTTAAAAATATTGATCCATTTGCATTGAAAATAATTCTGTATGAAAGAAAATTGTAATGTCTATTGTTATTTTTAGTTGGAACAATATTTCTAGATAAAATAGAATTGGGAAAAAATATTTCGTTCATTTGAACGTTCAAAACTTCTGGTACATTAGGATATAAACAACACAGTTTCTTAAAATTTTCAGTGTATTTGAATATACATTTGACGATTCAAAAAAAATTTTTTTATAAAAACGTTACACAATGGCGGAGTGGTGCAGGGGTGACTGACCCATCTCGCCGCAGCCGTCTACAGTTAACGGACACGATGTGGTTCGTAATTCTTTTCGGAAATAGATAAACAAAAATTTTTGACAATTAGTATGAATGTTCAACTTGAATAGTTTCTCCGCAATTCTGTCCCTCCAAATCCAAAAGATCCGATAAGTCACCTATCACTTTTTCGTATCTAAAATAAAATTCATAAAAGCTCTTCTTTCTAGATAGGTTTATAAACATGCGTTTTGAAATGCGATATGTATACCTAATAAATATTATGAACCGAACTAGAAAAAAGAGCTTTCATGAATTTTATTTTAAATATGAAAAAGTTACAGGTGACTTATCCGATCTGAAGTTACGGCTACTTTCATTTGGAGGGCAGCAATCCGACCGCGTAATTCGGTCCTCGTCCTGCTTTTGGACCCGTATTTCCTAAAATACTTGGAATTGACAGCTGAAACTTTGGGAACATATTCTCCAGCAGTTTACTTATCGATTAAAATAAAAAATCAATTTTTTTGATCCTGTAATTCAGCGGACCCCCTTAAAGTCTTAATGCTCGCGCCCTGCATCGCTAGGTCACGCCTCTCTGCACCAACGAGATGCGTTTACGTGTGTTATATCTATTTTTGGAACGATGCGAATTTTAGAATGAGTGTAACAAACATGCACTTGATGACCTGATGCGATCGAGAGTACATGAGCTGATAACCTAACCTTACTCAATGGTGCCCTCGATCATGACGAAGATGAATGGGGCGTATCACACCTGGTGGGTTGATCTAGAAGGTTTTTGGCTTCGAAGACATTGAGTGCGATGAATCAAAATTGTATTTTAAAATGGATTAAAACTTTTGAGATCAGCAGGTCGTTAGTTTAAAGGATTTTCAAGAAGTCGAGATTTACAAAATGAAGCAATTTATCAATTTGAATGCACAAAAAAGTATTTAAAATTCATCAGTGTATAATTACAGGGTGCCTTTAAATATATTTCCAAAAATATTTAGCTATTATGTCCACAAATGGCGCTGTGATTACTAATGTCATATAGTTGTGAAAAGTAGATAGTCTGAGATTTATACCCATAGTGTCATTTTTTGGGTATTACGTATCTAGAATGAGTGGACACTGTATAACATGATAAAAAAAGCCGCTTTAAAATATCTTGTTTAGTTGAAAAATACCAAATGATTCATTTCAGAAATATATTTATGGACACCCTAGAAGCGTTGAAATCGAACAAGTTTTTAAAATCCTTACAAATTGACCATTAGAATTGATCTACACACTGTAATCCACTCGAGACTACCCAACTTCAAGAAAGATTACTCACAGTCCATGACGACATGTAAGTTGATCTTCGTCAGCGAAACCATTCATCTTCTGCCTGGTTGAATGTACAATGCCCTCCTTGTTCTCCTTGAGTCTTTGCGGAAGTTTCTCCTCGACTCCAAGATGCTGCTTCTGCATCAGCCAATAGCGGACTCTTCTTCATGTGCTCGCTCTGGAAAAATGTTTTTCCAAATAACGAAAGACGCGAGAGGCAAGCTGACTAGAGACAACTCTAGTTGCGTCCAATAGGCGAATCTAACTCGGACCTAGTTGGTCTCCTCGACTTGAGTGTTATTTTCTAGTCCAGATTTAATTTTCTATTCGAGAGTATTTATAACTGCCGATATTCACAGATTTGAGAAAACTTTGCGACGAAGACAACTCTGACGCTCTTCTCCAAGGTACGACCTTGAAGTCAACCCTGCAATATTTTTAGCATTCGAGTCCACGAACCTGCCCACCGTTGTTCATAATCAGCTACAACTTATTCTACAAGAAATAGCCCTTCAAAAGCGACTCCTTCCTAGATTCTATAGACACTTTTGAAAAGTAATAATTGCAATGTCGAGTGAACCTTTCTAGTTACTCTGGTTTTCCTCATTGCGGATTATTCCGAGACAAGTGGATTGATCCACCCTGGAATTTTGTTATCATTACTTCAAAATTTTGAAAATATATATTTTTTTTTTATTTAATCTGAATGATGAATGAAGTATGAACTTTCTGTTCAGACTTTTTCTGCGTTGAGAATTACGCGCTTAAGTAAACCTGGGAATGCCAATGAAGCCAGAAAAGATTAGTTTTGTAAATGAAACTCCGATCTATTTTTACTCTGACGGATACTTGCTCGATTCAATATTTTAGTCGTATTTTTGGCAACTACTGAAGACGGAGGGAATTCCGTTGATTCTCTCTTTTTCAAAATATTTTCTACAAAGCTGAATTTCTTTAGCACGTAAAATAAATTTTATCTTAGTAAAAGGCTGTTACCTGAAAATCCCAATTTTTAACGTAAATAGATGCTCAAATTTGGGATAAATACGAGATTCAATTTATTAACCGTAAAAAATATTTTTTATTTTTTATTTTATGTGAATTAGTTTTTAAAATACATCGTCTCTTTGCGTTAGTTATGAGCATTTAAATAAATATTCGCGTGGGAAGAAACCACTCACACGTGCAAAAGGTTCACAACAAAAAATATTTTTCTGATATTTCTAGCTAAACTAATTCTTGAATTTGTCTTAAAAGTCCCTGCAGTTCTTTTAAAATTTTAAAAGCTTTCAGATTCAAAAGTAACATTCGAACATTGATTACAGTAACTTGAAAACGTCTTTAACTTTGCGATTTGAGGAAGCTATAAATACATTCTTCTGAATGGACTGAGAATTAACAAGCTGAAAAAAATCTAGAAACTTGAAATCTTTGTTGGAAGAAGATCTTCAGACCCTGAAAAAGAACTTCTACCCTGAAGAAGATCATTGGTCTTGAAGAGAGTAAAATTTACGTAATTCTCGGCCTTCTTTCCTCTGATTCTCTCTTTATCCCTTTTTTCTCTCCCTCGTTGCAGATCTCTCTCTTCCTCTCAATGTTCTTGTTCTCGCACGCGATGCGAGAGAGGACAGCATAATTCGTTGGAGCGGGCACGTCGCAGCCGATATTTTTAGTACCACGAGTATTTGGCGGGGCGGACCGATCGGCTTGGCTCATCGTTGTCGTCCGCGTCGACGTCGACATCGTTGTCTTGGTCTTCGTGGTTCTCGTTTCCTTCGTCCCAACCGCGCGACTTTAGTGCGTCTCTCTCACGCGATCGGCATGTTCGCGCTCTCGTAATGGTACGTCTCGGGAAGCCGATGATCCTCTTCTTCGAAGCTGAGGTCTCGTCGTGCCTCAATCCTCGCGCGCGTCCCTGCCGACGTTACGAGAGAGGTCGAGGGTCTTCTCGAGGGTCCCTTCTCCACTCAGTAATTCAAAATCTAAAGTCTCAAAAGGTGTAACTGTCTGGTTCAAGGTGAAAGTTGAAGCTTCGAATAACCTCAGAGACTCCGTAAACTCTTTAAGGCCTCATCAGCTCTACATTTAGAGTTAAAAATCATAAATTAAAAAAATATTATTAGTTTCTTCCTCAACTTTTCCTCCTCTTGACCTTGTTCTCGAGCAACAAGTGTCTTGCTGAGTTAGTGCGTGTGAGTGCTTCTTAAAAAGATCCTTATGTTTATCTTTGCGCCTCGAGACAATATGTCAACTACTCGTCCAGATTCCGCCCCTCGGCGAAATCGATATTCCAGGTCGTCAACGACGAGTGTGACTCAATTGCTTAGCGATTCGTGTTCAAGCCTACTCCAGAGGCTGACAACTAGAGTTAGAGGGCCTTCAACAACAGTTGAACGAACAGACCCTACTCCTACGAGAAAGACTCCAGTCCTCAATCGTCATGGTAGCACCAGGAGTCGATTCGAGGATAAATACGCAGCGATCCTCGATAGGTACACCAATTATAGAAAAAGGGACGATGATCATCCTCAGAGACAAGAGAGGGATAAGAGCTATCATCATCGGAGGGATGAGAGTCCTTATCTTCGAGATGAGAAAACTTTAGAGCCTTCTGTTCAGAGGACGGTTGTCAAAAGTCCCAGGGCGAGTGTTCTTCTTAGCGAGAAGGCTTACCCTTACGTCAGTACCTCGAATATTGGAAGGGAACTTAGAAGAGAGAAAACCCCAGGGTATCATCGGGCTGATAGACACTTGATGATTAATTCAGAAGCTTATAAACATTATGGAAGGCACAAATCTGGACATACTGAGTCTAGAAGAACGAAAGTCAGACCTCCCAATAGAAGTGGGAAGAGTGAACAGATTGAAGGAACTTCACTTGGTTTGAGATCCAGGAGACCTGGTGATGAGGAAGCTACGAGTTCAAAGGGAAATGAATTTGATAGGCCTGAGTTCGATAGGCAAGGTTTGAATAGAAAGGAATTCGATAGGAAAGAAGGGTACAGAAAGGAATTGGTTAGGAAAGAATTCGATAGAAAAGAATTGGATAGGCTTGATCCTGAAAAGACACCGACCGGAAATGGAATTCAGGAGGAGGAGGAAACCGATCCAGTTTTAAAAGAAAGAGAAGCAAGGCGGAAGGAAATTCAGAGTCTAATTTTGAAGTACGCTGCTTTGGATGAAGCGTACGGTAAATTCACGAATGATGGTGAGAAACAGGAATTGAGTGCGGCTGATAAAATTGCCAGCAAATATCAGAAGAACAACCTTGTCAAGAACGAGACTAAAATCTCAAACCTTAGCAATAACGACGCGGAAACTCTCTCGAATGCGATTGTAAGTTGTTGAACACGTGACCATCTCGCCGATTTTGCCCCGCCGCATGATATTACCCCGCAGTGAATTCTGTTTTCATCCCTGTGTGTTTAATAAGTGTGATTCGCTTATTTGAATTCTGCATCTGACT
Source organism: Synergus magnus (assembly GCA_032275165.1). Classification (NCBI taxonomy): domain Eukaryota; kingdom Metazoa; phylum Arthropoda; class Insecta; order Hymenoptera; family Cynipidae; genus Synergus; species Synergus magnus. The sequence goes on from JAUESH010000042.1 coordinate 1,385,323, forward strand.
TAATTGGCAAAGATTTTGGACTTGAAGTTTAAACTGAAAAGAAATTATTAGGATTATTAGTATGATTAGAAGATGGGTTAGACGATTATTCTGTAGTGAGAAAATTCACTTTAATAGTTTTACTTTATTAAGTGTGTTGTTGTTATTGTTGTTGTTGTTGTTGTTGGACTTAGTTTCTGACCTCTAAATTCAATATAATTCAACTTCTTCATTTTGCTTAAGAAATATATATCATAATTAGATATTTTTATTATTATTTATTATTATTTTTAAAAAAATTTAAAGTAAATTCAGTTTAGTCTAAAATAAAGAGAAACTAAGATTTTCTTTATTTTTGTTTTTTGATACGACTATTTTTATATGAAAATTTAATAACAATAATTTTGTGAGTAAATGATGGTAATTTTCATATCAAATAAATAATTTAATTAATTGCAAGACATATAATGGTGAGATGATTTGATAGAAACCTGTATCGAATTTCTTACGACTCGAATTTGAGAGAAATATCAAATTTAAGAAAAATAGAATTTAGTTTCCTTGAATTTCGACCCCAAAAACTGAGGATAGAAAAATGTTTGTTTGCTTATCTTTTTCATTAGCTATTAAGAACGCCAGCCTAGAAGATACAAATCTGCTTGGAATCAATTTTTGTTTGTTTCTTGAAGAAATAAAAATTCATTTTTCTGAAAATGTTAAGCTGGCCGGTAGTTCTATTTTTACAGATTACTGATTATTGTTGTTTTTCTATGAATACAAAATACTTTTTTCTTTGAAATAAAAAACTTTGCAGGAAAGGGTTAAAAATATAATCTTAAAAAGTATAAAATACATTCATCTTTTTCGTATCCTCAGTTCAATTCCAACATGATCTCACTAGTCAGCAAAAGCAGCAAGTCAAAACAATTTGTATTTTTATTTTTAAATATTGAATTATGGAAAATTGAATCTAGCTCTCGACAGCTCAAAATGAAACTTTTATTTCTCTCACATTTCACGACAAATGAAAACTTGTTTGTTGTCGCGGGATTCAATGAATTTATCCTATATTCTCGAGCATCAAGAAATTGAAAATCCCTGCAAAATCATGTATGTACGTGTTTACACATAACACTTGTTGCTTTCAAACGAGATATTATCCCTCGTGACTTAATGAGGTCACGTGGCCCCATTTCGACGTTATATTAAGCAGAGTTCGACTGCAGATTTATCCCACTTTCGACCAAGCAGACCTGTGCTCGTCGATTATCGTAGTCGACCTTTGCGTCGCGTCAAGGCACTTCGTAAAAATGCAATCAGCTGAGGGTGTTGCCTAGATCTGATGGGAAGACTGCTCAAGTCCACGTTTCACAAAATGATCATTTTAATGTGCTTTATCCTCTCGAAATTGGTGATTCTTTTCTTATTAATGAACTAGAATTTTTTCTTCATTGAATTTATCGTGTCTGTTACAATTTGTGATGTAATATCATTCAATATTCAATCCGAAAATACTGCACTCGTTTTTACATACAATTTTCTAATAAACAGGGTGTCTACTGTGCGGGAATTTAAGGAAATCCGAGAATTGTCCGGGAATTGAAAAACCTCCAGGAAAATCCGGGAATTGTCCATGATTTTATTTTTGATGTGGGAAGTGGATTTCCAGTTTGAAAAAACTTTTCCAAATAATCAATCTAAATATTTTTGACACTTGCAACTTTTGTTATATCTCTTGAAATCTTGTGAAATTTATTGTAAATCATTCAATTCTTCTGCATTCTTTTAAAATCCCTTCAAATTCTTTAAAATCATTTAGAAAAATCTCTTTATCATTCTTGAAATCACTTAAATCTCTTGAAATCCTTTAAAGTCTCTTCGAAATTTCTTTAAATTTTTTAAAATCCTGTAAATCTTTTTACATCGGTTTAAATTGTAGTATTGTAAGAGAGCAAATTATGTCGCAGCCCACTATGCATTGTATGATAATTCTACCGTAAGAGGGGCCTTATATTTATAAGCGGGAAAAATGCGGGAATTGTCTGGAAATTTCGTGGGCAAAATTTAGTAGACACCCTGATAAAATTCTATTTTTTTCAACTTGTTTACTAGCAATTCACATGAAATGACCCTGACTTTATCGAAAAAGGTCTTGAGAAATGGCCAAACTTAGTCCATGAATATTCTGCTTGAATACATGCAATTACCTATTAAAGTCAATGTTAAATGTTCGTGATTTTCTTTCGGAAATCACGTTTTTTAAAACAAGTGTGAAGTCTTTGCGGATTGTGCTAAAGCTAAGGATAGGAAGCTTTAAAGAACTAAGAATAGTTGAGTAGAAAATAAAGTTTTTATTTATTTTTTAATTAAATTATTTTTATGCAGATGGATTTCTTTAAAATCATAAAAGTGGTGAATTCCTTGTGGTTTTTAAGCTTATTTAATATACTCAATACTTCTCACAAGTTGTTGATGTTTCACCAAGAAAAAGGCACAATTACCTCTTGTCAAGTAAATGCTAAACAGGTATGTGTAAAAGGGAATCTCAGATGAAAATAGTTCTACAGTAAAGTTTTAAATTCATTGCACTTTAATATTATTCTATTCGAAAAAATAAAATTAGGAAAATTTTATACATTTATTTTTTTTTTAATTAAGAGAAATAGGCAACATTCTCCATCGCTATCTGCTTGCAAGCTTTCCCTAATTTAATGAAATAATGAAATATCATGATTCCTTGCTTGACGTGAGAGTTTTTTTCCTTTCAAAAATATGTTTCGGCGCGCATCCAATCACAGATGAATCAGAATCTTATTCGGTATCAGCAGGACTTATACATCGCCGGAAATGCTTCATCCTCTAGAAAATAAAGTTTTATTCAAAGAAAAAGATCTTTAAAATATTGTTGCAAAAGTTTAAAAAATTATCGGAACATTCAGAGAAAAAGAACTAAATTTATTCGACGTCAGTAAATATATTCATATGTTCTTTTCGAATCCTTGCAAAATCCACTGAATAATTACAAAATATTTGTATTATTATAGAAAAAATCGTTAAGAACAATAATTCAATTTCATCATGTTAAGTTGGAACGCGTTGTGAAAATTTCAAGTCAGTTGGCTGAGAACTCTCGTTAAGAAAGTTTCATCTTGAATTATTTGGCATTGAAGAATGATTACTCAATAAGAATTAATTATAAAAGATTCACTGAAGCGTTATTCTATATTTTCAACTAAAGCTCAATAACAGAAATTTTTACAGAACCATGAAAATACTCATTTTATCAAGATATAAACTGCAAATTAATTTTCCCGAAGTGACTTAATAGTCTTATGAGGAAAGATTTAGAAAGGATTAAAAGCATTCCGTCGATGAGAATGCTTGCACGTTTACACTTTCCGTTTAAACTTTCATACTCGGTTTCGCGTTCTATGCTATAATATTTTGCACACAAGCGAAGAAACTCGAATATAATTGCATGCCTGGTTTACAACGAGTTACCGTTAACGCCATTTCTTTAACTAAACATCATTAGCACGCATTTCCTTTAATAATATCCATACATTTTTGATGTTCTTACAATAATCTCCACACGTAGTTTATTGTCTTAAGTCAACTGCTTTGACTAAATAAGATTTAAGCAATTAAGATACATAATAAGATACATAATGAAATGAAAAGAGCGCTTTGTACCGATGGTAAATTCGTAACCGCAACTCTCTGACTTGGCAAACCATTTTGCCCTCTCCCCTTTCTCTCTGATTGTTGGGTTACCATCTCCGTTGTAATGGAATGGAATGGAATGGAACGGATTTTGGAACAATGGATTGGTCGTCAATGTTCGACTGGGCACTCTGATGATCGGGTTTCTACAACGCTGACTTTGACACTTATGGTGGAAATTTTATTCCTCCTCTTACTGTTACGCTCTTCCACATTTCCGTACATCCGTTGTCTCTCTCTCTATCTCTCTCTCTGGAATGAAATCCAATTTAAATTAATTTAAATTATTTTTATTTAACTTAATTTGATTTGATTGAATTCCATTAATTTTTGATGACGGATTTCCGGACGCTGTTGGACGAACGTTATCGACTTTGACTGTTACTTTATTGACGATGACGACCTTGACAAATGACATCTTCCAACCAATTGAAATCTGCGGCTCCGTCGACGACTACGACGACGACAACGAACATCTGCGCCGAATGGACCGGCGATGCTGTGGACCTACCGTCGCACGTGCTCTTCCCCACTCGGTGTCGCACACTCATGGCCACTGGCGGGAATCTGAAACGAATTGGCGGTGATTGATACTGAAATCCGTTATCGACTATAGAGCCCACGACCACCCTCCGTCGAGGACGACGAAGACGGCCACCTTATTTACCAATCCGGCGACGTCCTGGCAAATAGATGTTCGTGAATACGTGAATACACTCATTGTAGTAGATTTAAGCAAGCCTGAGATCGATTCATCTATCGATCTAATGGTGACTGCGGTACTTTCCACTTTACCCCTTTTTTTCTCTTCTCTGTCTTGTTTTCTTATTTTTCTAGGGATAAGTCCATGTAAAACTGGATTCCGTGTGGAAATTTTGAGCTGGCTCCGCAGGACCCTACGTAGTTTGCCCCTTTACTATGTTGGCCCCACGATGGCAAACTATCAAGGGCCGATATAGTTTTGACATACTCGCCTTCAAAGGCTCCATGCTCTCTAAAATAGAATCAGTGGAAGTTCACTGATTCTCAGTGACTCTTTTCTCACGATTTTAATCAGTGAGAATCCACTGAGAATCAGCGAAAAGTCACTGAAATTTTCAGTAATCGTCACTAAACTACTGAAAATTTCAGTGACTTTTCACTGATTTCCAGTAGA
>JAUESH010000042.1:1391038-1404677 GCA_032275165.1 Synergus magnus
ACTGAGAATCAGTGGAATTTGACTGGGAATCAGTGAAATTTCACTGATTTTTCACTGATTCAAGTTTAGAGAGTGCAGGCTGCCTACGAAGGGCCAATAAAGTGGCCCTCTAAAAAATTACTTTAAAAGAGAAGATTAGATTTACTATAGAGGCGCGCCTTTGTGGGGCTTCTAGAGGGCCAAAATTAAAAAATGTCTTAGTTGGGAAATTTCCACACGGGATCTTGATGCAATCTTCTTTATCCTTTCATTTTTTTTAATGAGGACTGCTTTTTTGGCTTTTAAAGTCAGTTTAATTTAAAAAAACACTTTTGGGACTTAAAATCGTTTGATTAGAAACCTTCTTTGCTATAATTCGCTTGACATCTGGTAAATTAGATCCTGCCATCTAAAAAACACTCAAAAAATGTCTGGTTAAGTTAACCAGAATTATGGTTAAATATGCTCTTACTATTTCTTCTGATTGATTTAACCAGCATTCTGGTTATTTTAACTAGAAAAAATAGTAAGGGCATATTTAACCATTATTCTGATTAACTTAACTAGACATTTTCTGAGTGAACGAAAAGAAAGTAGATATTTATTTTTTTTTATTTATTTTTTTTTTTGAGATCCTCATAATAATTCCTTATAAAATTAAAAAAATTGAACTAAGACATAATAAATAAAGAAAATGTGTTGCAAAATGTAAACTTTTAAATATGAAAATAGGAATAATTTAGTTTTTCAAATTGCACCATTGGTTTCCAAGTAAATAATTTTATATCTCAAAAGTGTTTTTAAGACTAAACTGTCTTTAAAAATAAAAAAAAACTTTCGCTCAAGATTTCAGAACCCAATATGTATTTATCTTTCAAATTATGTATTAATTCTACGTTGAAAAAAAACAAACTCTTTTCTGATTTTTTTTTCGGCATCTAAAAGAAAGTCTCACCTTCTTTCTGTTTTATGAACTGAAGGGAAATGTAATTTAAAATAATTATAATTGTCTTTCTGAAAACGGAACTCAATTAGGATACTTGTTTTTATTTTTGAAAATTAATTTTTTTATACAATCATAGTAGCAGTCCATGTTCAAATTTTTCGATGTATCAATAGTTATTGGAAAAATGTTGTCAATCCTATAAGTTGTAGTTCAAAAATTGCACAAAACTAATTCTCATATTTACTGGAAATTAAAGAAAATTACAAAATTGGGAATATATTGTATCATAAGTTGCAGAGGAAGTTATAATTCAATATTTTTTTCATATTCAAAAATGTTTTATGAAAAATGAAGCTTTTGGGTTCCAAAAATAAAATGTCTCGTTTTCATGGACTTATTCCGATTCTTATTCTCTTCCTCCTTCAGCACAACTTTTAACTTCAAACTTCTTTTAAATCTGCTAATCATGTATTTATTTTTATCTTATCATTCATCTTAATTTCCTACCAATTTCCTCAGTTTCGCACCTTGTTATTCTGTATATTATCTTCCTTTGTTTCTCATCTCATTGTTTCTTTATTTTCCACTTTTCTTTCTCTCTCTCTCTTTCTTTTTTTTTCTCTCCTTACCGCTACTCACTAGTTTTTTCAAGTCTGTAGGCATTGTACTGCGACACGATACTTACACAATTGATTCCCCGCGAATATCATGCAGTCGATGTTCTTGTATCACTACGCATCACTTCACTAAATTACTTTTCATTATTCAGGATTAATGCATCGCGCTCTTGTGACACGTACTCCCTTTTTTCAGATGCTGACAGTTTTCCATACACCGCGTTCTTCGATTAAATCAAAGAAAAAGAGTTCAAAATAGAGAATAGTTATAAAAAAAGTGTCATCTCGACTTGGATCATCGGGAGATCAAGATAAAATCGTTGCATTTTTTAATTCAATGATCCTTTTTGAAATGACGTTTCTTTTTCACACGAAAATGCATTCGCTCTGGATGCTCAATTTTATATTTTTCCTATCATTTTAAAGTCAAAGAGTAAGTTTGTTGATGCGGGACAGAGCCAATGTTGCCTTGCGTGTCGCATTGCTTCGTGTATAGGATTGACAAGATTTAAAGAAAACGATAAATCCCTCAAAATGTCCGAAAATTCATCTCGGATTTTGGCAAGCGTTATCTTCTTAAAAAATGGAAAAACCAGTTTTAAATTTCTACATTTAAGCCAGATAAATTTAATTTCTTGAGAAGTTAACAATTTACGACCGTAGAGAGACTCAAATATAAATTGTAAAGCTAATATATAGATTCCTTTTCGCAATAAAGTGTCAACTATTTGGCAACTTTCATTCAAACGTCATCATTGTGTAGCTATACTTTTCTGAACGATACAAAATATTCTCGATTATTCTTAACCAATTTCCTCACAGACGCTAACAATTTAATTCGATTAAATTTAAATTTGAATTTTCTATCATTTAAAGTAAATTAACTTCAGTTGCTAAAACCTACAGGGAAAATCAAAGTAGTTAGTAAAAGTAGGTTAATTGAGATATTACATATTCAAGATGAATTAAAGTTCTGATTTCTAATGCCTTGAAAGTCAATTAATAACGATTAAACTAGCAACCTTGATAAATGAATCTGTTCTAAAATTATAATCTTCTCACCAAAGACTTATTCAAAATCCGAGATGAAAAATCGTACGAGTCACTTTTACTCTTAATTTTAATCGTGTTCTCCAGGCCGAGCGCTGATGGAGCTTCCCTCAATTTTTTGGAAACGTCGATAGATTACCTATCCGGTGGGCATTTGAAAAAATAATTTTGAGTCCAAATCGAGGAAGCTTTATCTGTGCGAGGTCCATCCTTACCTCTTACTTACCTTAAATTTTGCATTACAGATAAAGTACTGGCCACCCTAGGAGAGGGTACTTTCGGAAAAGTTGTCAAGGTTAAGGACATGCTAATGTAAGTGCACGCACCTTTACCATCACGTATGTATACTAGACGCGTTCGATTGCGCTTAAAGAAACTAATATCACCCGCTCGACCCGGATCAGAAATAGCTAGAGACTGTCATAACTTTGGCGGTAGTCATAATAATAGGATGACCTTGCACTTTGTTTCGACGCGCGCATCACACACCGCAAAGAATGAAATTTTCCGCCGATATCTCTCTCTCTTGTTAGAAACCAAAATATGTTTTTACGCTATAATTACTTAGATTTTGGCTCCTAGCTCGCTCAATGCACGTGCCTTCTCGTTTTCCATCAGAAAACGGAAATGCCGAATTCTCATCACGTGGAAGAACAATTTTGTCAAAAAATTCGGATGTTTTCAAACTCAAGCTTTGAACGTTTTCCAATTTCATGTACTTCACAGCTGAAAAATGGAACCAGATGCCAACGTTATTCCTCTTTAAAATTCGTATCTTGGAGTACAATTTAAGTTTCGACGCTCTCAACTTATCGAATATTTCAAATTCGAAGAGTCAGAATCTCAAGCTTTTCAACTAATCGTTTTATTGTTTCGCAGGGATCACGTGATGGCACTGAAGATCATAAAGAACGTGGAAAAGTATCGAGAGGCTGCCAAGCTGGAGATCAACGCTCTGGAGAAGATCTCCTCGAAAGATCCAGAGGGTCAACAGTTAGTATTTAATCCATGTTGAATCCATGAGAGCTACTCGATGAACCGCGGCCGGCGAATTTGAAAAATTTATGGCTCGACGTCAAACGCTTTCAAGCTGCTATGCGAGCTTTCGTTTTCCTTTTAGATTTAGATTCTTGTTCATTGTAACTTTTTATTTTTCAGTTTGTGCGTCAAGATGTTGGACTGGTTCAACTACCGCGGACACATGTGCATCGCCTTCGAAATGCTGGGTCTTAGCGTGTTTGATTTCTTGGTGAGTACCGCTGAATCGAACGATGGAAGAACCAATTCTACTGGCAATTCGTCCTTGCAGAGAAACAACAATTATCAGCCGTACCCACTGGACCAAGTCAGACATATAGGGTACCAGCTTTGCTACTCTGTGAAGTTCCTTCATGACAATAAACTCACACACACCGATCTCAAGCCGGAGAACATTCTCTTCGTTGACTCCGATTATGAGATGATCAGCAATGGCAAGAAGGTAAGTTTTTTTAATCTACATTTTCAGGAGTTGGACCTAAGAAAAATAAAGGTGGCGATTTGACCGGGAATTTGAAATCGTCCGCCGAATCGCCACCCTGAGAATCCTGTAGTTTAAAAACATATTTTTAACAACCTACTTACTCGTATTTACTTTCTGTTACAGCGGAAAGAGGTGCGCCGTGTAAAGAGAACAGATATTAAACTCATTGACTTCGGCAGTGCTACTTTCGATCACGAACATCATAGCACAATTGTCAGTACAAGGCATTACAGAGCACCGGAAGTAATTTTAGGTGAGTAAAAACAGAGAAAGCAGTCCAATTAAAAGTAATTAGGATTTAATAAATCTAATTGTAAGCTCTAATGCTATTTAATGCTAGTTTAATTACAGTTTGATGTTTCTATTCTTTTCGGAATCGGCTCCGAAAGTAACTATTTCCTTATTCTTTTTTTTTTTAAACTTTCTAATAGAATTGGGATGGGCTCAACCATGCGATGTTTGGTCCATCGGTTGCATCCTCTTCGAACTGTACCTGGGTATTACTTTATTCCAAACACATGATAATCGCGAGCATTTAGCGATGATGGAACGCATTCTTGGTTCAATTCCACATCATATGGCTCGCAAAACCAAGACCAAATACTTCTACCATGGAAAATTGAAGTGGGACGATAAGAGCTCAGCTGGCAGATACGTCAGAGACAACTGCAAACCATTGCATGTGAGTATTTTTTTGTACCTTCTAATTTTGAATATAATCTTTGAATGATTTAGTCTAAAAAAAAAATGAATTTTGCTTTTTTCCAGCGTTATCTATTGTCAGAAGACGAGGATCACAAACAGCTTTTCGACTTAATACAGCAAATGCTAAACTACGATCCATCCCAACGAATAACTCTAAAGGACTCTTTAACTCATCCTTTCTTTGATGCATTGCCTACGTCGCAAAGATTTCCGGACCCAAGAGCTGCCGGAGACTCCCAGCAGTCCCATGAACGGTCTCATTCACTCTCGCGATGAAGCTAGGAGAGGGACCGACCTCCGTACCAAGCAGACACTCTCAAGCCGAAAGTCTTATTTCCTCGTCAGGCAAATGATCTCTCGATTGGTATTGTTCGATCCTACTCGACGCTTGAATTTAAAGTTCGATGACGTTTCTAGGAACCCTCCAAATCAATCGACGTGCCAACGTGTGAATCGAGGGACAATCGACCTTCCAAGGAAAATCGTGGACCCCTTCTCGTAATTTTTGTATATTTTTTTCGAGACGTGTGAAGCCTGAAGGCATTTTATCGAATCTTACGGTTTTACTATCTATCAAGATTTGTTGTTTACTTAATGCAGTTGAGGTTCAAAAGCTTCGGTGTATGCCATCTGCGTGTCTGCTCGGTAAAGTGAAACCGAGTCCCACGAATTAGACATTTTATATCGATGCTCTGTACATTTTATCCCCTAATTTTATCATAATGTTACAATTCGAAAGTGTTAAAGTGAAAGATCATGTGATTTGTTCATTGGCAATGTCAGTCGCCGGTCGCCAATTTCAAGGCTAGCATCAAATGGGTAAATTTACACGTAGATAATGTTAAATTAGAATTCTTTAGCTAAGAATGAAGAGAGGAGCGAATGAAAGTGATATTGATGATGGGAGTATACGATAACTTATCGTGTAAAGATACGAATCTGTGTCTTTCGAGTGTTTTGACTGTACGAATGACTTACCGTTCATAACGAGATTGAATTTTCGTAAGAACTCGATGCGAGATTGGAGCCTCCATTTTTTATTTTATTTTTTTTCCCGGGCAAGAATCGACAGAAGAAATTTTATGTTTCTTAGAAAATTTTTTCAGGATGTCCATCGTGCACGCGAACAGGATTCGGTGAAGATTCGGTGCTCATCGAGAAACGTTGCTTGTGTCCTGTAAATATGGATCGATTAATGATGTACCTATTTCGCAACGTCACGTTTAAGTAATTTCTATAATGTGCGATGTTTCTCCTTTTTTTCTTTTTGCCTCTTTATTAGTTGTATATTACTACTCTACAACTCACATGAAACATCTAGGAATACAAAATGTCTCTGCGCAGAAAATACTGTTTTTCAATAGCAATAAATACATTTCTTTTAAATAACAAATAGTATTGCATCCTTATTTGTAATTTATACAAGATTGGAATTTCGATATATTGTGAATTGCAAACGAGTTTTAATTTGTCGACACAATTATTAAAAATGAATCTTATGTTTTAATTAAGTACACATCATGAGCGTCTTGTACTTTTCCATTCGGAAATTCGATACCGAAATTGTCAAAATACTGTAGTATTTTAACTTCGAGTAGACAGTCGTGAGTACTGAAAAAAAAAGTGTTTTTTTTTTTTTTTTTATTTCCTGTTTTTAGTACCTGTAATTGAATCATGCAAATAAAGGAAATTAGTCAATGAAAATAAAAGCTAGAATTTTCGTAACTATTTTTACTGGAATTTGCAAAAACTGCTATCTTCCTTGTATCCTTGGCAGAAAATGAGATGTCCTACAAAAGATTTATTTTTAAATAATAATTATTGCATCTTTATTTGCAATCTATACAAAATTGGTAATTTCATTTATGTAGGACTGTAATAGGATTACAGAGGAATTAATATGGACATAAATTTTAAATAAATACACATCACAAACGCGTCTCGTACTTGCCCGCTCAACAGGATGTACAATACCAAAACCAACGAAATACAGTCATAGGAAACAGATTGCCGTCAAAACATTACATTGAGTTTCATCAAGAGAAAAGTAGGTTTAGAATTTTGGCCAGGGATAAATTGCTGGTATCGAAGTTGCATAGCTTGTATCGTACAATTGCGCATTGATGAATTCTTCATAGTCTTCTGGCTCAGGATGCACCGTCGCAAGAGCTGAAAACAATTCTTATTTATTATTTCCTCTTTAGACGTTAACTTATAAAGAATAGGGACTTACAAGTTTGATAAGCGTATTCCATGAGCTTCACTGCAATTTTCAGCGAGCATTTCTTAATATCATTGAGGGGCGGATACAGGTTTCCAGTTTCCAAGTCTTGTTCAGTTACCATTTCAGCGAGGCCAGTCGCTGCATTCAAAAAAGCTTCTTCGGGAATTACTCGCATTCCCGCGCAAATTGCACCTAGTGCAACACCTGGGAAGATGTAACTGTTGTTACCCTGTCCTGGATGGAATGTTCTTCCACCATACGTTACTGGTGGAAAAGGCGAACCGCTAGCGAAGATACATCTTCCCTAATATTAAATATAAAATTCGATTAGTTCAATTTTTACGGCTTTACGCAATAATTATTAAAATGAAACATTTTCTCGCTTGAGTAAAATGGAGAAATCGAAGTTTCACATTAGAACTTGGATACAACTCTTATGGTAAAGTATCACATGCCCTTAATTCTTTTCCATTACCTGTGTGGCATTGTAAGCTTCTTCCGCAGTGCACTCTGCCTTGCTTGTGGGGTTGCTCAAAGCAAAGATGACTGGTCTCTTGTTATTATTTCCCATCATTTCCAATATTTCTCGAGTGAAGGCTCCTCCAACAGCCGCAGCTCCAATTAAAACAGTAGGTTTTGCCATTTTCACGACTTCAGCTAAGGTCGAAACGGGTGCCTGATCCCGAGCAAATTGCACTTTATGCTCCGTAATACCTCCACTTGGACGGTTTTTTACTATGAGACCCTTTGAATCCACCATCCAGATTTTGTTCTTTGCTTCACTTTCACTCACGCCTTCCTTCTTCATAGCCATCACACAGAGCCATGCGATTCCCAAGGCAGCCTTGAATTAAAAATTTTGTTTAAAACCGAGAAACAATTATTTAATTAAGAATGTAAGCTTTTAATTTCAATACTGATTTGATTTTGTTTTTAGATTAAAATCTTTCTGACATCGGATATTTTGGAAAACTTCTTTGGAAGGAGATTTCTGACCTACCTCTCCAGCACCTTGGAAGACAATTGTGTTTTCGGACAATTTGGTGCCAGTAACACGTAGAGAAGCGATGAGTCCAGCCACAGCAACAGAGGCAGTTCCTTGAATATCATCATTAAAGGTACAATAGTGATCTCGATATTTATTCAGTAGCCTGAAGGCATTCGAATTTCCAAAGTCTTCAAACTGGATCAAGGTATTTTGTCCATAACGTTTAACAACTGCCTTCATGAATTCGTCTATAAACTCATCGTACTCTGCTCCTGTAACACGTCTGTGTCTGTGACCAATGTAAAGAGGATCATCGAGTAAAGACTGAAATCAGAAAAAAATAGTTACATTATAAATCACAGCGAAATACAAAATACGTCTCTTTTCGTTTATGTTATACTTTTTTATACCATAAATTTCAATATTTCGAAACGATTCTATTCAAACTTATTAATTCATCCTGTAATCACGTTTTTCTTTTTTTTTTTTTTAGAATTTGGAAGAATCTTCAAATGAAAAATTGTATTTTAAAATGAAACACACCTGAGTATTTGTACCCACGTCCAGCGTAATCGGCAAGCACTGATGAGGCTTAATTCCGGCTAAGGCAGTATACAAGGATAATTTTCCAATGGGGATTCCCATTCCATGTGCACCTAAGTCTCCAAGGCCAAGAATTCGTTCGCCATCTGTTACTACGATTGCACGAACGTCATGTTCAGGCCAATTTTTTAGGACATCATAAACGTGACCTTTGTCGTGTATACTGATAAAAAGTCCTCTGGGTCTACGATAGATAAGACCAAATTTTTGACAAGCAAGTCCCACGGTCGGTGTGTAGACCAGAGGCATCATCTTTTCTACATCTTCTCCCAAAAAGCGGTAGAACAACTTTTCATTCCGGTCCTAAAACAATTTTAAAAAACGTTATTATTATTAAATTTAATTTATAGATGCTAAAATTTGAAATCTTTCTCAAAGATTTAAAATTAAAACCTTCACCTTTCAATTTCACTGCAGTAAAAAATTAATACTTTTACATCTTAACGTTTTTGCTTTAAGATGTCAGAGTTGAAGAGAAGCGATAAGGATAACCGGTTTTAAGAACCGAAAAAAGTATCTTATCAAAATATAAATAATTCTTTTTTAATGGAATTTTTAGACAGAACAACTTCTGCTTTCTTTTAAAATGACCAAGCATTTTATTCTTATGAGGCAACTTCTAAGTTCAAGACAAGCAAGTTTGTGAGTTAAAAAAGAGATAATGAAAAAATTTAAAAGTAGATCGGAATTAGGAGTCCTTGAGTACAAAAAACAATGACAGTATAGAAATTCAAATATCACGTTCTACTTTCATTAAAAGTAATGGTCAATATTTTACGCAACTGAATACGCACACGTACAACTAAATATTTCGAAATAGTAAATTAGAAATTATTGATGGATATTAACCAGTAAACTCGTGAGATAAATATATTTCGAGAGTTCATCTGTGTAGCGGTCGAGATTCAGTCGACAAAGTTCCAATTGTTCATCTTGGGTTTTTACAGCAGCAGGAAGAAGACCATGAATTCCTAGAGTTTGTCTCTCTTCGATTGAAAAGGCCATTCCCTGAAAATAAAAAATAAATTATATAAATCAATTTAGATTTTAAAATTGCAATTTTACTTTTTACAATTACAATTAATTACATTAACTTCCTTTGTCCTAATTCTAAAAGAAATTGGATCCAATTAAAAAGATATAATATTTAATATTTATTTAAATGAAAATAAAATATACTGCTGATTAGATCTGTAAAGAAAGTATATAGTAAATTCGACCGTGACTAAGCCAATCATTGACTAAAATGTACAATGTATGTTTTCATTAAGATCGATAATTGATGCAAAAAATGTGTAGCATTGTCGCGGTGAGTTAAAAAGGAAAGGCAATCAGCTGACTCTTGGTCTGGTTTACACCTTAGGTAAGGTGAAAGAGATAAAAAAAAATTATACTTGACCACTTTGCATTAACTTACACGTTCAAGGTTATTTGAAACCAAATCGTAATGTAAGATTTCTAGATTATAATTTTTTCCCTGACTTCGATTTTCCAGAAAAATTAAATAATTATTTTCCAGTAAATCCTAAAATTAAATTAAAAGAAAGGTCATTTAAAAAAGTCCACTTCCCAGTGAACCGGGGAAATGAAACTTAAGCTTGGTTTTTGAGACTCATATGAATTGTGTTCTATTTAAAACTATTGCATTGAATAGAATTTAAACTAATTAAATTTAAATTATTAAACGTATTTATTATTTACGTATAATGAAAATAAGTATAAGTGAAATAAATACTTGTTTCACATGACTTATGAAAACCAATAAAATGAGTCATAGAAATGACTTCAAAGAATTTTTATTCTCTAATTAGTATTGTGTAATAAACTGATCTGTGTAAGGGAAACAAAGTAAGTAATTAAATATATATCCGGAGGTAATAAATTCTACGATCTGTATCGAATTCGCCCAAGGCTCAAGAATAATCGATCTTTGATGCCTGAGGAACTATGTCATTGCCACAATAATTTCCAATGCCTTTCATTTTAGTGGGTTTTAAAATCCAATTCTACGAGAACAAATACTGCGAATTCTTATTCAAACACTATCTTATCTTTACAGACAGACATTCTGAAAATTTTTTATTCTAATTTTATTATCATAAAACTTTAAGATTCGAATAAGGGTTCAAATTTTTTTAGGGGAATGGCAAAGCTAGAGAATTAAAAAAAAAAAAGAAATTGAAGTCATTATGAAATGAAAGTACTCAATTTGTACATGAACTACTGAAGTTAACGAGCCAGTTTATTTGGTGAAATCCAACGGAAATACTGAGACTAATTAGTATTTGTTAACAGGTTTAACAAGACTTTCCATAAATTAGCTACTATATATAATTATATATATATTTTTAATGTACTTTAATATACACATAAATTTCATAATACTGAGGCGATTATTCTTATCTTTCAAATTATACATATAATTATTATAGTTTAAAATTTTAGTTTTTAAAAATTGACATATATAAGATTATACATTTTTAAATTAATTTTAATTCGAAGCAACCTTATAACATCTTGATATCATTTTTTTATTCTCAGAAAATGATATACAAATTAAATGACCAAAAAACTGATTGCTTCTTATCTAGTCCATATATGTAACTGCCGTTTGCAACGTTTATAAACCAAAATCAAATTTTTTTTTAAATTCATTATTAATCGTTTTCTATTGCTTAAATGGCTATAAAACAATACAATAAGTGCTCACAAGTTGGATTTTGTACTCGAATGTGTTTCTACAACCCCCGGACTCTAAAAAAAAACTAAAAAAATAATTCCAAGTACTTTCTAAATACTCTGTTGTCGGATTTCTTTCCAAATATTACAAGCTAATGATAATGCGTGATAGGAAAAAAAGTTTCATCCCCAAATCGCCACTGGAAGACTGCCTAATTTCACTTCCAAACTCGTAATGAGACAAAAATCTCGAAAAAAAAATTCCAAGTACCCTCTAAATACTGAGTTTTATTTTCTACTTTCGAGAATCACTTTCGTCACCCTTTTCGTTATAAATTTCTTTTCCTGAGAGGAAAAATGACGCGTTGAATTTATGTATTTTTATATTGCTTATGGAAATTAAGAGTTGTGACCCCGATACAAGTCTTTGTTGTGAAACGCATTGGAATTGTACTTTTTCAAGATATGTATTTTGAATGTATTGTTCCAACTAAAAATAACAATAGACATTACAATTTTCTTTCATACAGAATTATTTTCAATGCAAATGAATTAACATTTTATAACTATTTCTAGTTTAAAATATAATTACTTCAAAAATTCGTTCATTTGAACGTTCAGAACTTTTCAGTCATTATTTTGAGAGCTTGTCGATTTAAACAGATGTTTGAAACGAGATGAGTAAGAGAATTTAAAATAGATGTTAGAAATTAAAAGAATTTCACTTTTTTAGCTGATAGTACGTAATAGAAAAATGACTATGGAAATTTCTGATTAATGAATCGATCAAACAAGTAAGTATTGTCTGGCATTGATAGAACATTCATTCTTTCTGATACGATTTCATTCTCAGGTCATAGTACGAGGATACTGTCTGTCTTCAATTAAGATAAATTGAATAATTCAATCGAATTCAAAACTCTGTAAAATAAGTGACTGGTCCTCAGACTTTTCCTTCATTCGTGCGTCACATGCTTAATATGCTTGTAAATAAGGCTCTACGAAACCGCGGTAATCATCAAAAGAGAAAATAAACCTGTCATTAGTTCGGGGAATGAAAGTACAGTACTGAATGATTAAAATCACGTATGTAATATCTACTTGTCTCATATGACATTTAAAAATCAGACTATAAACGAAATTATCTCTTATCTCTTCAACAAATCAAGCACGATAAAAAAACCTAGATGTCGATTTTAGATTTTGCGAAATATCAAAACTTTCCGAAACAATTTTAGATATTTGAAAGATATTTTTAAGAAAGGGAATTGAAGTGATTGATCAATAGCTAGAAATTGATGATATTGAAATACCCGTCCATCGACAGCCAGAAGTGCTTCAGGAACACGAGGAATCCGATCCTCGTTCGGGATCAAGGACCACCAATCCTTTTCCATGGTCAAGAAATTTCAGGACTTCGAGTCGTCCTTTGATATCTGCAGCCCATGACAAACAGGATTGAACGAACGGAGGTTCTAACTATGGTTGCCAGGGTTCTTGACTCCTAAGACACCACCCTTCGTAAACCTAGGATCGATATTGTTAACCCGACGATTTCTTGAATATACATATGCGGCAATGCATTAACATGCAATGATTTCGTAATGCAGGTGCCAACTTCAATATTTAAAGAGGGGAATTGTCCGGGAATTGAATAAAATCCGGGAAAACCTGGGAATTGTTCTTGATCTTATTTTTGATGCGGGAAGTGGATCTCCGGTTTGAAAAAACTTTTCTAAATAATCGATCTAAATATTTTTCACATTTGCAACTTTTGTTAAATCTCTTGAAATCTTTTGAATTATTTTCAAATCCGGCCTTTAAAAAGAAACTTTAAAATCGACCCGGAAACAGAGAATAGTCCTGAAAATTTTCTTATTAAAAAAATCTTCAATCTTATAAAGAAATTGGTTGTTATAAACAAACCTTGAGGGTCAATAAACATCAATTATGAGAAAGATACGAAGAGATGCATATATTATTAATACAATAATGCATTGGAACTATTTAAGGATCAAATCATTTCTGGCATTATATTCAAAATTAATTACTGAGACTAATTCATCTACAAGGGATAAAACCTGATAATAGTTATCTTAACATGAAAAATGAGAGAATGCAAGTCAATATTTATTGAATTGATTTAAAGAGCGATGTTTTCAAAGTCCATCAGTGGAATTGCACATTTCTGCAAAATCATCAGTTTATTTCAGACTTAAGGCTGTTGGAGCATCGGAAAAAAAATGTTTAATAAGCTCCAAAAAATGGCGAAATATGTAGATCACTCTAATCTGCTATTGTTTCGAGCATTTTGAAAATATCATTT
>JAUESH010000042.1:1461427-1485392 GCA_032275165.1 Synergus magnus
CAATTCAAAATCGAATTAAATTAATTCGATTTTAAATCGCGCGCCAAATTTTGACCAATGGCAGCATTTCTCCGATGGGAAGCCAACATGTGCTGCGCGCGCAGGCAACCAACTTTGTGTCTCATAAATACGCGCGAAAATTAAAAAAATTAATAACATCGAAGTGCTCAAAATTGTAATTTTTAATTTGAAAATAAGCAATTAAAAATTACCAGGCTAATAAATTCAATATCTAGATAATAAAAACTGAATGACTTTAAAGTGCGAAATCTCAAAAACTAAAGATTTCAAACTCTAAATGTCTAATCATGAAAGCTTGTAAATTTCGAGTATTTAAATTCGTGAACTATTTGCAAATGAACATTTACAGAATTCTGATGACAAAAGACAACTTTTTTTTGAAATTATGCTTTTTATTTTGCATAATACATACACTACATGGTGTGTATCTATCATTCAATAATGGAATTTTAGAAAAAAATCAGTTCACCTCAATAAAATCTTCCTTACAAGTAAATTTTGTTTTCTTTCTGGATACTGAAGGAAACGTTAACACTGAAAAAGAATCGATTTATTAATATTCATTCTGGAAATATTAATGTACATTCAATAAACCTTCGAACTGTATATGGATTATGGAAATTGAATTTTTCATAAACAAAGCCGTGTATCACTTCTCGCTCAACAGTGTACCAATAATCGCTTAATTCTAATTACCATTCCAATTCGTAGGAAATTCATGTTTTTATTATTTATAGACACACCTCTGACACAGCCCTCCTTATAAATTACTAAAAAAAAAAAAAAAAAAAACGAAAAAATAATGGTACGCGTACGTAGAAAAGACTCCACATTTCACTCACAATATTAATTTATCTCAGAGGAAAATTGAAAAATCGTAGTGCTGGTAAAAATCAAATTTTATTCATTCTTAAGTTTGCTTTCGGGTTTCAATAATCCTCTAAAGATGTCTTTGATGCAAAGGTGAGCATTTGAGCGTGAAATCTCCTCTGAGTCGCTCTCTCTTTACAAAATCTTGCATAACATACTTGAAGACCAGTTTGATATTAGTCTACATGATCGATGACAAGGATAAATGCAACTTCGCTCCTGAGTCTGGAATGTAAACCATTTGGCTCTTCAAACACGATCTATTCATTTTACAAGCGCACGCTGTCTTATTTGCCGGAAGAATTAAGCGACGAACACAAAACGAATCCCTTTGATATTCATCAGTACTGACCGAGATCAAAAAGCAACGCTATTGCATTTTTTTCAGAAACCGCAGATTGTTGCATTAAACAGTAGGCATAACACTGGTGACACGCGATTATTAAATTAATATAAAATCATCCATCTATCGTTTAGACGACTCATTTACGTTGACCTCAGCTATCATGAGAAGTTGACCAAATAAAATCAAAGAAAATTATCAAATAAAGAGCAACGTCATAACAAGACAAATTTAAATTATCTAAAAAACGACTTTCGCCCACAATAAGATTTTTACAAATTCAATTTAATATCATTTAATCGAGACTATAGCAAATTTCATTCAACTACACCAAAAATGTCTATTCGCTATTAATTCTCTTTCAAAACCTCTTTTGATTCGAAAAAAGATAATATTTGTTCTGGAATCCCTAGTGAAATCATTTCTAATAAAAAGAAAAGATTAAAATTATAAAAAAATCCTTTGCAACATTTTTACAATGATTTAAAACCATTTTTCTCCCTAAACCGATCCGACGAATCGCGTCGATAAATCGTATACGACACTGCAGTTGGCGTTGCAGTGTAAAAGGATATTTCTTGAACTCTCTGGATGGAGTCTGTGATATCCGACGTGGAAAAATGACGCGGCTTGATTGCAAACTATAGAACACAAAGCCCCTCTCTTAAGATTTTCGTGTACGATTACACCGAAGCTCTTTTATTCACGATGATTGTTTTATGTCGTCATGTCTATGTTACAAATGGAGTAAAAAAAGGCTCTCGGTAAGAGATCTTAATTCTTAAGTGAGTACACTTTAACGCGATTTGCAGTCAGCACGTATTGTCATCGCAAGTTTGAAATTTGACAACATGATGTTAGTATTTGGTAGTGACATCGCAACAGTCCTTCGATGACAGAATGAATAGCGCGGCAGAAAGAACTGCCCAATTGCCACTAAAGTTGCCACTAACTGAAAAGTTGCTCAGTGGCACGCTCCAAGTCCCAGTTGTACGATGAAAGAGCGACTCTTGCATTATGCTCTTCAATACCCATGTCGGTTAGTCGTCTTATCTTGTCATCTAATTCTGGCATCATCGCTGGACCTGCAATTATTGTTGACAATTTTTTTGCTTCAGAGTTTTACACGATTTACAATCAATTTATCGAGTGTTACATAACAACTGATAACACAGCCACACAAAAGAAAGGTCAAGAACTTTTTCGGAGACCATTGTACTCCTGTGTATTTTGAGGCGCTGAATCCGAATTTGAGGTAAAAATAGCACCTCATCCAGCGCCTCAAAATACATAGGAACACAATAGTCTCCGAAGTCCGAAAAAGTTCTTGACCTTTTTTTTTTGTGTGGCTGGATAGAAGGTGCGTTTACATACCGCCTGCGTAAACCGACGTCCAATGTTTTGCGGTTTGGCGAAACATTTCGGGATGTTCTTTATATTGCTTCGCTACTACTGCATCCTGGGGATCATCAGGTTCCGCTGCCGACAACAAAGCTTGCAGGGACAACAGAACTGTTCGCAGAGTCATGGCTGCTGCCCTTAAAATCAAAAATTAAAAGGTTACGAAAAAGCATAAACAATATATCATCTTAAATTAATAATTTCTGTAAATTTATATCTAAACATACCATTGGTCTTTTAATATGTCTAAACATATTGCGCCCGTAACGGAGGAGATATTAGGATGCCAAATTTTTGTTATAAAACGTACCTGTAAAGAGAATCTGTGTTCAGTAATGATAAGAAATATTTAAATTTTGAAAATTGTAATTTTAAAGTTTGGAAGAGTCTTTTAAAAATATGTTGAGACAGAATGCTTACTTTAGGGGGATTAAAGGGATACGTCTCAGGTACTTTGATTTCGAGAACGAAATTTCCTCCCTCGTAAGGTGTATCTGGGGGTCCTGCGATCTCTCCCTTTAATTCCGTAAAACTGTCGTTCACCAATTCTACTTTAATTGCACATTTTGCTACCTGGAAATTAGTTTTAAAATAAAATTATTTTGCGATATTAATTTATAAAACAAATCAAATATTATGATTGTGTGTATTTCAACTGGTAGTTATTATTGTTGAAAACGTTGAAAATAAATAAAAATTCTCTGAAGTTGGGATGTAAGGAAAGTAGCAGTCATTTTTTTTAAAGCTTCAGTCAAGTTTCCACTTTTTCTTTCGTTCTTTTCTTTATTGATTCTTAGCAATCAGTTGTTTTTCGACCAAACCATGAAACGATAACAAATTTTTGTAATTTTAACTGATAACTGTCCCAAAAATAAGCCAATTGCTACACTATGTACGAAGATAATCGTCTCATCTATCCCCCGCCGGCTGAAAGAATGAAACCCTGATGAGTAAATACACTCCTCCTAACCCTTGACTTTAGAAGTTTAGATAAGAAATACATTGAAGTATAATAGTTGTCAGATTATGTGGATTTTTATTGGATAATATGCAATAGTTTCGTAAAGAATTAAACGAGAAATGAATGTCCGGGGTACGTGCGATACTACAATGAATTCCAGCTTGAAAGTAGAAAATTCTGAAGGTATGTAATACAAAGAATTTAATACATTTTTACACTTAATTTAATAGCTAAATCCATTCACAAATTATTATCTTTTGTTTTGATTACGTTATGCACAAACACACCGCCTTCCATAATTTTTCAGTGTCTAAGATTTTTACGAAACATTCCACAGCAAATACAGAACAGAAAAATTAAAGACATATTGAAATATTTAAAACTGAGTGTTTTTAACTTTGTAAAGTTCCAAATGGTACAATTTTAAATTGGAATCGTAATCATTAGTTGATATTTCAAAAAAAGTTCTTAGTTTATATTTCAAAACCATC
This sequence comes from Synergus magnus, assembly GCA_032275165.1. NCBI lineage: Eukaryota > Metazoa > Arthropoda > Insecta > Hymenoptera > Cynipidae > Synergus > Synergus magnus. The sequence continues at coordinate 1,465,515 of JAUESH010000042.1, forward strand.
CATAAGGTCTTTAATTTTTGTGGAAAAGTTGTAGAGGGCAATGACATTGAAACGTCACAAAGGCACTTTGTATTATCATAACAAAGTGTCATGGTACTTTATTCTAAACTGATGTACCACTAAACTTGTGTAGCAAAATGAAAAAAACTAAAATCTTGAGAGAAACTACGAGTCGCACTTAGAAATTGAAATTACATTTCACAATCGACGTTTCTCATTCTCTTTTGTCTGACACGTGATTTGTAGGTTGTATATCATCAAAAGCTGATACATGACGGATTCAAGAATTCCCTTGAGCTTCTGTCCACTTTTGTTTTTTTGTCTCAAGTGCCAAGATCGCAAATTCTGCGCAGGGATGAAAAACGAAAGGACTGTGACGAACATTTATTACGAAAGCATGACTCGAAATTTTCAAAAGATAGAAAAGAATAAGTAGCACATTGATGTACTTTAAAATAACTATTCAATGATATACGATCTATTTTATACAATTTCGATCCCTAATATTTAATCTCTTCGTAAATAGGACTCTATAAACGAAGTAAAGGTGCTCCAAATTGTATAGATAATCGTTATTTTAGGCAACAAATGTGAATAAGAGAATCGTGATTTTTGTCAGCAGATTGCATAACGAATAAAAGTGTAGGATTTAGGTTAGGAGAGCCCCTGAAACATTTTAAAATAAAATTTTAAAAAAGGAAACAGGCATAAAAGTAAAGTTAAATTTGATGCCAAAGGTATGTCAAAAATTGTTACGGCAGAACGTGGTGTTCTGAAGTAAGACCGAACTCTGAAAGACAGATTCGTGCGAATTGAGACTCACCTCTTCACTCTTGATAACTTCTTTAAATTCCCGTTTGATTCTCTGTGCCGCGATGTTTGCCATAATTAAAAAATTGTCAAATTTGAAATTCTTTCAAATTTGTTCAGCGCACTGTCATTCACATTCCTGCAAACCGGCAACTTTTCACTCTCCCCAGTTCAGGGCCAGGAACTCGTTTGGCTTTCCCCCCGGGAGACGAGAGCCCGGAAAAATCCACCCTTGGAGTTTTGAGTCTGCGGTCACGTCGGGTCCGAATATCACGAAATCTGCACGAATCGCGTAAAGACCAAAACTCTCGCAACCAACACACTTCTAACCTTGCCGTGTCAAGATTGCAATTAAAATTAAACCTCTAAGGAACGACATGTTTGAAAGAAAAGTTGAGAATGGTCGCTCGAGGACGCGACTCAGATGAGTGAGCTTTTTTGATCAAGTTTTTTAATTTTGTTCTTCGGGATGGAGGTGAAAATAATAGTTAATAGAGTGACAAATTTTTGGATCCTGAAGTATGAATGGTATGAATATCGGCGTTCATCTTCTTTTTGACACGCATCTTGGCGCGAAATTCAAATCTCTGGATACACGCAACAGTGTTTATTAACATTTTTTACGGGTACATCTATATTTTTTTCGTTTTTTATTATAAGTTTAGTGTTCTTTGAAAACTAGGATAGATCTGAGACACGATTTCGTAATTTCATATCTAAATTTAATTAAAATTTTAGGATAAAGAAAATGGAAACTTCTGAAGAATGTAAGTTTTTATAAATTATTTAATCAGATTGTGTATTGCAAAATATGATTAGAAAAAATATATTTATTAGAGCTTTTAATTTTTGCAAATGTAGTGTGTTTATTTTTTGAATTATATTTTCTTTATAATTATTGAGCAGTACTTATTAAAAATATCAAAGATAAAAACAGGCTTAAGACTCTAGCAGACTGTCCACGCAAGAGATAAATATCTTTTGTAATTACATAGGACCAAATAAAAATAAGAAATGTCCAATGAATACAGAGATCAGCAGTTCGATTTCGAAAAACTATCTGATCTGCACACAAATAAGTTTAAAAACAAAAAAAAGCTTGCCTCTCGCGCAATCAGAGTCTGCGCATGCGCCGGAGTCATCACTTCCGGTGGCTTTCGCACGCTGTGATTGGCTGCATCTACGAAACTTCCGCCCTAGACAGAACCATGCTTTTTCAGTGATGCCCGTCTCCTCAGAACCAGTCCGTGCTAAGAGTTTGTTGCGAGGAAACTTGGAAAAGTCTAGTGCGGGTTATTTACAAAGCAGGATGCCGAACATTAAGGTACCTAATTAAAATCTTATATTAGCTGTATATCAGAATAAAAGGTTCATATTCCTCCTTTTGTTAATCTAAAAAGCAATGAAACTTAGTCGTCGTGTTCCACTTTTATAAAAACATTCCCCTGACTTTTTTAATTTTCTTTAAAATGTTGAGTTGCAAAAACTATAATGTCTTAGGTCTTCAGTGGATCATCTCATCCAGATTTGGCCCAGCGGATCGTCGACAGACTCGGGATAGACATCGGTAAAGTTGTCACCAAAAAATTCAGCAACCTCGAAACATGGTAATGATAACATTTTTCTATACTATCATGTGTTTTTAACCGGTTTCAGGCGAATAACTATTATTTTCTTTAATTGACACGTCAAGTTAGAATTTGCTTATTCAAGAATGTCATTTTAAGAACTTTTAGAGCCTGTCGACAAAAAGCAACACTTTTGTCAATATTTTTGTGTACCGCATCTGTTCTGCAAACATCATTCGGGGCTAATGTTTGATCGAAAAACCGATAATCCATGAGACCGCACGTGGTTCGACAGATATATAAATTTGCATGATTCAGATTCCTTGATGCGTGGTTGATATTTTTTTACCCTCGCTCTGCTTACGTGCCAAATGCAGATAGTTTTCACAAAAAAAAAAAAAAGATAAATAAATCGGAGCAGGTTTCTCTGTTGAGTCGATGGCAAGGAAGAAAATTAGCACGGATTGCGGGCTTGGACGGGCTGAAGGCTACGCGTGTTTCATTGAGACAAATTTAATTTATGACTGAATGCATAATTGATTGATAGATAAATGAATGGAAAGCTTCTCTTCAAGATTTGTTCTAATATCTATGCCTTAGTTTCAAACGAGTCGTTCTTTACTTTCCGGGGGATTTTAGAATGTACGTTGCGTCTGCTCCAAAATGTACAATTAGATTAACGTTTGAATTTAACTTCTCAAGGCTTCTGGAATTTCATTAAATAATTATTCGCACCTTTACGATATTGCGATATTCAAGAAAGTAAATGATTCTTATTTAATTTTGTATTTTAAACGCTTGGAATTTTATCGACCGGGAAAAAAGTTTGTAAACTAGGAAATGTTCGGAATTTTTTTTTTTTTTTTTTTTTTAGATTTTAGTGACCATTCTGAGCTAGATATACTTGATCTATTATTTCTATCTCATTTTTATTGAAACTAATTGAGGTAATAAAATCATAGAAAAGATTCATACACCTTATATGGTTTAACTAGTTTTCTTTAGTGATTTCAGTTATTTTTTTAGTAAGACTGACTAAACAATTCCATGATTATAAAATATATCATACAAGAGCAAACGATCATTTTTCTTACACTGAGAAAACAGATAAAAACAAAATAAATAAGACTAAAGGCACTTGTTACTTTCATTTTAAAAATGAATTATCAGGCTAGACTTTTAAAATATTGAATAATGTTACAAAGTACGAATTTATGCTCGCACAAAGTATTTTTGTATTTCTTGCTCAAATCAGATAGGTGACTCATGAAATTTTAGAAAGTAGGCAAAGTAAATTTGTGACCTTGTCCAAGTTAATATATAAGTAAAAATTCGCATAGTTAGATTAGATTTTTAGGGACATTGTACAATAAAAGGAATAGTTTCTAATTTCAATAAATAAATTAAGATCAAATCATTAAAAATCGGACAAATTTAGATTTGAAGCTCAATATTGCAAGACATTTAGTTTCTTATTTTAGTGGTTTAGGTATAAAGATTGTGAAGTTAATGAGTTCTATTTTTACCAATACTAAATCTATTTGATCACGTTAGACTTTTATCCCGGAAATTGATTATATGTTCCAGAATATAGAATGCTATTGATTTATTCAAATATGCTTTATAAGTTTGAACTTCTTTTAAATTTTTAAGGGCATGTGAAAGTCTACCATAAGAGCAATTTAGTTTAGACGGGTTTTTTTCCACAATTTTTATTTTTTCAACAAAATAATGGTGCCCAGACGTCAGAGTTAATTTCCTTTCTGTCTCGACACTATTATTTTTTTGAAAAATTAAAAATTGTGGAAAAAAACCCGTCTAAACTAAATTACTCTTATGGTAAACTTTCACGTGCCCTTAAATAACTTCTTTGTCTGTTGAAATAATGTATTGCGCTAAATGTAACTGATTCAAAGTTCCTTAAAGATATCTTTCATGTGACGAACGTAAATTATTGTTATCATTATTTATAACGAAATCAAGCGTACATTAAGTGATAGAATATATGATACAATATTTTTTCATCACACTTGATTATTCATCATGGAATAATTTTTTTTTACTTCAATTTAAGAATGTTGGATCCACGTTCTGATCTCAAAATTCGAATTCCTCATTCTAGTAAACAAATATTATAACCATAAAATTTTGTACTCTGTAATGGAACTCATTTTTCGAATATAAATATGTATACAGAGCGAAAAAAAGTCTAATTTTATTATTGATTAAGTAAAATGAAGAGATCAAATTTTGAGATTAGACATTGAACTCTTATCCTATCATAAAAAAGAGATTACGATTGACGATAAATAATTCATCCCTTGAATTTTTTAGCGTGGAAATCGGGGAATCTGTACGAGGAGAGGATGTTTATATCGTGCAAAGCGGTAGCGGAGAAGTCAATGACAATCTGATGGAGCTCCTAATAATGATCAACGCTTGCAAGATTGCATCAGCATCTCGTGTCACTGCGGTCATTCCGTGTTTCCCTTATGCTAGACAGGACAAAAAGGACAAGGTAGAATCTTTCAGATAGCTTTCAAAAACTGCACTTAATTCACTAATTATCAATGATTCAAACCCTCTCAACGGTAAAGCAAACTTGCCCATCGTAATCTAGAGTAAACACGGAATATCACAAGATTGTCTAGGAAAATTTTTGTGCACTTAAACAAGATGTTTCACTCATGTAAATATCTCAGGGAGAGAACGTAATTGTTTCATTTGCTCCTTTCTGCACTAACATTAGTATTATTTTATTTATCTTAATTTTGCGACTAGTGTCTAATAATTAATGTTCATATATTTTCCATTTCTGTTAATGTGAAGCACTTTGCACTTTTCAGTTATTTAATGAAATCTTAATTTATTTAAAAAGAGAAAAATAAAAGTTTCATATGTTTAACTTCTTTCAATAAAAAAAGTCAAAAGATATTAAATTACAAAGATCTAGAGATTCAGTCGAATTCTATTTATAAATTACTTGTTATTTATTCATTACTCAATGCAGGTATTTGAAACCTATATCTTTTGTATACATTATGCAATAGAGTATTGTGTTTCCTGATACCTTCCTTGTTATTTGTATCATTATTACGCTGACGCTAACGGTATTTAGGAACGTAAACTGACCTAAACATTACTAATGAAAAAAAGTCGTTAATTTTGTATTAAACAGAGGCTGATAAAAGTTTGTAAATATTTGAATTTCCCTTCGAATTTCACTAAGATATTTTTCAGCTTGTACATTTTTTAAGTTTCAATTTTTATTTGAGAGACATGCCTCTGAATTTTTAAGAATCATTTGTGAAATTGTTATGAAGTTATAAAATAACAAACCTCAAGATTTTATATGCATTCACAGAGAAGATAGCTTTACATATTTCTTGAGGAGACGCTGATTATGGCAAAATAAAAAAGTATTCTTTGTATGATATCTTCGCAGGGAGGTGACGATGGAGACAAGTCAGACTCATCAAAAAGTCGTTTTGTCATGAGAACTCACGAGTGGAAATTCAGGGTAACTTACGGTGCTCTTTTTCCTACTCTTTTTATAAGTCTTTTCTCGCAGCTTTGCATCCATGGAAGGGAATAATAGAATCTTCGTGGCATTGGCAAAAATCAAAAACTCACAATCACATGCTCGACCTCATTTCACATATTTCGTTCAGGATTCTGTTGAAAAAAAGAAGTTCAATTGATTATTTACTGTGTGGACTTATTAAAACATTTTTTCATTTTTCATGGACCAATCTGAAGTCAATTGATATTTGGCAAGACTTGCATTATGAAACAATAGATTAAAAATTGTATACTCGGATAACAAGATTTTGCTCATTGCAAGCGTAAATGTTGGTTTGCATGTACTTCCAGGGATCACCATATTTCTAGGGTTATCGAAAACAGATAACCTTAAGCAAAGATTGTTACAAAACCAGCACTTGATAACGACCGTGGGGGGTATCCTAAATTATTGAAAACAATATTAGTCCACTCTCTTCATTTTAATCAGTAGAATTTTCCTATGAATTCGAATTTAGAGGATAAACATCTGGTACTTTTGCAGCCTTTTAACTCCCTACTTCTCTTTTCTCTTAAAAGCTTTATTAAGGGTGTTGGATCCAAGTTTTAATTTAAAAATTCTATTTCCTCATTTTACTCAACAGATATTAAAAATAAATATCTTTTCGCTCTGTAGATATATTCCTTTTGGAAAAATAAGTGTGGTTACAGAGCGAAAAAATATTTCACTTTAATCCTTTTTTCGTAACACGAAGAATTCGATATCTATTCTGAAAATTCAATCTTTTCATTTTATAAAAAAAATTGTTAAAACTAGGCATTTTTCGCTCTGTATCCATTATTCTATTTAAAAAATGAGTACGACTACAGAACGAAAAAATATCTAATTGTAAAATTTGTTAAGTAAAAGGAGGAAATCGAATTCTGAGGTTAGAAGATGGTTTCAACACCCTTAAGGTTGTTGGACTAAGTTCTAAACTCAAAATTCGATCTCCTCATTTTACTCAAGAAATATTATAATTAGACGTTTTTTCGCTCTGTATATATACTTCTTTTAAAAAGAAGAATGTGTCTGTAGGACGAAAAAAATTTTTATTTAAATATGTTTTTCTCAAAGCGAGGAATTCGAAATCTAATCTCAAAATTAAATCTCTTCATTTTACGTAAAAATTATATATTTTTTCGTTTTTTTTTTGTTTTGTTTTTTTTTTTTAAGAATTCATAGTTATGTCCTAATGTTCCTAAATGAAGCTTTTAAGCAAAAAAAAATTGAAGTAGAGAGTTCAAACGGGATTTAACAGATATTTCGTACATGATGCCTGCACTATATTGAGGAAAGTGTGTTTTGAATCTTTTTCGGATCATTTGCTTGCATGAAATACAGGGCAACCTTTTTGACGACACAAGATATTTTTTCAACTTACCTCACCGACATTTTTTCCCTGCAATGCCATTTCTACATTTATTGAAATATCGAGTTGAAAATTTCTAAAATATAAGAAAATATACTAAGCTACGCTTATCTGATCCTAAATTTTTTTACTAAAACAAAAAGAAAAATTTCAAAATAATTTTTTTTATAAATTTATTTAGGACTAGATAAACGTACATTAGTGCATTTACTTCAATTTTATAAATTTTCAACTGGATATCTCAATAAATGTAGAAATAGCATTGCAGGGAAGAGAATGCCGGTAAAGTATAGTGATCAGATAACTAATACATGGCCTTGAAGATAAAAGTCCTTTCTTTATCTGTAAAATTTATATTAATTTTCAAATTTTGAATTTATGTTAATGGAGTTCTGTTTTATTTGAGAAGTAAGGAATTTTGATTAAACACGTATATGGTGAGGTTTAAAAACAATTCAAGAAATTCCACGTTTCCAAGTAGCTGACGATGCACTGAGTAATCTGCTGATAGCATTGCAAGAGAGAAATATAAAGTTTTACAAAATTTAATGATATCCAGTGGAAGCTTGGTAATTTACTCTAAGGAGATTTTTGCTAACAGATTAAAACCTGACATTAAAAAGCATGATTTGAATAAGATTCTGACAAGATGGGTATTTTCAGGAATTTGTGCCCGACCTGTCGACAGTGAGTATGAAGAGCAGAAAGATTTTCGAGTGAATCGTTTTGCAATGATACAGTTTCAATGAGCATTAGATCAGTAACTTCTTTGAGTTTCTTCGTAATTCGTTCGGCAGTTATCTTCGTAGGACTAACAAAACCTTTAATTAAAAACCTTTGCTACACAGCAGAATGGTACCCTCATGAATGAATGAAATCTATTTTTCAGAAGCACATTTTCATTTGAATGAGAGGGCAAAATATTAATATAATAGCACTATGTGTACATTTTACTTCAGCCTGGGGTATATACGTGTACGTTTGTTCGTTGGGTACTAATTACAATGTGACGTGAACTATATTATCGTATAAGTGGACTAATCTTCAAGTAGATTAATCGTCGGTAGTAGTGCTCGAGTGATAAAATTAGCACCATATTTTCATGCAATAAAACTTTGCTTTTTAAGAGTGTTTAATTCAAGTTCTATCCTTAAAATTAGATTTCTTCATTTTACTTAACCAATATTATAATTAGATATTTTTTCCCTCTGTAGCGCTATTCACTCATTAAATAGAAATATGCATACAGAGCGAAAAAAATGTATAATATTAATACTTTTTTTGTAAAACGAAAATATTGAATTTTGTGATAAGATTTCGAATTCTTCATTTTTAGCAAAAAGTTTTGAAGTTGGACAATTCTTCGCTCTATCCCCATAATTCTATTTGAACAATAAGTAGCGCTACAGAACGAAAAAATATCTAATTTAAATATTTATTAAGTGAAATGAAGAAATCGAATTTTGAGATTGAAACTTGGATTCAACGCCCTTAAATACTAAATAGCACTTCTCTCGACGATTTGAAAACAAGGCCTTAACATTAAACCAGCTTTCTGTGCCGTTACAGCCAATTTTAGGTCGTAGAATGCTAATTTTACAGTTTTAATATTGGAATCGTTCCACACAGTGCATTTCTGAATCGGAAAGTTCTGACAAACGAATCGCTAATTTATCTGTAAATATTTTCATTAGCGTTTCGTATAATGAGAATATAACGTTTTCCAGGTGATACTTTTATTGTAAATAGTGCCTGTTCAAAATTTATGGGTGCTGGATTCATGTTCTAATCTCAAAATTCAAATTCCTTATTTTACTCAACGAATAAAAGAATTAGGTATCTTTTTGCTCTGTAGGCGAACTCTTTTACGGAATAGACGTATTGCTATAGAGCGAAAAAACGTTTATTTTTAACACTTTTTGTGTAAAATGAAGAATTGAAAAACTAATCTCAAAATTCTGTTTCTTCATTTTACAAACAAAGAATTAGGACTAAGAAGTTTATCACTCCGTACCCACAATTCTATTTAAAAAATGAGTATCGCTACAGGGCGAAAAAATATCTAATTATAATATTTGTTGAGTAAAATGAGGAAATCAAATTTTGACGATAGAACATTAATCCAAAACCCTTAAAAGTCTTTAGTGTAAGAATCTTTAACTGGGCCCTATGGAAATGAAAGAGGCTGCTTAGCATTAAGAATGTGTGCACCATTGCTTGACTTGAAGTTTAAATAATACTCATTATACGATTAGCAGAGTGAACTTAACATTCTTTATGTAGAACTAACTAAGTTTTCAAGTTTTGCTTCAGTTTAGCATCTTTTCGTCCTAGTCTAATTAAACCTTCCGTCAATCTTGAATGCACTGTGTTCGTTTTTCCTGAATAACTCGAAAGATATCGCTTCACTCACAGTTCCCATCGAGTCTAACTGGGGTGCATTTGCAACGAGATTTGTCCTACTTTATCTTCTTATTAATACATACGTTGCTCACGATTTCCAACACTCGGCCATTGTATTTATATTTTGTACCCTCTTAAAAAAAAATAAAACGTCTTTTTTTGAGACAAAAAGTCGACTAATAAACTTTCTGTAGGCCACTCTGAAATTAAGCGAAAGTGGCGGATTTTATAAACTAAACAAAGCTAGTTTTGATTCCCTTCGCAAATCGTGGTTCGATTCCTTTTTGTGTCCTCGATACGAGTTGAAGAAGAGGCACTTTAAAAATTAACCGGAAATTTTTGAACTTGCAGGAGATTCCCAGTTGCAAATGGACTTCAAGGATTCATGCAATCTTCTAGACACTGACAAATTTATCTATTTTACAGAGCCGCGCGCCCATCTCTGCCAAACTTGTGGCAAATATGCTTTCGGTCGCTGGAGCAGATCACATCATCACGATGGACCTACACGCCAGTCAAATTCAAGGCTTCTTTGACATTCCAGTTGATAATTTGTTTGCTGAACCTGCTGTTCTCAAGTGGATCAAGGAAAATATCGTCGAGTGGCGAAATAGCATAATTGTCTCTCCAGATGCTGGTGGTGCCAAAAGGTGAGATTGTTTATTACTTCGACCCTTACAAAATATTATATAATAATCGTGTTCGCATCCATACATTCCGTTCTGTATAATTTAAATTTAAATTTAAAAAACATAGTAATCTATAATTTTATAATTTATTTTAGATAATTTTATTAACGTTTGACATTCCGTAAATTCCCTTATTACTACTTAAAATCCTTAAAATTGAAAAGATGTTTGTTGTAAGAGCCTAAAATTATTGAATTTCAAAATGGAATCATGTAATTTTGTGTATATTTTTTATATTTGAATATTATTATTTGTCCAATCAATGTTTCCCGTGCGCTTTAGCGCGCATATAATATTGTTAGTTAGATCAGTACATATCGAAAAAGACAAGATTTGTAAAAAAAAAAAATTGTTTGTACTTTCAGAGTGACATCCATCGCTGATAGACTAAACGTCGAATTTGCACTGATTCACAAAGAGAGGAAGAAGGCGAATGAAGTGGCGAGCATGGTTTTAGTCGGAGATGTAAAAGACAGAATAGCGATCCTTGTCGATGATATGGCTGACACCTGTGGAACGATTTGCCATGCTGCAGAAAAATTGTTGGAAGCAGGAGCGACCAAAGTTTATGCCATTTTGACCCACGGTATTTTCAGCGGCCCTGCCATTAACAGGATCAATAACGCCTGCTTTGAAGCTGTTGTTGTAACTAACACCATTCCACAAGATGGCCACATGAAAGACTGCCCCAAGATTCAGGTATACACAAATTATTTTTTATTTCCAATTTCTAAATTATCAATTCGGAATTTCTCATAAACGATTTCTTATTCAATATTTTATTTTTTTTTATAGTGCATTGACGTTTCGATGATGTTTGCTGAGGCAGTTAGGAGGACGCACAACGGCGAGTCCGTTTCGTATTTGTTCTCGAATGTGCCATATTAATGAATCATTCTACATGAAGCTAAGATACATAGAATACGTAAGATCGTAAGAATTATTTTAGTTTTTACTACTGCTCCAGCAGATCGGGAAACGGACTGTCGAAAATCACTGCGATAATCCTAAATTAATGTCGATTCAGCTCCGAATCTCAATCTAGCAATCTTTGTTATTGTTATATTATAATCAAAAGCAGTTTTTATACGACTCTTCAATAGAGACGTTCAATCATCGTGTCACCTTTGTGTCACATTTTTAGGGATTTTCGATTAACGTAGATTCAATTCGAATCTAGTTACTTTCTGCACCAACTTTTCCACCGGTAATGCCAAGACTTTGACAGTCTTACCACCCGGATAACGGAAGCCTATGTAAATTCTGTGGTCTAAATGCCATTTTTTTAATATGTACAAAATTTTGATACTATTTCGTTCTGGCCTGTCTAATTTCCACCCATGGTAAAGAAAATACCATATTTGTAGAGCTTATTTTTTATATTAGTTTTTTTTAGGATCGATTTCATTTACAGTAGAGTGAATTTTTGTATTGGTCAGACGAAATTTTTGTTTATTGCTCTCACAAAAATACTCGTCTATTTGATTAATTGTAAATTATTGTAATATCTTCGGTACATGTTTATATTAAAATTTTGATACAGAAGACTCCACTTTTTCGTATTCAATTTTATAACACGTTTTAATCTTAGTGGGGTTTTATCATTGGGAATTTAACAAAAAAATTATAATACGAATTTAATGAAATTTGACAACCACGTTTTTATAATGAATTTATGCCTTTCGTTATCTGAAGGATGAATGTACAAATAAGTCCAGCTATTTGTATTAAATGGAAGAATTTTATTGACAATTAGAGCTAATGAAACTTTCATTTTAAATAACTGTATAAATTTATCCGTCAGTCTGATTGTTCAATGCTTTCTTAAACTAAATCACATGTTTAGACGCGAAAATCGAAAGTTTGACGGTAAGTATAAATTCCATTTAGGGCCTGCAAATTTAATGCAGTGATCAAGTTTTTTTTTTTTTTCAATTAGCTCTTCTGTTGTACAAATACTCATAAAATTACAAATCACTCTAAAGTGTTCTAAATTACTTCCGTTCCTTTTTTATTAAGATTAATATTGTATAAAAGAGGCGTAAAGTGCTTTATAAATTATTATTATATGGATAAACCTCTGCGCGGCGATGAAGCGAATGTGTAAATATTTAATCAAAGAAAAGAACCTCTTTTTCGCCCTGAAAAATCGACCGAGAAAGTATCCTTAAAGTTCTTATACAGTTTTATTTTTGACCGATTTAGGGTTACAAGTTTAAATTCCAACTTAATGCACTGCTTACAGAAATTAAGTCACGTCGTGTGTACGAGTTTTGAATCTCAATAAAATGCTGTATTAGAATTATAAGAAATATTATTCCTGATTACTTAAAAAGCTTCCACACTTTATTATTATCATTATATTACATTTCAATTTTTTATTACAATCTATTAATGCATAGAATGTTACTTAATATTATTTTCGACTTTATAGCCGCTTTTATTTGATCAAATATTAGTTTTACTGTTTTCTAATTAGCGCTGGAAAAATGTCTTAAAAGAAAATCGTAGTTTTGAAGCATAAACATCTTACTTATTTTGACAATATTTTAGCTACCCTAACTACTCTTATAAAAACTAGAATAATAGCAATTGCATGGGCACTGTATTCAGAAAAAGGTTTCTCTATACACACAGAGAATTGAGGAAAAAAACAAGACCTAAGTGGCAGTGTTTTAAAGTACCGAAGTTTTATAATTATGCATTTGTACAATTATAAACTGCAAAATTATATTACTATAAAAAAGTAATTTCTATTTCTTAAATTAAAACCTAATTACATATAATAAAAATTCTTAAATTAATACTGGGACTGATTTTACCTTTATCTGTTTGTTTTTCAAATTCGGAAATGTGCGCTGCGCATACAATTTGGTACTTGAAAATTTATAAAAATGATTCGAATGGCAATATTAAATATGAACTTAAATATTTAAATAAATACTAACAGTAACTTAAATATTTTGTACAATCTATATTTAAAATCAGGTAAATTCATAGATTTTAAGTTACAAACATCACGAATAATTGCGAAAATTAATTAATGTGTAACTATGATTTACCTCTAATAAATAAATAAATAAATATACAATTTATTTACAATCTGGTTGATCCCTTTGGTTAAATGTCCCAGTAAGAGCCAAATTCGCACCGCATTGATCTTTCAAATGCAAAATATCACATTTAATTATTCAATCACTATCAAACTCTTTGAGATTATTTCCGTCTACTTTAAAATTCTGCTAATAAATCACAGTCCTTCCTGTTACTAAATTACAGGTTACATCCATTACTCAAATTTGTAAAATTAAAAATATTTTAACCCGAAATCGTACCCTGTTTGTAGTCAATTCAAAAGAACTAAATTTTAAATGCTCCCTGGTGAATAAAACATTTTAGGATAACTTAGAAGATCCGCTCACGTTTTTTGAATTCCTGAAGGTAAAGTTATATCGAAAACGATTGGAGGATTGCTCGGCAAGTAGTTTAGATCACAAGTAGAGGCATTGATGAATATTATTTTTCCATCAGATGATATGCCGTATCCTACAATTGGTGAAGAAAGTTAATTTTTTACAAGTAAGGCCATAGAAAATTGAGGATTTTTTTTTACCTTCATGAATATGACCGAAGACATGGTACTTTGGGTTGACGCGATTTTGGACTGTTGTTAATAATTCTACACAACCAGCTCTCACTCCACTACAACAAAGGTCTCCATGACCGACTGGAGGTGTGTGAGTTACTAAAATATCAGTGTCTGATGGAATCATCTCCCATTTTGAAAGACACTGTGCTCCTCGGGGAACATTAAAAGCCCATTTGCAAAATTCTGGCTGCCTGTGATTTTAAGAGTTCTTATTTTAGTACTACGGTAGGCCTTATATTTACTATTAAAGGTGTTGTATTCATGCTCTACCCTCAAAATTTGATTTCCTCATTTTACTCAACAAATACTATAACTAGATATTTTTTCGCTCTGTAGCAGTACTCATTTTTTAAATAGAATTGTGGGTACAGAGTGATAAACTTCTTAGTCCTAATTCTTTGTTTGTAAAATGAAGAAACAGAATTTTGAGATTAGTTTTTCAATTCTTCATTTTACACAAAAAGTGTTAAAAATAAACGTTTTTTTGGCTCTATAAGCATACGTCTATTTCGTAAAAGAGTTCGCTTATAGAGCGAAAAGATACCTAATACTTTTATTCGTTGAGTAAAATGAGGAATTTCAATTTTGAGATCGGAACTTGAATCCAACACCCTTAAAGAAAAAGACATTACCATGGTGTTCCATATATTTTAATTCCATGCAGAACCACTTCGCCATCTTCGAGGTAAGTACAATTAGTTAAATAATCCTTGACATTATGTGTTTGAATAGCTTCTGCGAGAACATCCTTTGACATTCCTAAGGTGGGAATATTATCTAAAATACTTGTTCCAGTGTGCTTATGACGGTCACCGCTAGCTTGCGTAGAAAAAGGATGTGTAAAAGTGGAATCGAAACTCAATTCATGATTCCCGGCTATGACTATTTTATGTTTATGGGGTAAGTTTCCTAAAATATAAAAAGTTTTTCAAATTATTAGAAAATAAATTAAAGTTTTTACAATTTTATATTATAACTCACCAATCCAATTGTTGAATTCTACTACTTCCTGAAGGCTACCACATTTTGTAAAATCTCCAGCGTGAATAAATATATCACCCATGGGAACATCGAATTTTATAAATGGTGTGAGTGAATGTGTGTCACTCATGCAAACAACCCTTAACTGTAACAATATATATATTTATAAATCAATGTTTAAAAAAGCAAAATGAAAAAATTATTTTAAAATGTTCACGAAAAGAAATTTTAGTTGAATAGAATATATGGATAAACTTCCGAAAAGGGAGTACCTCCAATTTCCTTCAAGCTGCGTATACGAGTGATAGTTTCCGATAAAATCAATGATACATCGATTTTTATTTTTTTTTTAAACCCATATATCATGGCTCTTTACATTGTAAAGGGAAATCATGGTAAAGGGAAATCATTGTAAAGAGAAATCATTCTAAAGAGAGGGATACTTTCTTTCATTGGGGTGCGTAAGGCGTGAATAAACGGAGGCTTAAATAAATGCAAAAAGCAATCATTTTTATGGGTTTTTTCATGAAAATTGATGTCTCGGAAACTATCACTCGTAGAAAAAAATACTTGGAACAAAAAATGTGTATTTCGATGAAATCTACAACTTTTGTTTGAAATATTATTTTAAATTTTACATATTGGCTGAGAAAAACGGAAAAATCCATGATTTTTATAGTTTTCTTATGGTTTTACTATGAAATCGACTAGTCGCCAATTTCCACTATCATATTCGTAATCAGCGTGTAAAAATACGTATATACAGTGAGTTTTAAATTAATCGGGAGATACTCCCTTTCTTAGAAGTTCACCCGAATCCCCGAATGTATAAAATTTGACAACGCCAAAAGTGAATTACCTTATCACTCGGTGCTTCAGTGTTTGGAGTTTTCGCATTGATTTTTATTACTTTTTGCTTTTGTGATAATTCATCCCACGCAGCGGTGGGATTTTCGGAAAGTGGATGGACCGCAACATTCATCCTAACCTGGTGAATAAGAGCATTTTCGTTGCGATTTCGTCAGACACCGACTAAGTAATAAAAATTGCTATTAATTAGAAGACCTCACAAAAACAGACTACGATATACATCTAACTTTCATGTTCTATAATTTGATATTATTACCGATTTGCAGGAAATAAATGTCGTAAATGTCAACACGTTTGTAGGGATTAAATAAATTGTTTTTAATATTTGGTCATCTCAAGCAGAAACTCATGAGAGTGAAAGAGACCACAGAGGCAATGTCAATGTGAAGTTTTACGCGAAACTTGAGGTTTTTGACATATGTACGTCACATACGTTTGTTTTCTACCGTAATATACCATATTATACGTAGAAAACCCAGTAGTTACGATAGAAAACCACGCATAATACGTGATGTATTATATACGTTCTCAACCCTGCCTCTGCAAAAAATGGCTACCGCTGTGTTGAGGACCGTTTTGCGAAGATCCGCAGGATTTTCAGCAGACGGGGCAAATCTTTTACAACTTGGAAGCCCTTCCTATGTCCTCAGGTAATTACAATTTCACTTGTAACATATGTAACTAATTGTTTTTAAAAATGTGTTACATAATGATAACATAACCCATAAGACCAAAGTATTCAAACTGAAAAATCTGGTATTTACTTACGATAATTCTACTTTATTTTGTTTAAAAATAGATCACTCTTAAAAAATTGGTATTGTTTAAAAATATTTGTTGTACTTTTGCAAGAAAAGGTATATTAAGGTGTTTTTTGATTGGAAAAGTTGATGTTTTTCCTTACTTTATTGATGTGTAGAATTATAGAATTCAATGGATTTCAATTGTCGTCTGCTTTTAGAAACAGATACACTCGTGTTTTTTTTTTGCTTTTGTGTTTTTATATAATATTTATCCTATTACTGGAAGATTAATAATTTATATTTTGTAATTAAAAAGAGGTATTCCCATGAAACTATTTTTGATATAACGTTTTATTATATTATACCTATTATACTATATAATAATGAAGTGTTCGCATTCACACATTTCGTTCGCATCTAATTTACCAAATAAAGTTTAGGCTAAAACCATTTAGAATTCCTGAACATTTTTCAAAATTTGATGTATCAAATGTATTTGCCTTGAAATTGACAAAAATTTTATTTGTATAGTCTAGAATTCTTGAATTTCAAATTGAAATCATGTAATTTTGTATCTTTTTTGTATTTGAATATTATTAACCCTTTGCACTCGAGAGGTGACTCTCGCTCACCACTTTGTTTGCGCTACGAAACGGCCTCGAGTGCAAAGGGTTAATTTTTAAATTTTCAGTCTCCTATCTTTTAAATACAAATTTCAAAATCTCTGTTTTTATTGCTTTTCAGAATTGTTCCAACTTAACCCTTTGCACTCGAGGCCGTTTCGTAGCACAAACAAAGTGGTGAGCGAGAGTCACCTCTCGAGTGCAAAGGGTTAATTGTCCATGTGATATTTCCCGCGCGCTATAGTGCGCGTATAATATTGCTAATTACGTATAATTTACTACTTCATTCGTTTTTTTTTTATAGCAAGCGACATGCCGGCGACGCTCCTTGGATGCCTGACTACGAGTATATAAAAGAATTGGAAGGCTATTTTTGCTGCAGTTGGGATGCGGGCATAAAATGGCAGTTGCCGAAACGAAACCCATGTGTAAAGCCAGTTGAAAGCAAAATAAGCAATGTGAAGGTAAATTTTGGGCCTCAACATCCGGCTGCTCACGGTGTGCTGCGTTTAGTGCTAGAACTTGATGGAGAAATTTGTAGAAGTGCTGACCCACATATTGGGCTTTTACATCGAGGAACAGAGAAGCTTATCGAGTACAAAACGTACATGCAAGCGTTGCCATATTTTGATCGTTTAGATTATGTTTCCATGATGTGCAACGAGCAATGTTTCTCTATGGCCATTGAGAAACTTCTCAATATCGAAGTTCCCCTTCGTGCAAAGTACATCCGAAGTGAGTAACAAATATTAGAATTAAGGAGTTGAAACAAAGTTCTAACTTCAAAATTTGATTTCCTCATTTTACTCAACAAATACTATAATTATATACTTTTTCGCTCTATAGCGCCAGTCTTTTTTAAAATAGAATTTTGTCAATAGACTGAAAAAAATATTTATTTTCATTTCTTTTTTCACAAAACGAAGATTTCAAAATCTAATCTCAAAATTCATTCTTCATTCGACAGAAAAAGTATTAAAACTAGGCATTTTTTCGTTCTGTACCCATAATTCTCTTTAACAAATGAGTACCGCTATAATGCGAAAAAATATCTAATTATAATATTTGTTGAATAAAATGAGGAAATTAAATTTTGAGATTAGAAATTGGTTTCAATACCCTTAAAAGCTTTTTATTTTTTATACCTGGAATCATTATGGAACATGTATATTTTTCTTTATAAATATAAATTCAAATAATCTATAATCAAGAACTTTTCTTATTTCGCAGCTCTTTTCGCTGAGATTACTCGCATCTTAAATCACATTATGGGTATCGGAACCCATGCCTTGGACATTGGAGCTCTCACTCCTTTCTTCTGGTTATTTGAAGAGCGAGAAAAATTGATGGAGTTTTACGAACGCGTGAGTGGTGCACGTATGCACGCGGCTTATATTCGCCCAGGAGGAGTTGCTCTCGACATGCCTCTTGGTTTGATGGACGATATTTACGCATGGGCCGCACAATATAGCGAACGTCTCGACGAAGTTGAGGACCTGCTTAGTGAAAATAGGATCTGGATCCAAAGAACTAAAGACATTGGTGTAATCAAGGCTGAAGACGCTCTCAATTTAGGCTTCAGTGGAGTTATGCTGCGGGGTTCTGGAATCAAATGGGACTTGAGAAAGACACAGCCGTATGACGCCTATCATTTAGTTGACTTCGATGTGCCTATTGGCAAAAATGGAGATTGTTATGATAGGTAAGTAATTTCTCCAATTTGAAGTAAGCGACTGAAACTTTTAACATCTTTAATACTTTTAATATGATTTCAGGTATCTTATTCGAGTAGAAGAGATGCGTCAATCCCTGAGAATAATCCAACAATGTTTGAACCAAATGCCGGCTGGTGAAGTGAAAGTTGATGATGCAAAAATCGTACCTCCTAGTCGAAAGGAGATGAAAGAGAGCATGGAAGCTTTGATTCATCACTTCAAACTTTTCACCCAGGGTTTCCAAGTTCCTCCGGGATCAACTTACACTGCAATCGAAGCACCGAAGGGTGAGTTTGGAGTCTATCTTGTCAGCGATGGTAGCAGCAAACCCTATAGATGCAAAATTAAGGCACCAGGGTTCGCTCATTTGGCGTGTCTCACGAAGATCGGGCCTGGCCACTTTTTAGCGGACATCGTAGCTATCATCGGTACTCTTGATGTTGTATTCGGTGAAATCGATCGATAAACTGTAGCAATTTATCGATACGATTTGAAGTGTATCTAAACTCACAGCAGTTTTATCATGAGGATAATTTGTATAGTAGAAAAAATATGTACAATTAAATAATTACAATCGTTAATTATGCACTTTTTCTAATCGGTTTTGGTAAATTTTTGGTATTCAAGATTTTATATAATTTTATGTCGTATTAATTTGAACGTCTATCTGAAAGCAACTTTAATTCTGAAACTGATAATTCCAATCGGTTAGCAAGTATTTTTATTTAAATTCCGAGGTCTGTAGGATAGAATGTTAAATAAATTTTACTCTTAGGGATGATAAGAGGACGATTTACGTTTTCCTTATACGAGAAATCGACAAGAAATCAATTTGTGATTAACGTTTAACCCTGTGCCACTCGATAAACTATTAACATTTTAAATGAAACTTA
>JAUESH010000042.1:1485492-1499004 GCA_032275165.1 Synergus magnus
ATATTTATTATTGTGAGCGTGAAGTTGCGGAAAATAAATTTGCTCTTATGGTAATTACCACATGCCCTTAAAAATGTAGCAAAACACTGCTATTTGAGCTTTGCCAAGTAAATTCAAAGTGGAGGCTCAAAGTTCATTCATTCATAATTAAAAATACATCAAGAGATAGTAAACTAATGAGATTTGAAAAACAATATTTCTGGTTTCGTATCGGGCTACAGCTGTCGCAAAGAATCCAAATAGTTAAATTGATACGATAAGAGAGCGAATATTTAAATATAAAGTTACAAATGTGTTAATATCATTATCATACTTATACAAACGTTTAAATATTATAATGAGATTATTGTGAAAATTTATAAGCAATAACTAAATAGATGCGTCAAAAATAATTTTCAGAATTATCGGATACTCAACGCGAAATGCAAGAGCTGGCAAGAAAATTCGCTAGAGAGGAAATTATTCCTGTAGCTGCCCATTACGACAAAACGGGTGAATATCCTTGGGACCTAGTGAAGAAAGCTTGGTCCCTTGGACTTACAAATGGACATATTCCACAACACTGTGGTAAGAAAATAGTCATTTAAGAAGTTTTGGTTAAATTTTTAATTTATAAAATCAGGGAAATAAATGCTTTTACTCTTATAAATTAAAGGTGGTTTGGAAGCCGGTGTCTTTGATGGTTGCATAGTTGCGGAAGAGTTGGCGTATGGCTGTACAGGTATCGAAACAGCTTTAGAAGGATCTGGTCTTGGTGTAAGCAGAGCAAATTATATTTTATTTAATCAGTTTCCTTAATTAGATTAATTATATCAGGTGGTCTTGAAAGAAAATTCGAATTTATCAATGTCACCTACACAATGTGGAGAAAATTTATATATCAGAGAGGTTTAAAAGCAATATGAGGTCCGATTCGAAGTTTTTTATCTGTTAAATTTAAAAAATATTAATGTAATATTAAGTAATAATATTTTTCTTTTTTAGCAAACACCAGTAATTCATTTCGGCTCTAAGGAACAACAAAAAAAGTATTTGGGAAGACTGATCGAGGAGCCTCTTGTTGCTGTGAGTCATTTTTTTTTCAACATGCTATCATTTATTAAAATTTGAATATTGAGTAACAAGAATTTCTCGAACAGGCTTACTGTGTCACAGAACCAGGAGCAGGGTCAGATGTGGCTAGTGTTAAAACGAAGGCCGAGAAGAAAGGCAATGAATGGATTCTAAACGGAACCAAAATGTGGATCACGAATGGTGGAGTAGCAAACTGGTACTTTCAATTTTTATTTACAATTCCTTTAAAAAAATGGAAATAAACTGTTATCTAATGTGAGGCTATTTTTAATTAAACTCTGCAATTACAACAGGTATTTCGTCTTAGCGAGAACGAATCCTGACCCCAAAGTACCAGCGAGCAAAGCTTTCACAGGATTCATCGTAGAACGTGCTTTTGAGGGAGTCATACCTGGTAAAAAGGTAAATATTGAGTCCATAGTTTTGATTTTCATTGATTAAGTTAGGAAATGAAGGCAAGTAATCGTTTTCAATATTTCATAGGAAATGAACATGGGACAAAGAGCTTCAGACACTCGTATGATCACATTCGAGGATGTGCGCGTACCAGAAGAAAATGTTCTTGTCGGGGAAGGAGCTGGATTTAAAATCGCTATGGGAACTTTCGATTTGACTCGACCTCCAGTAAGTCGATTAAGATAAATGTTCCTGGTAATATACTATAAATAGTTTCTGCTATATAAAATTTCCATATTTTATTTGAAATATTTAGGTAGCAGCTGGTGCAGTAGGTTTAGCCCAAAGAGCTCTTGACGAAGCCACGAAATACGCTATGGAGCGCAAAGCGTTCGGCAGACCGATTGCAGACTTCCAAGCTGTGGCATTTATGCTTGCTGACATGTCCATTGGAGTAGAGACAGCCAGACTTGCAATGCACAGATCTGCTTGGGCCAGTGACAATAAAGATCCAAGATCTACGATTCTCGCCAGTATTGCCAAGTGCTATGCAGGTGATGTAGCCAACAAATGTGCCACCGACGCTGTACAGGTACTTTGCTCTTTCAATCACGAAATAATCTTAAACAACTCATTCACAGAATTCGATTTGATACATTTTTTGAATTACAGGTATTTGGCGGAGCTGGATTCAACAGCGAATATCCAGTAGAGAAACTGATGAGAGATGCAAAGATTTACCAGATTTATGAGGGTACTGCCCAAATTCAAAGATTGATCATTTCTCGCCAACTATTTAACGAGGCCAAGAATACGACTCGATAAATGTCAGAAATAGAGAAGGAAATTTATAATTGATGCAAATATTTATACATACACATATTTTATACGTTAATCGTATTTTTATATTCTCATACTTGTTAAAAAATTGAATACTGTTGGAAGCAGGGAAAAATCTGTTACTGAGAAAACGTTGGATTGTTTCAAGAGTTTGCTTCCGAATGCTGAATATTTTTGCTACTATTATAAAAATATTTCATGTATAATCATATTTGTATTTTTGCATTGTTCATCGTGATCTAAATACGTAATATAAAGCAATTAGAATTTTATCACAATAGGCATTATTGGAAGTTTGCTGTGCATTTGTACACAAAAACATTACCCGCATTCTGTACATCGGGTAAATCACAGTAGGCGACTATAAATGAATCATAACAAGAACTAGGTATTATATTTTTGAATTGTAAAATACATCCATTTCTAGTTCATGCAAATGTGCGTTTTTATGAAAGTTTATTGCTGTTAATGAAAGAAACTATTACGCGATTTATATTATGCAGATTTCTAATAAATATATTTTTACATCCATAAGCTTCTTATTTTCTAATTTTTCAACTTGCAATTCGAAAAAGTAAAAGTAGGTCATGGAACGTCGCAGGGTAGTGATAACGATTTAAAAATAACGGAATTGCAAACTTTGCAGATAAAAGTGATAGCCGTTGAAATGTTTTGTAGAATAATAAGAGTTTGTTTTTTGATCAAAGTAAATGTCAAGAAACCTAATGTAAAGCATTTCATATAAATGGAAGTGCAGCAGACGGTGTGAGTCAAGGTTCAATGAGTTTTTTTTCGCTATTTCAATGATAAGAGAAGATATCGCGGTGAATTATTAATAAAAAATGGTTAGTGTTTCAGTGGGTGAATTAAAAAACTTTTAATAAAAATTAATAGGATTTTTGTAGGCCAATTTATTTATGAATTTTTATTTAGAATACAAAATTTGGTAGAAGTTGGTTGTTGCTGAAAATGTAGAACGGTTTTGGAACAGAAAACAAAAGAAAAAAAAGTATGCAAAACCAAAAGGGAATAATAATTTTTATT
Organism: Synergus magnus; assembly: GCA_032275165.1. Taxonomy (NCBI): domain Eukaryota; kingdom Metazoa; phylum Arthropoda; class Insecta; order Hymenoptera; family Cynipidae; genus Synergus; species Synergus magnus. Next base: position 1,488,847 of record JAUESH010000042.1, read on the forward strand.
TGGATAGAATTTTCAGAAATAGACGTTTTGTTGTACAGTTTTAAATATTTAACGTTTTTATTATTTTATTATATTATTATATATTATATTTTATTTATATTATATTTTTATTTAATTCAATTTTTTTTTATTCACAGGAATTCTTTAAAATCACTTAAAATTTTTAAAAATATTTACTAAAAAAGACTTTTCCAATGATGTAGCATACTTTCAACATAGCGTCATCTTTGAATTTGGCGCCATTTTGATGAAAAGTGCAATCACTAGTCAAGTTGTTGCTTGTCAAGTTGCTTGTCGTTGCATCGTTGATCTTTTTTATGGTTTTATGTTATCGAAATAGTGGTTTTTTACCTAGTTGACGCGTTCTTAACGAATTATGCAATGTGTCTGACAATTGGGTTGTCAGGTGTCAAGATATAAAAGACATAAAACGTTAAAGGTTTCTTCTGATGTGTGTCGCCGGTATGGGTGGTATGAGTAAAAAAAATCTATTTTGGAGCCTTGATTTGCGGAAATAATTATAGTTCATACATGCATCAAGAATTATGCATTCCTATTAGAGGTATATAAAACTTATAGAAAAAACTCCAGAGAATTGCGTTTTTGTCTGACATTGTATGTCATATATATTAACCAGTAACGTACCATCAGATTCCTGGAACCCGGGATTTTATTCGGCTGATTATTTCATTAAAGTCAATTAAAAGTGTCAGTGAAGTACTTATTAAGTACGAATGCTCAAAAATCTATTTTCTTAGATAACTTTTACACTAGAGACAGTACACGGAGACGGTAGACTTTTAGAGATATGTTTTTAATGAGGATATGATTTCAGTCAAAAGGACAAAGAAGAAAGTGAAAGTTTTTAAATTAGATGAATGGAATGTAATATGTGAAGTATTGCAACATTTTTTGCTTGAAATAAGGCTCCAACCGTTTTTTACCTCTTAGAATTCAGAAATTTATTAAATCAGCGATTTTTTAAGTGCTTGTGGGTTCATTCGTACAAATATTTTATGTCTAATTTGACTTAATTTATGAGTCATTCAAAAATTTATTTTCGACATATTTTTTCCATAGAGATTTTTTTCTGGGTCCATGAACAATTTTATTTTATTAGTGTGAGGCACATATAGTCAGCCATTTAATAATATGGTTTATTTGATCCTTTAGAAGGTTTTGCCTGTCCCTTCAGACACAATAGTGTTACATTTATATCTGTACTTCAGGTAAAGGCAAAATCTTTATTAAATGACCAGATACCTGACCATCAGTCCCTTTCACACAATTACTTTCCACTGAGTGCCTATAAACACTACCATTCACTAGGCTACTAGGGCACTAACACCACCAGCATAATTATTACATATTTAATACCCTCTAAAATTGAAGTGTCGATCGTTTATGCTAAATTCTCTTTATCATCTAAATTTTATTTATTATTTATTAAATTTTATTTTATTATCTAAAACTGATCAATTTGAATATATTCAACGTTTATCATTTAAATTTGAATATTTTTTAACATTCCCAATTTAAAATTATTCAACTATTAAGGGAATATGTTACCATATGAGCATATTATTTAGATAACCCAGGTTTTTTTCCCACAATTCTTACTTTTTCAAAAAAAAAAAAAATAATAGTAATTAGTTTCCAACCCTATTTATTTAAATTATTTAAAAGATTGTCACTATTCTTCGACTACACTTGAAATTTTGAATGTTATTTCTGACTATTTTTGCAATTTAAACTTGAACTCAACTGTCCCTCAAGAAAAGTGAAAACGGTGAATCATTGAGGGCGTGGCCAATCATTGTCCTGAGTAATGATTACCCTATAGAAATAAGTGATGAATAAAATAAAGTAGACGTTGCATGGAAGTATATGTGAATTTTATTTTCAGGAACAGAAGAGCCAGAAGTGTCTTATTTTGAAGACGGCGCGATGCGACAACCCGACATGCATACGGTCCTGGACGGGCAACGTGCGGTGCCGTGTAGATGCATGTAGACGCTCGTTTGACTCGCGAGTGTAGAAGTAAAGAAGTGGCCTACAGACCTAGATTTTGTCTATCTAACGTTTGTCAATTTTTTCTGCCGGCCCAACCGGGATGTCATATACATCCAGACGGATATCCGTCTGACCTGACGACAGTTTCGTGACCCTGACGAGAGGAAAGGGCGAGAAAGAAAGAGTGAGAGAGACAGGTCGAAAAAAAAAAACAGAAGAGAGTGCGTGACACAGGGAGAGAGGAGAGCAAGAGAGAGTGAGTTGTCGAGTTGTCACGAAATCGTAGACGGGGCTCGAATCCGCGAAAAGCGCGTAGGTGTTTTTGCCAAGTGAAGTGGCATCCCTGGTGGAATGCACGAGGACGCAGCAGCACCGCTCGGCACCGGTTCCGGGGAAGCTGGACTTCCTACGGTCCTGGAAAGCACATCGTCCGTCCTCTCGAGTGACTCCTCGACGACGGCGACGACGACGACGACGATCTTGACGAGTGAGAATCACCTCCAGCTACAACAGACACAGGGAATTGACCTGGTGGATGTGGTCGCCGCCGATGGCACAGGTAAGTTTTAAGTCCAATCAGTTCTGCTACTCGCTTATTATTTCGTTATTTTTCTGGTCCCACTTCGTGCAGAAGGTGGGATCTACTCGCATCTACTGAGTGTACTCTAGAATCGACTCTACATATGTAGTATGTATTCCTCTTTGTTGTCGCGCTATGCCGGTTGCCCGATTGCCCCTTTATCCGAGTTACAGGGACCCCTTCTTTCCTCGCAATGTAGCTCTGTCTCATTTCCTGCTTTGCCGTCCGTCACTCTCGCCTTCTCAGTTTCTTTCGGTTTCCCTCTCTGTTGTCCATGTGTTGGTGCTCGATGGCCACAGTCACTTTCGTCTCGTCTCGTCTCGTCTCGTCTGGTTTGCTTGCTCACACTCGTTTTCATTTCACTCGCACGTGAGCTAAGGCGCGAGTGCGGAGTGCGAACTGCAGAGTGAGGGCTCCGTTCACTCTTCTGCCGGCTTGTTTCAAACATTTTTCAATTAATTCTTTTTTGCTTTTTATTTGCTTGACTTTCGTAAGGTATCAAGTCGAAAGGAATTTTTTTTTGTTTAAAATAGATCGCTAAAGGAAAAAAATCAATGGAACTGAACGGAATTGCAAACTGGAAATTCTCTAAATTAGAAAATAATGTTTTTAGACTGAAATTCTAATTTTAAGATGAAATTCACCGTTTTACTCTACAATTTATTACAATTAAATATCTTTTCGCTCTGTAGATGTACTCTGTTTTAAAATACAAATGTGCCTATAGAGCGAAAAACATTTTTACTTTTAATACTCATTTTTGGGGATTTTAATAGAATTTTAAAAGAATTCAGAAGGGTTTCAAGACTTTCAAGTAATATAAAAATACTTTTTTTAACATTTCAAGGGATTTTGAATGATATTAAAAAATTGCAAAGGATTTTAAAAGAGTTCCAAAGATTTAAGGATATTCAAGATATTTCACAAGATTTTAAAAATGTATAGATAACTTTAAGGCTTTCAAAAGATTTTAGGGTATTTAAGGGGATTTCAAGAAATTTCACAAGATTTAAAAAATATCAAGATTTCCTAAAGGATTTCAAGATATTTTAATCTTTTGAAATTTGTTGAAACGTCTTGAAACCCTGTGAAATTTTTTGAAATCCTTTGAGATCTGTTAAATCTGTTAAATCTCTTGAAATCTATTGATTTCTATAAAATCTTTTAAAATCTCTTAAATCCCTTTAATTAAACCTTCCGCATTCTCATAAAATACTTTAAAAAGTATTTTATAATCCTTTTGAATTCATTTTATATCCTTAAAATTATACAGCCACTTCGAGACTTCCACAGTTTATAGAAAAAGTTTTTATGACAGGATTGTTTTTGAGACTAATATAAAATTATTCAAGATTAAGTTATTTTAATACAAGATTTTTAAACATTCTCATAAGCATAAATTATTGATAAAGGCGCGCACATGACATTCTAGTTTTTTTTAAAAAGGAATAGCTATACAGAGCGAAAAAATATATAATTATAATATTTATCAAGTAAAATGAAGAAATCGAATTTTAAATTAGAATTTTAATCCAACGCTTTTAACATGTGGTTATTTAACCTGCTTAATTGGAAATTGGAATTGGTGTGGGGGTGGGGTAATTGCTACCAATTTCTGTCCTGGATTTTTATTTTAAGCTATTCAAATTCAACGGTTAAATGTTTGGAGCAGATTTGATTAAATTTCTTTCACGGGCTTATTTATTTCAAAAAATTGAATTTAAAAATTCACCACGAGAGCATGCATGATTCATTCTAAACACATTTAAACCTTCGCTAGCTTTGCTTCTCGTTTTATTTCACGTGAACACTGCCCTCCAAATGAAAATAGCCGTAACTACAGATCGGATAAGTCACCTGTAACTTTTTCATATCTAAAATAAAATTCATAAAAGCTCTTTTTTCTAGTTAGTTTCATAACATTTATTACGTATATCGCATTTCAAAACGCATGTTTATAAACCTAACCAGAAAGAAGAGCTTTTATGATTTTTATTTTTGATACGAAAAAATGACTTATCCGAAGTGCAGTTACGGCTATTTTTATTTGGAAGGCAGAGCAGGTACGGACGGTATATACATATAGCTTATACGTTCCTAGAAGAAATCCCAGAAACTTCCTTCGAATAGGAACTAGAACTGATATTACATCCTAATTAAAAACGTAACACTTAAAACATGTAAGAAGTAAAATATAAATTATTTTACTCTTTTTTTATTTTATTCTTTTCATATTTGTCGTTTCAATGTTTCAATTCTAGTTCTTAATCTTATTTCCACTTCCTTAAAAGGCATACGCGACTTTATTTATATCTTAATTTTTGCTTTATATATAAATAAAATTTTTTATAAAAATCATAACGGGATTAAGAACAAATATTCCAAAGGACTTGAAATAAAACTTCATTATATCAACATTCAATAGTTTTTATTTGGTGTAAATAATATTTAAAAGACGCCTTTCTATCGCTCTGCTGAATTGCTAATATTTTTATTATATGCATTATAAATAAACATTTTCTCAAGTGCAGCATATAAACTTTTTTCCAATTTTTCAAATACTTTACTTTTCAGATTAGGTAAAACTGAGTGAAGATTTGAATCGATATTCTTCTTGCATTTCGTAGAGAAGCTCTTGCAAGAAATTTCTTGCTATTTGAAAAAAATCGTAATAGTAACCTTGTCCAAAAGATGAAAAGATTCATCTTTAAAATGAATTACATTCATCAATTGACTGTTGCTGGTTGTCTCCTTGTATATTCTCAAATGGCACAAAATATTATCTATATATTTTCGAAAAGACGAAATATAGTTCTTGCAATCTGCTTGATCGTGAAATAAGTTTATTGAAGCGATCTTTGATTTATTGAGGAACATTCATGAGAATTTATATTTAAAATTTAAAAATATAGCTACTTGAGATGAATGTGGGTCTCATAGGAATAATCAGTTCCTTCCATCCAAAACGTTTTCTAATTAAATATGAAATTAATACCGTTAATTACTGATTCGTTACTACTAATGAAGTAATTAGCCTTTATTAGAAAATGAAAAGTAAATTTTTCCTCTTATAGTTTCATGAAACTATCTGGAGAATTACCATAATCAATGAATAGCGAGGGGCCTGCGGAGGCGCATATATATATTTATATATACGTTTCTTTTCGCAATTGTAATTATGCAAGCTAAATTAATAGGTTATAAGCCTAGCATACATTAGGAAATTGGAACGTTTCAATTTATTAGACGATTGAGAGGTATAGGTTTTAATCGAGGCTAAAGGCCCAGCTAGTGAAGTATAGACAGGGATAGTTCCACTCAACATTCTAGAGGTCACGTTAGACTCGTGATTTTTTTTGTCATCCAGTTTGACACTCTATTATATGAGTTCAATTTGTAAAATTATCTGACCCCTTGAAGTTGTTTCCATTACATGGAATTTCTTTAGTTTGAATTTTAATTATATTTTATTGTTTTAAAACAAATCTTTCTGATTTTTTCATAGAAATTTTCTGACAGTTTCCAAAAATGGATGAAAATTTCTATCAAAATCAGAAAGAAAAAGATAAATACACTGGAGTCTCAATTTTGTCTTTCATTCATTCAATCGACACTGGAGTCTCAACTTTGTCTTTCATTCTGTATGCCTTGTTTTATATTTTCATATTATTAATTGTCTATACAATGTTTGCCGCTAGTTATTAATAAAGCTCATGTCTAAAAAAAGGCGCCAAAAATTAAAATTTTAGAAAGAACTGTTTGAAGCGGATTCATTTTACAGTGTCCAAGTAAACAATTAAACATCTCCTGTTAAGTTTAGGGCAGAAATAACCCTCCTTTCACCTTGAATCGAGGTGCGCCTCATATGACTGGAGCACGAACTTGTTTGGTATGGTTCGCTCTACCACGAATTCATTGAGGCATAACGGCTTTTGCAAAGACCTGGTTCGTTCTCTGGATCCGGTACGGAAAAAAATTGATAAAAATACGCGATACAGAACGGATAAAAATACTCATTGGAATAAAAGTAACCTGACTGCTGCTGCCTGCTACGGCGTGCTCTATCGAGCCGGCTATTGAGTACTCAGGAATCTGTAGGTCCCACAGGTGCTTTTGTGACGTAAACACCTCCCCCTACTCACTTCTCTCTCTCTTTCCCTCTTTCTCTTTCTCTCATTAAGTTCTATACAGTTCTACATATAGTGCCTGCTATCTACAACTATAGAACTATAGCTTTCCTTCTCTTCCCCTTTGCCCTTTCACGCCCCCTCTTTTTCTCTCTTGCGCATACGCATGTATTATATATATATATAAAATATGTATGTGTATAGCTATGGAATATATAGTCACTCATCGTTCAGAGTTTCAGACACGATGCCGAGCACGATGCAGTTAAGTTTGCACGATTTGTGTCTGGGTACCCCCTTGCCCTTCTTTTCCGCCCGGATACTCGAGACATCTGTCGCCGAATTACGTAACCTGCAGACCCTCTAAAAAAGACACAGACACCGCGGAATTACTGCCGAAACACCTGTCTCTTATATCATTTATTTCGTGCAGACATTGCCAAGATACCATTATTATCATTGACAAAACCGGAGGGGTCGACCAATTCGACATTCCTGGTACACTCACTAAATATTCCCATATTTTCTATCAATATTCCCAGATATTCTTGGTATTCTTGATGTTCTTGATATTCCTCATATTCCCAAATATTATTGATGTTCCAAAATATTCCGACATATTCCGAAGCATCTCTGAATATTCACAAATATTCTGACATAATGTATTCCCCAATTACCCTTTGCTTTTGACAAGAAATATATAAATGATATATTCACTGAAATATCTCTTCACTTTTTTATACATTACCAGCTGAAATTATTATGCGTCTCATTAATCTTATGAAATCACAAAACGTCAAAACGTCTTTGAATTCTTCAAAAATTCCTTGAATTTGCTTAAAATCACTCAAAATATCTTTAATCCCTGATCAAAAATGTCTTAAAGTTTTACGAAAATCCTGTAATTCTTTTGAAACCTCTCACCTATTTTATAATTGAGAAAAATGCGGGAATTGTCCGGGAATTGCGTGGACAAAATTTAGTAGACTCCCTGAATAAATCATAGACTGCTTCTTAACTTAATCCTTTTATCGACGAATAAAACATAGTTGTATACATTCATTGGTAAGAAATAAAAAGTTCTGTGAACGTTATTTTATGCATTATACACCTCATGTTTATATTTTGTTTATACGTTGATTATAATTAGAAGTGGCCGACAGATAACGACTGTATTACTGATTCAGAATTATCGTATACGCTACACGGTAATAGTACAGATAACATTGGAAGCTATATAGTGAACTGGTCGGACGGAAGTATATTAATTGCTGTGTATAATTTTTTGCCATCATAAAGAAAGACAGTTTAGAATCGGGGAAATAATCGCAATATAGAATCGTAATTATTAATTAAATTCTTTAGTCGTACTTGTTTTGTTTCATTCTGAATCAAGATTTTCCTTCGTTAGACGATAGTCTATTCTTATTCTCATTATTCTCGTATTCTTACGAGGAAGTATTCCATTCCAGTAAATTATCATTCAAAGTTCATGAGAATGCTAATAATTTAATTCGACAATATTTAGATGCTGATCAAAGATTATAAAGGTGATTTATTGAAACCCGATGAGAATATAACATAGCGATCTTTATTTCCCATCTATGGTGTGAGCAAAATCCATGGAACTATAATCAATGCTTTCCATCGACTATTATCTGTCAGTGCCCTAGCAACGTAAAAGCGCGAATATAATCATTTTAGCCGGGAAAGTTGCGGCGCTCAGGCTTGCCATATGGCTGCCTTTTAAGCCAGATTGTTATACCGATATCCAGTTACCGATTTGGTAATATAATCTTGCACGAACTTGGAAACTAAAGGACAAGGAAGTGCCGGATACTTTAAGATCCAAGAAAATATATAATCTCTTCAAAAATCATATTTATTGTATACAGTTGTCACTTTGATGTATCCAAGGTGGCTGAATTAAGTCAGAGCCGAATTAAATGCCAGCTGAACATAACACGAATTCTTTTGAATTCACCTTAATTCCTCTCAATTCTTTTACATTCTGGCGATTCTAATTGAATTAATAGGATTTTACTAGAGCTATTTTAATTTAAGTTGGATTCTTTTGATTTCACTTAAAGGTATAAGGTTCTAGCTCAAAGTTCAGGCTTCCATTTTGTATACTCAATGAATATTAGAAATGGTATTTTTTCACTCTTGAACGGTACTCTTTTTTTAATAGAAAGTATTCCTATTTAGAGAAAAAATGTTTAACTTTTATTATTTTTGCATAAAACGAAGAATTGCAAATCTAACGTTTCATTTTACGCAAAAAATATAGTAAAATTCTATATTTTATCGCTCTGTATTCATAATTCTATTTTAAAAAATAGTACATCCACAAAGCGAAAAATATCCAATTATAATATAATTAATTATAATTTATAATAATAATTACAGCTATTTTTAATATTTTTATTATTGTATTCGCCTTGAATGCTTATCAATTCTTTTGGATTTTTTTGAATTCCTTCGTTTTCTTTAATTATCTTGGATTCTTTTGAATTTTTCTAAAAGCCTATTAATTCCGTGAAATTATTTTTATTTCGTTGAAATTATTTAAAATTCTTTTTTTTTTTTGGGATGGATGGGTCCTCAAAAAATTTATCAGCCCTAAGTGTCAATCTGTTGTCACCCAGCGCTGGCTGAGATGATACCAAAAAGTTTTTTTAAAAAAGAATCCGTTTCTTTAAAAATTCTAGTCGATCATAAATTCAGTTGAAAAAGTACAGCCGTTGAATATAATTTATGTCTCCGGTTTCTCTTTAAGTGTTTGGCTTGTAAATTTGATTTCCTACGAAAGTTTTCAGGCAAGTAAAGGGCCTGACGACAAATACTCTAGACTGATGTAATATCTATTTACAATAGTTCTGTAAGCGTGGCAACGCGTGCCGGGCGTGATGTCGTGACTTATTCTGGAAAACTGTTGGGACAGCTAGGGCAATTTTTCCTGCTGTGCTTGTTGGGCGACAAAGGTTTAAATTGTTTGGAAAACATCTACCTGCTGCTTCGTCCATTGTTGCATTAGTAACGCGTTAAATTTAGCTTGACAGAGGTGCAGTAAATCAGGATTAGTCCTCAAACAGGAAGGGCCGGCGTAAAAACAGGTCAACAGGAACCATTGCTTCTGTTTCCGTTTTGCACCGAAAGTTACAAATTTACGAAAGGTCTTTTCACTCTGTTTGTTGGCGGATCTGCTTTTGGGAAAATATTTTACTTCTAGCCTGACTGAGCGATCTTAATTTTCTCTAAGTTGTGCCGACATTTGGGATTAGCTCCGCTCTGAGAGATCTCTTTCAAAGTTTTCAAAATATTTACCTTTTCTTCATTCACGTTCACGATTGCTTCAATTTTCATGCAATTTTATTTCAATTCTCATTTTCAGACAATATATTTATTGTTTTCTCTCTCTCTCTCTCTCTCTCTCTC
>JAUESH010000042.1:1539432-1553904 GCA_032275165.1 Synergus magnus
CAGCAACTATAGATATGGTTGCCCCATATTTATCCATTTTCATGGTTGGCCCAACCATAGCTTTCTCTCCGTGTGTTGTTTGTAAATCAAAAAATAATTGTTTGGATCACCATGTTTATAGAACAATATTTAGCACCTCCATTAGATGCGGATTTTGAAAAAGATTCCTCATAATATTACACTGACTTACAATTAGTCAAAAGCATAATATTCGTATTTCACAATCATTTTATAGAATAAATTTATTGTAACAGAATATCTTTAAAATCAAGCTCCGGGAATATTAAGACCATTAAGATATATCAGTCATTAAGCATCCAGGCGATATATTTAAGTGACGTTACTACTTTCTCAACAGATATATTTGTACATGGTTTTAATGCATTATCGCACTTGAGCGTATTTCATGTGTAAAGCACTTGCAACAGTGGTGCAAGATTTCAGCAGCAAAGGTCACTGCTTTTTTTCTGAACCACATGCTCGGAAGTTTTTAATATTTATACTCCCCACGGTTAAATACACTGGGAAATGGGACCAATCGTTTATGATAAACTGCAAATTATGACTGGGCTGAATCATATTTATTATTTAATACATGAATATGTTTGCAACTTACGGTATTGAAAATGTTAAGAAGTTCTTTAAGTATTCGTTTTTTACTGTGAAAAGAAGGAAATGGTGAATATTTAGGGATGTCAGTTATAGAACAGAAATGTTTCGTTGGTAGTTTCCCTGAATTGTCTGGCCAAAACTGGATGAATCTACTGAGACAGAGCTTAAGCTAGATCCTGACGCAGAGACAATATTTTGTTTTTTCAGTGGATTATAAAACATTGATGACAATCAGAAATATTTTTCCCACCACATGCTCACTGGGCTTTTTGTACTTGTCTTACTATGACTGCCTTTATCCACTTTTCTCCGTTCTCTGAAAACATTACTGACTTCTGCCACGCCAAAGCGGACTCTTTTGAGATCTCAGTATATTTTTTAGGGCAACACTGTTAAAACCTTTTGTAGAATTGAGCGAGCAAAAAGAATACGAAACTGTGCGAAACACATCAAATTACACAAAATACGCTACGTCACTATAATTACTTACCATGAATGCCTTTACACAGATTACATGTCGGTTATGGTTCAGTTGAGATAGGTGAACTAGCCGGAGATTAGTCTATAATAGACTTTTCTTTTCTATAATAGGAGGCCGTGTGTACAAATGTTTCACAGACTTTGATGTGTAGGAAAAAGCGCAATAATTAGTCCATCCAGTAGAGCTATGCACAAAATGTTTTGAAATGTTTTTTATATTTTCTTTTAATTGTTTCCTACACTTATTATAGAAAGTTCGTATTGAAACTCACGTAATGAAGTCATTTTTGGACCACCCTAATTATTCATATATCTGCCATGTTCTTTTCAAATCGAAATCGTAATACCGAGCGGTGACACAATATATGCTCCAAGCACGAAATTAGGACAGTGGCAACACTAACTCGCGGGTGGTCTTTGTGTGTGGCTGGCCCTTTTTTGTTCTCCAGAGGCACACAAAGGTGGCTGGGTGTGTGCAACGGAGCGAAACTCTTTGTCTTGGCGAACGTGCACTCTCGGGTGAGGACTGAGGGTGGGTGGAAGGAAGGGTCCGATGCGTGCATGATTTTTCTTTATTTTTCTCTTGTCTACGTGTATGCGTTGGAAAATTAAAAAAAAAATGCGCACTTTACAATTCCATCAAGGACATGCACCATCAGACACAATCGTTCATCCGATTCACGTTCATTGTAATGTTTCGCTGTAATCTTAAAGATAAAAAAATTCTTGCGATCCCCCATCCTTTTTATATTTGCATTAGGAAAATTTTCTACTAATTTCATTCAGTAACTCATTTTTATTATAGGTATTTAGTCAGTGAAATATCAGTTCATTTCACTGATTAAATACCTAGATAAAAAGTTATGAAAACAGACGAGTTTTCTTTGTTTTATTTTGTTATTTATACAGAAACATTGGCATATCTAAAAATATGATTCTAATTCTTGAATATTGAAAACTTTGAAATTGTTTTAGTTGGAAAAGTAGGCGAACGTTGATCAACTGAAGTTTCTGAAAATCAATCGACATTGAGAAAAGTATATAGTATAGCATCATTCTTCATTCGTGCTTACATGGAAAGTAAAGTTGCGTCCAGGGACGGTATAAGAAGAAACACCAGGAGGTTCCAAGCATGATGAAAAGTATGTATTTCAAGGTGAATTTTTTAAAAACTTAATTTCAACATTGTTTAATTACAATTTTGGACAATTGTTAAACGTTAATTAATGATTTTCTTTGGTACATTTAAAAATTGAACTCTTAAGGCTCTTATTAGAAGTCTTACAATTTTGAATGACCTTGAAAAATATTTGGAAACCAGACAAGTCAAGAAATCAATTGAAATTTCTATTCTGTTGAATAAGTTGCAGTAACTTTATAATGAGTTACTACTACCCGCCATATATTTTACTTTGAGAATATTTTCAAAAATATTCCCCGCGTATTGTCAGAAATTTTAGAACTCTAGATTGATTCCCAATCCGGTCATATATATTGGAAGTAAATAGAGAGCTTTTCTATAGTGGCACTCCCTTATTAAATCTGAATTGGAAAAAATAAAAAAGTTTTTTAATAACCGTGTCGGCATACCTTTGCACTGTGCGATACATGGACGCTGCACACGTCGCTTAGAATTAATGCCTGTCCAGCTTTTAAAGCTACCTGTTATTCCGCGGCGACAAGGCCTATTTATATCGGCCTAGATTCCGCGTTTATACCATGCGCTGCTTTTGCGCGTGCGTGTGTATTCGCATAGCTAAAACAGGTAAACCGTGATGAGGGAATACCGCGATTCTCACGATCTAATTTATGTAAGGCGATCTAATTTATGGATGTGATTATTTTGCGAAATCACATCACAAGCCACAACTTTGCTCGCAGTGCGTGCGTTTTATGCGTAAACTCCATTCTGACTTTTTAACGTCTTCATTTTTAGCGCTCCCTTCTGAATGAAAGGCGTACAGTTCCACTCGAAGGGAAATATATATATATAGATGATGTAGAAACATTCTAGGGATCTGCAAATTTTTTTAAAATTTGTTATATTTATACTTTATAATAAGTTAATGCTGAGTACACACAGTAATTGGGTACGATGTAGTTATTAAGCAGAGATGTAAGTGCTGATAAATTGCATGGTGATTCTTGTTATGATTATGGAAGTGGGAAAAGAAAAAACTTATCTGAAATTTGCGTTTGATCATACTTGAAAAAAGAGTCAGGATACGTTGACCCCTTTTGTTTCATGCTACCCCTCAATGATTTTCCAGCGGAACAGCTTAAGGTCGAATAACTGTCGGATCATGAAAAAAGTATAATCATTTTTTGAGTCAGATAAAGAGACTGAACAAAAGAAAAATATTGTTTTCAGTCCTTATTAAATTCATTCCAAAATACTATATAATTTATAGATTGTGTAAAGCCCACTATCAGAAATTTCTTTTCTTTATTGTCAGATTTATTTGTTTTCTATTAAGCTTACGTGCTTTCGGACTGAGTTCGGGGTGTTTCGATTTTGCAAATCCCTAGTTTTCATATTATGAATGAGGCAGGTCGCTAATAGGAATTCGTGACCCATTTATAGATGCACTTAGACAGCACTGTCGTTTAAAGTAAAAATATATGTAAGTGACATTGTCAATATGATCGATTCAGGCGTACAGCGCTACGCGAGACTCGACCGAATCGACAATGTCACTTACATAATTTTTTCCATTGTAGGGCAGAGTAGATTTTCAATTACAGATCCAGACGTTCTGGTATACCGAGACACGTGCATACAAGTACGCACTTTAATTTATTTCGAGCCTCTCGAGTAATTTTTCCTGGCGGTTGTGGAGGGTTAAATGCAAGAGGGAAATAAAAAAAATGCGAGAGTTTTTACGGTTGCGGTTTGGAAACGGAAACACGATAATTAAAGTCCGTTTTCTTCGCTTGCGGTTGAAACTTTAAACTTAAATTCACTCTCTATAGCAGAGTGAACGAAGTGAAATTAGAAGTATAAGTAGTAAAAGACCGATTTAGGCAGACGGTGAATAAAGCTGAAGAGGACTATCACGGAGAAAAATGGATGTTCAAACTAAGTATCTAGACAGTCAAATAATTGAATTATAAACATATTCATCTCATCCTCATAGAATATCTTGAATGAATATCTTAAACGGCTGTCATGTATAGTTCAGTATCAGGGGCGGATCCAGGTGAGGGTTTTGGGGGGGATGCCACCAGAGCTAATTATGGGAACATCGCTAAAAAAAAAAGGTCATGAAAAAAATTTGAACAATGTAAATCTGGATTTTTTTTTTGGGGGGGGGTGATGACTCCGTGGCTCCCCCCTTGGATCCGCGCCTGTTCAGTATACAAGATTTTAAAGTTGAATATCCATTTTTCTCCGTGTAGGATAGGGGACTATTAAGGATTTGCATTGATATTTTAAAACCATTGATCTTTAAACAATGAAATTTCCTCAAGTTGGATTTTAATAATTATTTTTACTATAATTGACATACGGAGTTCACATGTTTAAAAAGATATATGGACACTCGCTTAGTTTTGCGGTGAGACAGTTACGCCAGATAACCTGAAAACGTCAGGGTATTATTTGTTTTAAAAAGCATATACCAACCGCGAGCAGCACAACTTAAAATTGAAATGGTATTATTTATATAATTATATAGACACCTCGAATATACGAACTCATAAAAATCCTTTGAAGACCCTGAATCAGACATTTGCAATTAATATAAACTAAAAGGATTTCGAAATAACGAAAAGTATAAAGTTAAAAACTACTTTTTACAATTTAATTCTTTCTCCGATTAAAATCTTTTAAAATTCTTTAATATCTTTTAAATTACTCGAAAATTTTGAAACTCTTCTGAATTCTTTTGAAATTCCTTAAATCCTCCTGAAATCTCTTGAAATCGTTTTAAATTCCTTAAAATTCCTTAAAGTCTCTTAAAATACCTTAAAATCTTTGAAATCTTGTGAAACGGGTACTCAAAATGAATCACGCAGTCAGGCAATTGGCAGCTCTGATCTCGATTCTAAAGTGCAGGCGGCGAATACAAATCCTATACCAATATGTGAAGATAGAATGTGACTTCAGATTTCGTGATTGCGAGAATCTATTTTCGATATAATCGCAACCTCTTTTTTTAGGATAGGATTACTTCTGTACATAAATTATGTGGAATATTTTCTAACTTTAACTGAAAAAAGTAAACCCCAGCTTAACTCGTCTTCCCTATTGACTAGATCGACTCTCCCTACAGCCTTGATGTCCTCTAACTTATAACAACATTGTGCATTTACGATTAACGACATTATCTACTCCCTTGAACTATATTTGCTTTCCTACTTCCATCATTGTTCTTTTCATCATGCATTAACAGCTATATCTCATTTTTGAATTATCTCTCCAAATTTTAAGCAATGCATTCAAAAGAGCCTTAAACTCGATGAGTGTGATATGTAATATTAAAGCAGGTCTGAAACGCGGATGCATGCATTTTGCCGCGGTCTCGCGACGCGCCAAGCGTCGAGAACGATCAACCGGCCTACGTTGTTTGAATGATAATAATAGACTCGGGATGGCACGCACGAATGTTGGGTTGTAGTCATATAGATATAGATAGGCATGTATGTAGACATGTAGGCAAGAGAGGAGAGCACCCGGCAAGGTGGTGTTGTTGTGCGCTTGTAGTCACTGCGCTTGGGCTTGCGCGTCACTCGGTTTTCATTGACCTAGTTACCCAGTACACTTGACCGCGCTCTACTCCCCCCGTCTAAGCCCCCTCAACCACCCTGACCCTTCCCATCCCCTCCACGCCTTTGTTACGCGTCGGGTTTGCGCCATCCGATACCTCTTTCTTCCCTTTGCTCCCCGTATCGCGAATTCCCTATTGCCGCACCCCACCCATTCCCCTCCCACGCGTCTACCGACGTCGCCCTCGAGGTAACCCACCACTCAAAACCGGGAACTTCCACGTCTTTACCGCCATCCACTTAAATTCCACCGCTGCCACCACCCCCTTGCGTTACCGACGCCATCGTCACGACGCGCTCGTACGCTTGCACTCGAGAGAGAGAGTGCAGAATTGCAGACATCCCTTTCCTTCCTTTTGCCGACAATATTGCGAGTCTTGTCTGCGAACCCTTTACTTTAACATGCCGGCGTCGCGACGCCTTGTTCTTTAATGACGCGTATTTCATGCGTGCATACCAGATTTAGGCTCGACGCACAAAGGGAGTCGGCTCGAAACTTATGAGAGGAGTTAATGGTAAAATACGTGTGTGATATTTTGAGAGAAATGTACTTCGTGGAAGGAGCGAAATGATGTTAAAGAGACATACTTTTTTTAGTTTTTATTTTCAGTATCTTCTTTTTAGTTTTTTTTTAGTATTTTACTTCAAAAGTCTCCCATTTCTAATCGCCACCCTGAATCTCTTCAACACTTTTGAATTCTTTTAAAAATTCCTTAAGATTTCATAAAATTAATAAAAATCTCTTAGCATCGTTTGAAATGTTTTATAATCGTTTAGTCTTTTTACCTCTTAAAATATTTTTAAAATCCCTGGAATTTCCTTAAAGTCACTAGAAATCTCTTAAGGGTAAATGGTTAACTATAACGTCAGTATTTACCGACTGTTCCATATATATTTTCTCCGACTTCTTATATTTAAACTAAAGAAGATATCTCGCTGAAATTTTTGGAAATAACAGAAAATATATCAGTGCACGGCGGTCTTCTTATTAAAGTTTGTATTTATTTGAAATATTGCGATTTTAATTAATTTTTTAATTTTTAATGTAAGGGGGAACAGGGCTTTAATACCTTCGTTTCATTATTAGTCAGGGTACTGTTCCCACTTACATTAAAAATTTAAAAATTAATTAAACCTGCAGTATTTAAAGAAAGTACAAACTTTAATGAGAAGACCGCCGTGCACTGATATATTTTCTGTCATTTCCAAAAATTTCAGCGAGATATCCTTAAAAATAAGAAACCGCGGAAAATATATATGGTGCGGTCGGTAAATAGTTACGTCATAGTTTACCATTTGTCCTTAAAATCCCGTCCTACGCCGGGTAAATTTCTGCTGGTCTGAGTATAATTCTAAAAGGCGGAAAAAAACGAAGTAAAATCACTCGCATCATTGAATTACAAGAATAATGCGCAACATTTTTATAAACTCGGAAATTTATACGGGATCATGTAAATTTACCGAAATTTAAAATTCCTGAAGTGGAAAATTCCCGAAAAGTAAAAATTTCCGAAATAGAAAATTCCCAAAAGAAAATAACAATACCGAAACTTAAAATTCCCCAAATTGAAAGTTATCGAAATTTAAAATTCCCGAAGTTAAATATTCCCGAAATTTTTGTTTAAAATTTATTTCTAAAACTTCTCTTCAAAATTTAATTCTTTTAAAATTTTTGAACAAAAGTTTTACAAATAAATTTTAAACAAAATTTCGGGAATTTTTAATGTCGGATTTCAGTTTCGGGAATTTTCAATTTCGGGAATATTTAACTTCGGGAATATGAAATTTCAATAACTTTCAATTTCGGGAATTTTAAACTTCGGTATTATTATTTGCTTTCGGGAATTTTCTATTGCGGAAATTTTTACTTTTCGGGAATTTTAAATTTCGGTAAATTTACGTGATCCCATTTATACCTTTTTGCAAGCTTTTTTTTATTAATAGGAATTGCTGATGAAATTAAATTGTCGTACGCATGTGCCCCTTAAAGTTACCGTGCAAGATGATATTGTGTGCTGTCGTATAGGTTCTATGTTTACTAGACTGGAATTCCGTCCATTCAAGTGAGCGCAGAGCGCACTGTGAACCATCCAATTAATGCACGGCGAATGGTAAGAAACACATTACACGCTCTGTGCTTTTAGGGTAACAGGTGAGCTACTGCACCAAAATTAAAGTCGTGCGTTTCAATTGAAAAATGAAAGTGCAGTTGAGAATTATCTGACTTTTTAAAACATTTCGCCTAAGTGCACAAAGCACAGTAATCCATAGATTTCAAATTTTTGAAAAAATTGAAAGTCAATTCAGAAAAAATGTCATGAAATTCTTTAAAGCTCCACAAAATCTTTTTAAATTCCTTAAAAAACTTTTAAATCCCTTAAAACCCCAGAAAATCTCTTAAAATTACTAGAAACCCCTAAAATTCCACAAAAAACATTTAAAATCCCTTAATAAAATTCCACGCAAGAAACTTTAAAATTCGACAAAACCCGTTAAAGTCTCATAGAATAACTGAAAATTCTTTATAATCCTACAAAATCCTTGGAAATCTAAAAATAACGTAATTATTTATAAAATGGATTAAGATTATTGATGTTTGAAGAATAATTCATTGTGATCAATTCAATTAGTAAGTAAAACTACCATTCAGATTGAGAGAGAACACAATGTTATCGAATTATCGCCACAATTTATCATACGCCTTACTTAAAAAAATTAATTTCCTTTTCGAAATATTCGCGATATTCCCAACGATATGGCGGCTCACTATCAGCGTGAAATCTCTTTTGATAGCGTCGATGTGCGAACCGGAAACGAGTGGTGAGCTGCGGTATTGCAGAATTCTGCCTACCCTGATGGAAAGAATGATCCTGGCGATGAGTCATAATGTTAAAGGCCATTGCGGTGCAGACCATGCAGAAGGCATAAAAGACACAATGCATAAGGCATAAAAACACAATGCATAAGCGCGAATCAGACTGAATCAGACCGATCACAAGAGACTAGATTTAGAGCTTGCATTGAGATATACATACTCCGCATAATCCACTTGTATTAAATTCCCCCTCCTCTCAAACGGTTGGTCTCACTCTTATCCCTTATTGTAAATTACGTAATTGCAACTCTCTTTATTGGTCCATTTACATATGGACCGATTTGTCGTTTCATGGGCAGCCACGCCTCGAGGATATGGGAAAATATCTCTTTTTATTACAAACGAGCATTATGTTATTTTCACACAGTAAACATAAACAATTATTGAAAATGTGGATGCGTATCAAGATAATGAGCTAGAGCAGGTTTAAAATAGTTCCTTCATTTATAAGTGCACTTAATCTCAGAGTAAACAATTTATTGTGTGGAGAACGTAAAAACTTAGAGTGATTGATGTTACCATTTTTATTCGATTATCAATCTTTACCATGATTAAGTGCTACTTTTTAGTATTTTCATCCGCATTTCATATTACGAAGGTATACAACATTTCAAAGGATTTAAAGAGATTTAATCTAGGCCCCCCTCTCGTCCTATTATGTAATTTTTTTGATAGCCTCGCAGTATAAGAAGGGGAATTTTGGCCAAAAGAGGCTTTCATAAAATAAAACGCAATTGAATGTGAGCTTTTTGCACTGTAACCAGTAAACGGTAAGCAGTAAGCTGGCAGTTGCTTAGTGTTGCACCGCTGCAGCCTTGAGCCTATTCCACGCACGAAAGAGCCCGCAGCACGCCTGGCTGCTCGCCGCGCACCGTGTCGAGACCAATGAGATATCCCGGACCACGGATCACCTGAAAAAATGACCGAGACGTACTTAGTATGCGTTTTACACTCAGATTAAAACTTTTATTGGCAATATGTTCAAATACCTTCAAATGTGTCAGATTGTCCATAGCAGACGATAAAGAAGAAGAATTTAAGTTTTGCTGCAATATCAGAAGTTACTTTTTTTTTTAACGGTAACGCGTTACTTTCGGACAGTAACGTGTCAAACAATGCAGGTCTGCCATTAAGGGCATTTGATAATTACCGTAAGAGCAAACTTAACAACTTAACACTCACAATCTATACACAAACATTACAATGTAACTTTTAAGTTACTAGTTACTTGTAATCACTTACTACGCAACACTGGTCTGAAAAATATTTGATTCAAAGAATAACAGAGTTTCGTGAACATTCTTATCAGTTCCTTATATTTTCTTACGCAACTCCACGTTCCAATTTGATTAAATCACTGAAATAAAAATGGAGGGGGAGCAACAAAGAGAGTGTAAATATATTCAATCGGTTTACTTATGTTTGTTTCCATTCTCGCCGAGACTGTATTCTTATTACTTGTTCAGACAAGTGACTTTAAACGAGATTGACAAACGAAGCGGGAGGCCCATGTTTTTCTCGATCGAACGAACGATCATGTTCTAAGCACTTTGATGGGATTTTATAGAGCGGATTAAATTAATCCAATCCACCACGAGTTGGCGATGTACTTTTGCAAAATGAAAGAAAACTATTGAGGGCGGAGAAAAAAAAATGTTAATGTGAATATCAAATGGAAAATCCACTTTTCGTATAAGACTTATTATTTTAAAAAGAAAATATTTCTTTAATAAAATATTTCATGTAAAAATTTCGTTGAATCTTAAATGTCCTCTCTCGCGAATAAGATTCTGATAATACATTTTTTGTGGTTCGAGCATTCCTTACCAATCGCGCTTGACCTACTTTGCTTAAAAAAAGGAGACTAAATCGGGAACGAGTTTACAATTTTACACTACCTACAATGTTTCGTTGGACTATCGATCCACGCGAATAAAATGTTGCACGAAAAAAATTTAGGACGTTTTTCTCTTTCTTTTCGAGAAATAAAATGAAGGGTCACGGGAAAAAACGAAAATTGTCACTTTTTGTAAATTATCCGATTTAAAAGTTTCGATCCTTTACACAGGAGTCACAAATATAAAACAAGGTAAGGTAAGGAATTATATATTCTTGTTCCTAAACTCCTTTGTTAACAATATCAAATAGAACAAATTTGAATCCATCAGTAATAAGGTGTAAGTAATAAATAATAAGCTCTTATCTCATTTTTTTTTTTAAAGTGACAATGATTGTATGTCCCCGTGACCCTTCAAATTTAAAACGTCATTTTCTAGTTCGCAGGTTTATTAGCGTAGCAAACTTCTCCTATTCTTTTTAAAAAATCACCCCATGTTACCGCGGTTGTCAACGAGGGGAGTGGGGGAGGGTAAAATGACCCAAAATTGGTAAAGTATAGGACGATCCCTTACCTTCATGTTAATTTTTTCTGAAAGTATTACCCGTGTAGAAATTTTATAAATTTCTTACGCGTCCCATCTCCTGAAAGGATATTTAAATTATATAAAGACTGAATGTTGAACATTTGTGGTTTGAAAATATTCTTATCGTTCTTTTTAGTACGTGAATTAATTTAGACATTATTTTTGATGTGGTGTGTGTAGTCGAGTGGTGATAGAGATCTCAAGAGGGGTAATTCCTTAAGGCAGTGAAATTAGGGAGCATGTAGATTAGGACCAAGTCAGGTCCTTCCTTTTCGTGTCATGCTATAGCCCACAGGTTATAGAATGCTTCTAATAACAGGTCCACATGAGTATATTTTCCCTTACGGATGTAGATTTATAGACAGGTAGCTACAGCTACATTATTGTAGCCTTAACGCTTATGCCTCGGTTGTATGTAGCTTACAGGACGCATACGAAACATTTGCAAGCATATAGTAACTTGGTGCTAGCCGGGAATCAGGTCAGTCGTATCAAACTGACCTACATACTCTTATCGCGCCCGTTATCTCCTTTGATAAGGCCTTTATTAACCATATGATTATATATGTACTTACGACAGAAAATTTAGACACTTCCCTTAAGTTTTAAACTTATTCCAAAATGTCAAAGTTTCCCTTTTGTCACTCTCAATCTGCACTGAAAAATCGATCCTATTTTTAGAAAAAAGCTAACAGTTATGCTACACTGAAAAAAAGGTTTAGTCC
This sequence comes from Synergus magnus, assembly GCA_032275165.1. Classification (NCBI taxonomy): domain Eukaryota; kingdom Metazoa; phylum Arthropoda; class Insecta; order Hymenoptera; family Cynipidae; genus Synergus; species Synergus magnus. Next base: position 1,551,315 of record JAUESH010000042.1, read on the forward strand.
GGACAACAAAATAATTTTGTTGTTATTTGTGCAAAAAAAATTTTTTTGTTGGTATAGCATTAAGTTTTGTTAAACCAACAAAAATTTTGTTCAGCCAACAAAACAATTTTTGTTGTATAAATATTTTTTTTCAGTGTAGAGATTAAAATTATTGTACCCAGTGGCGCCGGAATAGGGCGGACAAGGGGGTTTTCTGTCCCCCCATTGTGGTTGGAGGGCCAAACAATGCATTTCCCCCCCCCAATCTGAATATACCTATGTCACTTGTTTATTTCAACATTTTTTGACCCCCCAAAAAAATGTTCGCTCTGGCGCCACTGATTGTACCTCAATAAATTATGCTTATTACTTTGTATCTGATGTTATTAAACAATTGTTTGATGGTGTAAAACAACTTCTATAGTCTTAGTCTCTATAAAGATAACTTGGCAGATAAACACATTACGATAAAATTGTAGCATTCGTTAATATAGACGAATTGGTATCTTTTCGAGATGTTTAAAGTTTTTAAAAACCCGACTCCGCTCTCTCAATCTGAATTAGTAAGAATCTGATTCTGTTTGAATTTATAGTAGCCTTATATTTGAGTTCTGAATTAGTAATCTCTCCAGTTTCTACTGAATGAAATAGTAAGTCAGCTATTATCAAAGTGAAAAAAAGTGCTAAGAATAACAAACGAATTTTACAAGTACATGTCTACTCCTGTATATTATAGAGTTCGACCTCGCCCTGGCGGTCGTCCTTACTCGACTACACGAACTCTTCAACTTGACCTGAATTCTATTTTGCCATATATATATTTCGCAATTCCTCTGGCTGTCCAGACTCCAGAACACTTTTGGCCACTCGCTTTTTGAAAGAGGTGGAGAAAAAATGAGAATCATGACAAGTTTTTTTGCTCCAGCAGCGCGGAAAATTAACAAAGGGAGAATTAAATCCATAGGGGGCAACTCAAGTCTATATTACATGGGATACTTCAAGAAATAAATATATTTTTCGATTTAGATCCAGAGTAATTGAATGATGTAATGGCTAAAAGATAAGAGGTAAATATTCTTGCTTGTTTGATGAATTTATTAATGTTTTTGATGGGTGATATTTTATCTTAAATCCAGGGTATACTTATTATTATGACATTGACACACTTCAGTTAGTTGTGACTTTATAATTAATTTAATTGCTGAATGATTATTCTTTGGAAATATTGTTTTCCTATAGAATAGCAGTAATTATACTCAAGATTTAAAAAAGTGCAAACCAGAAATGTGTCTAGAGAAAATCAAGATATTTTATAAAGTTGAGTCTAAACAGATTTTGATATTTGAATTGCAGAAATTTAATTTTATATTTCTGAAAAGTATTTATTATAAATTAACATTCGCACTTTTTTCAGTATATTTTTTTCTATATGTATTGGCATCTCAAAGTTCTATACGTGTAGTAGTTTATCTTACAGTTTTATTTTTTCCGTGTGGGGTGTTTGAATTGGTAAGTTGATGATTCTTTATCTTAACGATAAATTATTGTCATTATAGTAAAACCAAATATTTTTCTTTTAATTCATAACCTAACAAGAAATAGTTCAAATTAAAATTGTGTAATATTGCGCTACTTGTATTTTTGTGCTATTTTCGAAAATTCGTTTAAATTTATAAATCCGTAACAGGTTAAAATTGTTAATGGTCGAATTAGAGAAAAGAAGGTATTAAATATTTGATATCCTATTTTTTTATCTAAATCAATATTTAACGAATTTTCTTAGATATTCTTAAATTCACAACGATAGAAATTTATTCACTTGAAAGACATAATTAGCAATCCCTCCCCCCCAACCGAAGCTTTTACCTTTTTAGTTAGATATTTAAAATTGTATGTATTTCAAAATTGTAATTTTTGGGCAAAATTAAGCCGAGTTCAGAGCGGATTGAGTTTGGATATACCGATATAAGAGGGTTTAAGCGTGGCCTTCCCAGCGGGAGATTCTTACCGGTTGGTAGTAAATTAGGGTAGGTATAAATATTTTGAGAGTACTTCCGAAGCGTCCCAAATACGGGGGTTCAGCTTTAGCGACTTAATTGCATGCAATTTGTAACGGGATTTTTCACACTGACCCAGTGCCCCACAGTCCCAGCGCAGCGTTACCGAATTGGTCCTTTTACGGGTCAACAAATCGAAAAGCTTCAACTTCCATCCAACTTTCTTATTTTTACTGTCCAAGCTAAATTAGCTTGCCCAGGTCTACAGAAGCCTCTAAAATTCGAAAAATCATAAATTCGCCTTCTCTTCTTGAAAGGCCTATTCTCGACCCTACAGCGTCGGCTCAAAATCTTAGAAATTGTGAGACTCTAAAATAATCATAAAAAAACAGGATGGGATAGAATTAGAGAGTTCCCGAAAAAGTGAGAATCTAAAATTACACACTTTTTTTTATCTGTTTGTAGAAACTTAGATACCCGAAAAAAGTACTGACAAAGGGCCATTCAAAAAATACTTAACATCTTTTTTAAAAAAATATATACACTCAACTGCCGATTCTGTGCCGGCTTCGGGTCTGGGCGGCACAGAATCGCACCGTAGATTCAGGTAAAAA
>JAUESH010000042.1:1566610-1579765 GCA_032275165.1 Synergus magnus
CTAAACTCAGGACCGCATATATAGACTCTGAACTCAGAAATTCGTCGAGCAAACACAATACGCAGTACGGCTACGCATTACTGCGCTGGCTGTTCGAGGTCACTACGGGCGACGCACCGGAGTGCCTGACGCGGGGAGAGGGACGCTGAATCAGTCAAGCGTGAAAAGCACCGTAGTACGAGACACCGCACTTCGGGGTACGAGTGTAATCATATTTTCTTATTGGAATTTACTTGATTTCAGATGATTCAAAATTAAATCATGTGAAATATATTAAAAACTAGCAGAAACTGCTTGCCTGGAATTTTAAATAAATATGGAATTTTAAGGGATTTCAAAGATATCAAAAGATTTTAAATTATTTTAAGGAATTAATAGGGACCCTAGGAAATTAAAAAATTTTTTTTTTAAAGATATCAAAAGAATTGAAAAGATTCCAAGGAATTAAAAAAATTACTAGTAATTAAGTGTTTTAAAAGTATTAAAATATACTTTTTTAAAAAAGTGAAAAAAAATTAAAGAAGTTCACAAACACGTTCAAATTATTTTTAAAAAATCCACAAGACTGAATTTGAATTTATATAAACTCTAATCAGAGAAGATTCAAGGTCGTTTCAAGTGATTTGAGTTGAATCATTCTGAATTAATCCATTAATCTAGAATTCCTCCGAAACCTCAAGAAAGTTCTGAAAATCATTTACGACACATTATGTATTTATCTATAATTCCAATTAAACCTAAATATTCAAATGTCAAAGGTGTAGATATACCTATAAATATACATATACAATACACGTATACGTACATAGAGTCCAATAAATTCTATCAAGTGCTATTGAAACTACCTGTTTCCATTTAAACCAGGCATTATGCAGAATCGACCCTTCTTCACGGAAACATTCTACAGTCAAAATTGACTTTTCGCTCTTCTACATCTACATGAAACATTCCATTCTATTCTTTTCCAGCTAGCCGCTCTTAATTTTCAAGCGTGCCACATTCCATTCTAATATTACCAGCATTATTTCTTCTTGATTGATTAGTAAATTGAGTTAGGTTTCTTGAGGATCTGCTCTCAGCTATTCCATTCTATTCAGCTATCTGTTATTCTCAACTAGCAGTGACTCTTACTCACAACTACTCTTACCCGATCTAAGTCCACCCCCGCTCGCGAGGAACGTGCACGTGCTTACGTCGCTCGCCTCTTGGCGATAATGCCGCGCGAATCTTGGACAATACTTCTGCAGCCGACATAGACCTGGTTCCGTAAGTAGGTCAACCCCACCTCCGTCCTCGCGTCCCTCGCCGTTCGCGCCACCACCATTGCACGCCCTCCCTTCCCCCACTACCCTACTGCCCCCCCGTTTCTCCTCCCCACCACCGACATTAACCCCCCGCCTCTCCGCCGGGCACCTGGCCGCGCGCACTGCCATACGCTGCTGAATCACTTTCACTTATGCCGTGCGCTGTGTTGGTACCGCTGCTCGCCGTCGGTAAGGGGACACGAACGCGAAGTTAAATTACTCGTCATAAATCCGTACTATAATCTTTTCGTAGCTAAAAATCATGAAAAAATTCTCGCTAAATTCGAAATTCTTGTGGAGAATTCGCGCCGGTGTTTAAACGCGGGACGGAGCCAGTTTGGTGTGTGATACTGTGACGTTCGTGTGTACGGGCGCTGATACGAGAGGTAAGGGGTTAAGGTGACAGAAAAAGGGTGGGGGTTGGCCCTTCAGGAAAAGCAACGAGGCGAGAGACAACAGTCGCACGCAGATCGCCGTACCGTCAGTCCGCACTCGAGAATTCCAATACACAAACCGTAGTGCTTCGTACACAATTCATTCAGTTCACTCTACAGTCTAGACATCGACCCACCCGTCCCAGAATTTTCGTTTATTTATTTGCCTATTATTTATTTATAAACACAATTCTATTTATACCCAACGTTTACCGAGTCGCGTACACCAGTGCGTAGTGAGTACCTCGCAAGGAATATAAATAAATAAATACTCGTGGTGGTGCATCGCTCTCGTGTGTGTCATATACATCAGGTTGGATTGCAGTGCTGGAAACAAGGAATAGTGTCGTTGATCCGTGACTTAAGTTTTCCGTTTTTTCTGTTGCAAAAGCTGTAACTCGTTTGCTCTGATAATGTTACGGACGTATTCGCGATTCAAATTTGACACAGTGCTGTGGTTTCTTCTTCCATGATTTCTTGTGGTTTCTTCTTCGGTATTACCCCGACAAATAGTTGATGATCAAATCCCATCTATTGATCGTTTATCCTTATTTCGCTTTTTTACTTTATTAATTCGTCATCCTGGTGTGCACCAGCGCACATTTATGTCCCGAAACAAGAGTCCCGGTGTATCACTCGTTCAGGGGTGATATGTTATTGGAGATGGAGCAACATTCGGGCCTGATATCCCTCAACATGTCGCCGTTTCATTTGAGTCCTCAGGGCAGTCCCCAGGGCGCTGGGACTGGCCAGCAACAACAGCAGCAACAGCAACAACAACAGCAGCAACACTCGAGTCAATTCGGGTCCTCCCCTTACGGCAATTGTGCCCAGAGCCCTCCCAATATGTGCCACCCCCAACAGACCCAGCAACAGTCCCAAATGTCGAGCCAGGCCCACAATCAGCCCCAAAATTCCGGCATGTCCGGCTTCGAGGCGGCCTTTTTTGACGCCACAAGCCTCGAGGAACGGTGTCCTATGTGTGGGGACAAAATGTCCGGGTACCAGTATGGCCTTCTCACTTGCGAATCTTGCAAGGGCTTCTTCAAACGCAACAGCTCGCCCTGCAGCAGCAAAAAGGTCTACACGTGTCTTTTTTCGCCTACAGGAGGAGGCTGCGGCACTTCCTCGTCCTTGGACGGCGGCACTTATGCTGGCGGAGGTGCCGGTGGTGGCACCGGTGGAGGCACCGGTGCAGGTGCGGGTGGAGCCGGTAACAACGCCGGTCCAACTGGTGCCGGCGTCAGTGGGAATGTTAATATCCCGGGAACACTTTGCCATCCTGGGCTTGCCCAGGCGGGCGTTGGTGTTGTCACGGGGTCGATTCCTGGACCATCGGATTTTCCCGATACCAAGGATGTCATCGAGGAACTGTGTCCTGTGTGCGGGGACAAAGTCTCTGGATACCATTATGGATTACTCACCTGCGAATCCTGCAAGGGATTCTTTAAGAGGACGGTGCAGAACAAAAAGGTTTACACTTGCGTTGCTGAGAGGTCCTGCCACATTGACAAGACGCAAAGGAAACGCTGCCCATTCTGCAGGTTTCAGAAGTGCCTTGAAGTCGGCATGAAACTCGAAGGTGAGTAATTCAGTTTTTGACTTTTTATTCTTATAATCCTCTTCTGCCGTACAAACTAAAAAGATACATAAGTCCAATCTCACTTGAACTGAGAAAATCGAGAATAACTGTTTGTCCAAAGAACTTTAATATGGAATAAAATTTTGAATTGTCAAAATACACTATTAAGGTAAAAATAATGTGCTCTTTCATATTTTGCAGTGAAAAATTGATTTTTTAAACAATGTAAATGCGCTCCGCATTCGGTCACTTTTACAAGGCAAAAAAGACACAAAGTACCTTAGGTTCTTTTTTATTTGTATGATGATGACGTATTAGATGCTGTGTACTAATTTTGGGACACGCAAAGTGCTTTGTGTATCTTTTCCTGTTGTATTTTTCAATTTTTTCGACTTTACTCATTTTTAAACAATCGTTTTTTGCCATAAATATTAATAATTAATAATTTGTACTACCCTAGATAGATGCAGCTTTCTTCTACAAATCCACTGATACCAAAAACTCATTTTTCATAAAAATGTCACTTATGTATCTTTTTAGTTTGTACGGCAGTCTTGCAGTTTCCCGTTTTGCTAGACGTTTTAAGGACATGTGGTTATTACTGTGAGAGCAAATTTATTTTCGTCAGCTATGCATTCGCAATCTATGTAATCTCAATCTTAATTTCATTGTTAAATCTTACTAAGTGATAGTAGTTTTCTACAAATTTAAATTGTGCAGAGTCGATTACTATCAATTAGTAATGTCAAAATTAAAATCCTTAAAATTCCAGGAAATCTTTTGAAAATCATGAAAACTTTTGGAATCCCTTAATATTCCTCAAAATTTCTTAAAATTCTATGAAATCTCTTAAAATTTGACGAAAAACTATAACTAGCTGTGAAGTTGTATGAACTTTTGTGCTCATTCAATGAGCACTTTGCTTACAGTTGAAAAATCAATTTTTCAAAATTATAAATAACCATAACTTCCTTACTTTTGAATTTATTACATGCATTTATCATGTAGGTCAATCGATTCGTCTCGACACAAGGAATATTCATTTTCCTTACATCAGCTTTAAATTTTGATTATTTGAGAAATTATAGTCGAAAAATTAATTTTTGTAAATTACAATTAAGCAAAACTTTCTTATTTTTCAATGAAATGCATTAATCATGTAGACCAATCAATTCGTCTCGACACAAGGAATCTTCATTTTCCTTACATCAGCTTTAAATTTTGAATATTTGAGTACTTATATTCGAAAAATTAATTTTTGAAAATTACAATTAGGCATAACTTTCTTATTTTTCAATGAAATGCATTAATCCTATAGGTCAATCGATTCGTCTCGACACAAGAAATCTTTTTTCTTGTTACATCTGCTTTGAATTTTGATTATTTCAAAAGTTATAGTCGAAAAATCAATTTTATTAAAATTATAAATGGTACATAAAAATTGTAAAATTAAATATTTTGTTAAATCCTTGTAAGAAATTCAACTTCATATATAGTGGAATAAGTATACCAAATTTTTTGCTAAAACTAGGCTATTTACCTCCTTTTGTACGAAACGGAGGCAAATGGCACAGTTTTAGCAAAAAATATTTATTATTGTAAACATAAAATTGGCAAAACTAAATTTGTTTTTATGGTAAAGTATCACATGCCCTTAACATCAGTTAAGGCCTCGTGAGATTTTTTAAAGTGGCTTGAAACCTATAAGTAAATGGCCGAGTTTTAGTGAAAAATATTTATTATTGCGAGGGTTAGGTTGGCGAAACTGGATTTGCTCTTATGATAAGTAACATATGCCGTTAACGATTTTTTTTTTCAAACAGGAAAAACTTTCTCATTTTTAAATAGCCTTACTGTAGAGCCTAAAAGTGGCTAATTTTAATACTTTTTGACCGAAACGAATGTTCCAATTATAGTTTAGAATATTTTTTTGCTATAAAAGTACTTAAATTAGAGATTTTTCGACTCTGTAGGGATCTTTCTATTGAAAGAGCAATACGGAAAAATATCTACTTTTAAGATTTGTTGAGTGAAATGACAAGAACGAATTAAGATTTGAAACCGATGAACAGAATTTGAAATGAAAAGTTCCACGATTTTTAAACATTTTTGATAGATTTTGCACCAGTTTAGTGAATAAAGTTGATGTCCATTGCATAATTTCATTGAGAAGTGGGTCACTGATTTAAATTTAGAGAGAAACTAAAATTAGAAATTGATTAAATGATATTAATATTCGTCGGTATGTCTATAAAATCAGTTCTTCAAGGGTGGTCATTTATTTTATGAAGCATGCTTTCAATTCGTTTCCATTACATAAAAAATTGAAAACAACAATATACATTAAACTTCGAATCAAATCAAGAAACAATGTTTCAATTTTACGACACATCGTCTCAGATTGTGTTACGACCCTCGTAAACTTAAAAGACGACAGTTAGTTGCTAAATATATTAAATTTTTTTGCTGTATCTTCAATAGAAAGGATAACTGCTGCATGCTGTTGAGATAGTTGAAACTTTAAATTGATTTCTAAAAGAATCCACCTACACCCTTTTCGGCACACCAAGTGGTTAAAGATATAACAAATGATTCACAGTCGCATCTTTTATCATTAAGATATAATTCTGCCGAAAATCCTTTGATACAAAAATACAATTTTAATGCATATGAAAAACGAAGATACGGTTTATTATTCTCTAAAAATAAATCGATAAATCAAAAAATGCAGTTGAGCTCAGCATTCAAGACAAAACTTGAATAATTCAGTAAAATCTATAGAAATATTTTCGCGTAGCGGCAGAAATCCCCAGCCTGAAACTTTGTTTTTCGTCCCAAATTTATTTCCCGTTATTTTTTGGAAAGAATTAACCTCGGAATTTCCACTTTGTATTGACGAATATCATTGTTAAGGCTCACTGTCACTTTCCTAGATTGAATCATATAATCTGATCTGTACCTGTACCACGAATTGGTATTTTATGTAAACATCTTGTTTACATAAAATCATCTAGGACCAAAAACATAGAAAGGGAATTTCCTATATTATATTTACCAACTTAGGTTAATTTGGATTTTAACATCAGTCTGGGCTTTTAAAAATAACTGTTCACATCTCGAAGATACAGATAACATAAAATCACGCGAAAAAGGATTTGCTTTTGTATAAAGAACTTTCAGAGACTTCTAGATAAAAGATTCTTTATTCTCCCTTCCCTAAAAATTCCACGAAGGTAAATACTGCTTATAAATTCGTTTGGCTCTTCACTAATAGCAGTAATAAGAGTACATACATAAAACTGAAAGTAATTACGATAGATAAAACATGGTTCAACAATAAACATCTAGTGCGGGCACCTTAATAACAATCACACGTTTTAGTTTACTTTTCACGTCAGAAAGTATTTTGGAAGTTGAGAGATGAATTAGCTTCTTACATAGTATAAATTTTAAAACATCACAAGTTTTGAGTCAATATGCTTTTTATACGTTTATAGATCAAGTCTTAATCGAATTTAATTTTGCTTGCGTCATTTAAAAATGTAAATATTGCAGCAAAGGGGGAACAGTTTGAATCTTTATTATACCAAATTGTAACGTTTTAATTACGAAAATGTCAACGCTCCTGCATTTGTCTTTATATTTCGACACTGTCAATTCTTATCAGTTATCAGTGTACTAGTTCTAAGTACGTGGGTGGTGGATTGTCGCAACGGAGGTCAAGTGCGGAAAATGGTAAATGGGTAGAATTAGATAATGCTTTTGACATGCACGATTATATTTGTTGACGTTGGGCGCTCGGATCAATTAAATTGTGCATTTCGATCAATCAATGAATAGAATTGAGAATACCTAACATTTTATTATAGATTATAGAAAAACATAGGATTCGCACTGTTGCTGAACTTGGATGATAACATTTCAAATCTTTAACAAGTTTAACATCATATGCCTTACAAAAGAGCTGTTTTAATTTCATTAAGCAATACTTCAAGCAATATTTCCCCAGTTGTACTTTATTACATTCTGTTTCTTTTTTCATTTGCAATCTTTAAATTCACTTGTGTTGGAATACATAATAAAAATTCAGTCAAATTTGCATGTTTGCGATATTGCCGATGATATCACGCTACATTACTCTTTACTTCATACGAGGCACATTTAACCCAGATTGTGGACGCTGTAATATGCAACACATGTAGAACTGACTCAACCTACTCATACTCTCATATTTATTCCAACATCTAACAGTAGAGAAAATGAGAATGTCAAAACTGATATTTTAACACCAATTTTAACACAAATCATCTTACCAAATCTACCAAATTTATAACTTTGTATACGTTAACCGGTTGTTGCATTTGTGGGAATGAAAGAACCCTATCAAAATCTCGAAGAGCGAGTCATCTTCGGTAGAGAGGGCGAGACCAATCACGACTGAATCGGTCACATTCTTTGCGATTTCTTTTGGGATATTTTTGCTTTTTTTATATCTTGAGGCGAGGGATTCGATGCGCTTTGCGCGCGAACCGGAAACTATCGTCATCCATCCAACAGCTTCGGGTCTTTTCGTTCAGCCTCGCTTAAATTCGCTAAGTTTCGCAGTTCTCGCACTCTACTCTAGTGGAAGCGTCATTCATACGATGCTACCTACATGCCTTCTCTTGTAAAACGACTTTAGGCTCTACCCAGCTTTATCTAGGTAGTAATAAGCTCTGACTCATCAAGCCTCCCCCAGCCCTCCTTCACCCACTCATCTCCTCACTCTCGATTTTCAAGTCAGTGGCGCCTGGTTCGTTTATACTATGTTGAAGAATGTAATATATTACATTCTTGTAATGTATACATACATATCATTCTTATAAAGCTCTACTCTATAAACAATTAAACATGAAAGTATGTTTTTCGTTCTCGGTTCTTTGCACTCTTCTTACTCATTACCAATATCCGAGATTCGTAAAATTCACTTTTTTGGGGGGCATTTTCAGGGTGTCTAACGGACCTGAAAACCGTCGAAAAACTCGGGAATTTTATTTGACCGGGGAGAAACCCGGTAATTTCATTTAGGACCAGGAATTTTTCGTATTTTATCGAAAAATCGACTTTTCTCTGCCTTTTCTACTACTACTTTCTTTCTACTTTTTATATTATGTTAAAATTTCTATTTCTATGTATATGTTGACTTTCAAAAATCACAAAAAGACATCTATAAATTGGTCGGAGGAAAAAAAAATTTGACTGGGAAAAAACCCGGGTATTTTATTTGACCGGAGAGAAACCCGGGAATTTCATTTAGGACCGGGAATTTTTTGTACTTTATCGAAAAATCGACTTTTTTATATTTTTTCTACTACTACTTTTTTTCTACTTTTTATATTATATTAAAATTTCTATTTCTATGTATATGTGGACTTTCAAAAATCACAAAAAGACATCTATAAATTGGTCGGAGGAAAAAAAAATTTGACCGGGAAAAAACCCGCGGGAATTTTAAATTGCCTGATCATTAGACACCCTGATTTTGTAGAAAAATTTTAGCACATCAGTTTAAAGTGCACCATGTTCAATGTTCATGCTTAGAGCTATGATTAATTGTAGGAAGTTGTTTATTCCTTGAAACCATATGTTTCTTACGAATGGTATAACGGTATTGATTCTAAAGTTTGCAATTTGGAATAATTTTGTTAATAATTGGTTGGATTACCAATCGTCCTGATTTATGTGATTTTTGAAGATTTTGCAGCGTCCTGATTTATTTTTGTCAAGATGTCTACTGTGCGGGAATTTAAGGAAATCCGGGAATTGTCCTTGATTTTACTTTTGATTCCGGAAATAGGTTTCCGGTTTGAAAAAAATTTTCCGAATAATCAATCTAAATATTTTTATTTGACACTTGTAACTTTTGTTAAATCTCTTGAAATCTTTTGAATTATTTTCAAAATCTTTTAAAAAGAAACTTTAAGATCCCGTCAAATCCCTAGTAATTCCTTAAAATCACTTGAATTCTTAAAAATCTGTTGATATTTCCTAAAATCATTTAAAATCTCTTGAAATATTTTAATCTCATCAACATTTTTTTCAAATTCTTTAAAATCCTTTAACTCATTTTAAATCAGTTTAAATCGCTTGCAATTCTTTAAAATCATTAAAATGTCTTGAAATTTAATGAAATTTCTTGTAAATCTTAAAACCTTTTAGAATTCTTAAAAAAGTCCTTGAAATTACTTAAAGTATTTTGAAATCCTTTAAATCTCTTTAAATCCCCGATTAAAAAATAAAAATGTCTTAAAATCTTTTGAAAATCTTGAAACTCTTTTGAAACCTATTGCTCGCCTATTTTTATTTAAAAAAATCACCTTTTTTAATGACATAATGACAATAGGTACTGTGATGACTGATATTACTTGATTTTTACGCATTCTTTGCAACTCAACTGAGCTACTTTTTCTTACATAAAATAGATATTCTTAAAAATTATTAAAAAATAAAAAAATGTATTTTTTAAATAAATTGTAATATTGCGATGGAGCAAATTACGCATGTCGCAACCCACTATGCATTGTATGATGATTCTATCTTAAGAGGAATAGGGTGACCATAATCAATTTTCGAAAAGTAAGACAAAAAGCTTTGAAAAATGAGGACAAAGCAGAACAGAAAAAATTAAAAAAAGAGGACAAAATAGGACAGGATTTAATAAAAAAGAGAATTTTCAAACATTCTTTTCAAATGAACTGTTTTATTAAATGTTATCAACGCTTAACATCTTATATTTTTATTTTTGAACCCTGATGGATTCTAATCTATTGAGTGGAAAGATTATTTTTAAGTTGTTGAGGCTTGTGAATTGACAAAGAAACCGTTAGATGCCATTGAATAATAAAATTTTATACAAAAAACAGGTCCAAAAGTTGATTAAAACATAAAAATTTTAAAAATCCGGACAAAATCCAGACAAAGTAAAAAATCCTATAGGACAACTCACACAAGCCCTAAAATGAGGACGTGTCCGGAGAAATCCGGACGGATGGTCACCCTAAAGAGGAACCTTTAGCGGGAATTGTCCGGGAATCATGGGCAAAATTTAGTAGACACCATGATAAGACCATTTTTCCTGATTTTTAGTCTTTAGCGTCTGACAGCCCTAATAATTGAATTATGGAGGAATGCAGTATTGGTTATTAGTATTATTACTATAGTATTAGCTTTTGTGTACTTCGCGAGCGACTCGTTACTTCACGCCTTTATCGCGAAGTCAGATCAGGTATTAAGTCGTGCGACGTTAAAAGTAAGAGTAAAGTTATTTATTATCAGAAACGAGCCGCCCGCTTTTGTATCGTTTGCGTAAACGCGCAAGCGTTGCAGAATCAACTGTGTCACTGTGTTGCGACCGTGTAAAAGGCAATAAAGAACGAGCCATCGAAATCCAGAATTTCAGGACAAGACAGAGAGCTCGAGAAACCGCGGCTAAGTGCAACACTCAGTACATACTTACATTGAACATTAAGTACAAGCAGCCAGCAAACAGTATAACTTTACCTAGCTAGTGCAATCGAAGTAACTGGGTCTAGGCCCCAAGGCCCAGCGATTAAGCGAATCTCGAAACTTTATGTTGTAACTGTTGGTCGTTTCTTCGTTCCTATACTATAAAGTATAAACCTTCCATTCGTTTTCCACACTGTACACTGTTCCTCCAGCGTGTTGCCGATTGCACAAACCCGACAAAACTGCGCTCGTTTCTTTTCTCAAAACAATTTTAAAGCGTTCTTTAATTTCGACAATTAATTTATTTGGGTGGGAAAATTCGGCTTTATGTCCGAACGTATCCAATTTGGGAAGCTTAGAATTTGATAGGTTTGGGAGATTGAATAAAATTCGACTAGCGTTTCCGCACCGCGACCAATTTACCGTAATCCTCAATTAAATTGTAGGGAGTGCCTAGCCGAACACTTTCGTAAAGACACTCCCTGTAATCGATCGTTAATTTTAACCGGAATACTTTTACTTTAATCTCCTCTCATTACACTAGAAACTTTGATCAATAAATTCCTTGTGCTCAAATGATCGACTTTTGCGGTCGAGACGCACTGAAACCGCTTCAAACTTACTTAACCCTTTGGCTTTGCCCTACTTTTCGCCAGTCTTTGAAATATTGATAGTCTCTTCAATTTTTCTTGGTATGTACCAAGAAAAAATTATGAGAAGAGTCTTTTTGTAAAATAACTCGAACCAGAGGCAAGGAGGCCTACATTTTACAATCCTAAAAACGAAAGGCGACCTTTTTTTTTTTAACCATTTTTACTTAACTCGACCCTTTCCTTACTTAAGTCTTTTAATTCTAAAAGTACATAGATATTTTACTTTTAAATTCTTGATATTTTACTGTTCTCCTTTTTAGAATAAAACTCTCCAGGTACCTGAAAAGGGCCACCAATAAAACACGGTAAAGGCGATTCAGATTTATGACTCCTAAAATGTGTTTCCTTACTTATCCCTGCTAAGTAGTTTGTTATACCCGACTGGATAATAAGTAATGTAAATTGTAAATAGTGTAGGGATTATCCTAGTCTCACTTTAAGGCACGTGGTCCCATGGCCCTATGCCAGATTTTTTTTTTGAACTCTAAGGGCTATAAAATCATAACTCTTGTGTTAAACATACATATGTACCATCATTCTATTCTTGTATTTCCTTCTACATAGTAGGTTTCCTGAGAATTCTCACAGTTTTTGAATTGGTTCCAACTGGTACTCATAAAAGAGAGAGTCAGGGTCATTTTTTTAGCAGGGCATTTTTGAAAATTTGTATTGACCGAGTCAATTTTTGCAAATTCGGTTACTTTAGCTTCGCTGAAGTAACTATTCTTATAGAGAGAGTGATGATAACTATTAGAGAAATATTGTTTTGTGACCCTTGGATTCTCGGCCCATGAAAATAATGTGAATGTCAGGCTCCGTTCTGGCATTTAGAGAATAAAAGTTGTCGATTGCTATTATAGATAAAGGAATACTAATGCCTGAATCATATGAAGCTCACTTGCAAAAGTGCAGTATGAAAAATGTCTACATTTTCTTCTATTGCTCAATATTTTATATATAGGTCAGTAGTGGGTTTAATTTAATCGAAATCAATAGGGAAATTAATTACACTGTGTTACAAAAAAAAACTGCAGGCACTTTTACCAAGACCTAGTATACGTTGTCGAAATTTCCCATAGACCTCAAAAATCTCATTTCAGAGTCAAAAAACCGTTTTTTGGAATTTCCCGTATACTAGGTCTTGGTAAAATTGCCTGATCGCTCTCACACAGTGTTATTAATTATAAAGGAATTGATTTCATGATGGATCTTGAGTCTGTGGTTAATTCACATTTCAAGTGCGCTAAACGTGATATTTACAAAATTCTTATGAAAACTCGAGATGCATTAGTCGTATGCGAATATAAGACAAAATTTAAATCATTTATTACATCTTTTCTTTATTAGTTTAACAAAATACTGCTTCTCGTAGTCGTCTTCGAAGTGATACATTTTTTTTTACAAACTTTCTTTGTATTCATTCAGGGGATTTTGTCAAGAGGGAATATTTGTGTTTTATATAACAGTTGCATGTAAACAGAACATTTCCTCCTACATGCACAATATGTATACAATGAACATTCCAAGAAAAATTCTCTTCCACAAGGGTAAATATTGGGAACACTAATAATTTATTCCTCAAGAAGATTTTTCGGTATTTGATCAGACACACTGTTTATGATACTCTCTAAATCTGAATTAGTAAAAAACTACTAATTGGTAGTAGTTTTCTACTAATTCAAATAGTGCCGAATCGT
>JAUESH010000042.1:1580870-1595667 GCA_032275165.1 Synergus magnus
TTACTAATTTAACAGTCAAACCCATCGCTACTAATTGAATTAGTAAAATTTCTACTAATTCGGATTTAGAGAGTATTAATTTATAAATTACGTGTGATACTTGAATTTATAATTAATTCTGTAGTACATTTTAATAATAGTTGCCAATCAGTAATCAGCCTTGCATTTTCTGTTGGTAATCCGCGGATCTTGCGAAAGATTTAAGTGCACTGAACTCTCCAGTGTTCATCACAAACCTTCCAGGAAATGTTTTTACGGAAATAAAAAAGGATGTTTTGAAAATGAATTTGGAAGAATAACATACAGCACTATTCTCAAACGCTGGTTTTAAACAGATACTTTTATTTTTCTTGCATTTGTTACTTTTACATAGGGTACAATGGTTGGCCACCCTCCAATGATTGGCCATTTGCTTTAAACATAAGCGTAATTAAGAAATATTCATAAATAACAGTATTAATCGAGATTAATAAACAGTGCAAGATTGTTCTCATCACACTCTACGCTATTTATTATTAGTTTTAATTGTCAATATTTCTTAATGTATGATCATTTTGAAGTGGCCAATCACTATATCCATTACTTTAATTAAATTAGAAGATGTTAAGCAAATGTATAATTTAATAATAGAAAAATATATTGTCATTCCATTCTGGGTGGACAAACGCCAATATTATCACTTCCGACTTCCGCAATACGCGTTTGAACAGATAAATAATGTAACACTTTTCAATTTTCTGACGTGTAAACTCGTAAAAAAGATAACGGCTGATAATGTGGGACGTATGAAAAAATAGTTGTTGTATTGTAAAATTTAAAGAATTATGAAGATATAATCAATCATAGAATGGGATTTCATTTCCGGTGTTTTCACTTTTTATCATATTGTTAGGAACTGCTTTCATGCAGGAAATATTGGACTCTATTCTAATTGACAGAATATTGTCATAATTTGACTACCAATTACTCATGCTCACCCAGAAAACAGTTTCTTTGAATCAAAGAAACATTTCTTTGCATTAAAAAAAATGTTTTTAATTCAAAGAAATTTTCTTTAATACGAAGAAATATTTTTGTTTTAATTAAAGAAAATTTCTTTGAATCAAAAAAACTTTATTTAATTCAAAGAAATTTTTTCTTTTACCGTATATCAGAGAAATATTTCTTTGATTTAAAGAAACTGTTTTCTGGGTGCTCCAGATTTGAGAGAATATTATAATATTTTCTTGAAATTTGAAAAATGTAAACGGTTTAAAGTGCAAGTGGTTTGTGAAGTGACACAGGACACAGCAGAAATCGCTGCGTCGTTACACGTCTATTTAGAAACTCACGAATTTCATAATTATTGTATTATGTTGCAAGATCGTGTCTATACATGTTGCCCGCCCGCCTGGCCTGCAAGCCCGTTTGCTTGCTTGTTTGCCTGTTTGCCTGCTTACCTGCTTGCCTGACTCCTACCTTCGTCGTGCGATCTGGTATGGGGAAGGGAGAAAGGTTAGTTTGAGGCGGGGAATTGTGTAATCCGTGCTCGTTGAGTTGGAGCCGCACCGTCTTCTTTTCGCCCGATGCTTTTTATCTTTTTATTCCTCTCGCCTCTTGCCTCTCGCGAGCATCTGAGATCACCAGAGAATCTGAGAAAACTCGGCCTGACATCCGCCTCGGTGTGGCAGAAATAAAAACCACATGTGTATGCTCCGGATATTGTTAACACAATATATGAACTCCAAAGAGGGCTCACAGATAACCCTTTCCTGCAAAGACTTGAGAGAAGCTGGTTCTTGAATTCTAAACTGAACTATGCACAAGGAATTTTCGATCCAAAAAGTCTTATCTTTATTCAATTAATAGGAGATTCTCCTGTCTCAAAATCGACTCGAAAAATCAACTCCAAGTAGTGCTAATTGCTAATGCTCAAGTCTCTTCAGTTGATTAATTTGATAATTAACGAAGTTAATCAGTTTCTCGTTTCTAGATTCCCAACAGACGAACTAACAAATCACACGCACGCATGTTCGATTTCTTCAAACAGTACCAAATAGAGAGTAAGCCGGTTTACTCACCTCTTACTATAAATAGACTATTAGTACTCTCGATCACATTCATAAAGTACCTAGTCCCGAGCATACCTAATCGCCTTCATAAAGCCGCGTCTTAGCAGCGTTTGAATCTTTGATTCCACGATATCACTTCTTTACGTCCACTTAATCCCATTAACAAACCCAAAGACAGAACTTAGATGAAACCTTAGTTTCGCTATGTATAAACGATATGCTTCTAGAATTTTATAATTACTTTTATAGTTTTTTGCTGGAAACTTATCAAATCACTTAATCTGCTTTAATAAATTATGTTAACATTTTGCTGCATTTTCTAACTTGGAGGTAAACTCTAAGGTATGCGGCACAAATATACCAACATAAGTTAGCAATACGAGAAAATCCTTACAGACTTGGTTCTTTGTAATTTAGATTTTATTTGAAGACCGAGAGACGATGCTGTGTGGGTATTACAATATCTGGCGTGGGCGAGTACGCATTAATATGTCGATACGAGTCGATTTCGTCCTCTTGTCACAGACCATCTGAATAAAACTCGCTTTCTATGGATTACAAGCAGGGCTATAGTTGACCAATATTATAGTTGACTAAGAATCATAAGCCCTCCGGTCCTATTACCAAATTACTCTCACAAAACTCGACTTTCCATATTATGAACACATCAATTTACTTATTAGGCAATGATTTCAAAAAAGTCATTCTTTCCAAATCAAAAGTGAAAATGAAAAACTGATTTCAGTCAACACATAAGTTTCTTATTTTGACATTTAGATACCAGTAGCTCATTCATCTAATCTAATGACTATGCTAATAAATAGTTAAACAGGTTTTCCTCGCTATTTCCGGAGAAGCGATGCACTCTGAAAACAATAATGCATAACAGTTTCAAAAACGAGAAATAGATGCAAATAGAAATAGAATCGAAGAGAAATAGAATTAAATATAAATAGAATCAAATTGAAATAGAAACCTGTTGAAATACAAAGTAGTGAGCATCTTACGTTGAAATATAATGGAATGAGAAATGTTAAGTGTGTAAATTGCTACTTTTTATTATTTTCCTATAACAGAAGTCGGTGTAAATTATCAAGATATGCAAACGCCGAATCATGTTTTCCGCTGTTATCGTGGTTTCTTTCGATTTTTAAAAGAAATACTTGTAGACTGAGAATCGACTATACGATTCTTCGGATAGTGTGAGTCCACTGCAGCGGATAACATCATGCGTTCCGAAACCCACATATTTCGATATGCAAATTAATTATAGGCAATTCCACTCACGTTACCACCGTACGACGTACGGTTAGCTTGGACACTCGCACATGCCTTTTCAATGCTTTTCAATGCTTCGAATTGCGTCGAATAACAAGCGGATGCGACTCAGTCTCACAGTAGAAAAACCATACTCCTCATAACAATAACAAAACAATCAGAATTTTTCTGAATAAATATTTATGCTGAAGGTGAAAATCAATCAAACAAAATGGGAATCAAAACAAATGGGATTTTTTTCTAACATTTGGATTATACGGAGAGGTTTGGATAATTTGATAAAAACAAACATGTTCTTTTTCTTTTATAAAGAAAATTCATATCAATTTGCATATGAATTTCTATTTGTGCAAAATGTAACATTTTGATGCAGATATTGTACGCATTGAGGCATGTAAAACATATATTTAAAATGGTAATGCAGCTTTGAGTGTTTACCCCATTAAAGTTGCATATACTTTTAATTCTGAAATGCAATGCTGCGACATCGTAATTTATTCGTGTTCCAAATTGACCCGCGAATATGAATACATATTCGCATGGGAAAAAACTAGAAAATAAGCCTTCTAAAAGTGCTAGAATCCTGTGATCGCAATTTTAATCTTTATTTATAGAGAAAATAGTTCTGGATATTTGAAAACACATTTAAATTCCATTAAATCTAGAAAATACTGTCCCATGCATTCTTGGACATCGTTTTTTGGTTGAACCTCACTTTGACGAAAAAAAGATGAATGTCAGATTCAAGTCATTATCACATTGATACTAATGATATACGAAATAAAATGTAAAATCAAAATGCTAACTTTTATATGCATTCATAAAGCTCGCTAAGCAAAACGAGTCCTGTAACCCAACAACCCACGTAGAAATACCACATTCACTGAACGAGAATTCGGCTTTGAAAAAAAAGCATATGTCTATAAAGTATAGTTCTCATATCTATAAAAGAATTAGAGTTTAAGTTATGCATTTGCTTTTTCAAAAATTTCTTCTTTAACTAAAAAGAGAAAGGCAATACCTTTTGAATTTCTTTGCTTTATGAGTTCAGTTAAATTATTATACATTTTTTCACGCGGAAAAATAAAAATATGAAAGAGAAAGTGGATCTGAAAAAATTTATTTTTAACTTATATAATTAAAGAATAAATAATACATTTAAAAATCACATGTATTGCAAAGCTGCATTTAGATTCGGAAATTGATATTGTGTTTATTGTAAAGTTACAAAAGAAATTTTGAATTGACTAGGACAGTTTACGAGACATAAAAAATATTTTCTCCTAGGCTATACGATTTGCAATCGAAGAATCAATTATAATTCAAGATGGCATTGTTTTCCGAACAATGGCGTCTTGAGATTCGCGCACGTACGCGCGCATTATTAAATTAGGCTCGGAGTTCGAGAGTACATATATAACATTATGCAATACGAGCTCACGCCTACCGGAAAAGTTTCATTTTCCAGGAATTGATGCTTCGGATGGTTAGCATGCACTCTTTTCCCTTTGTATTGCCTTCACCGTTTGAGTTTTTCGCACAAACGCCACATTTTTCCGAGCAATTGTAAGCAAAAAAGACATATTGCATCAACTAACTAAACGGAGAATCGTAATTTGCAATCATGACGAACCGCTTTTCATTTTTTACTCAGTGAAGAATAAACTAATCCGATTTTTTTTTCTCCCTTGGGAGAAAAAAGGGTTTCTTGGCCTTTGTTACTTTACCTTAAGAGCAAATTTAGTTACACCAACTTTATATTTGCAATAATAAATATTTTTCACTGAAACTAGACCATTTACATCCGTTTGATGAAGACGGAGGTAATTGACCTAGTTTTAGCGAAAAATATTTATTATTGCGAATGTAAAGTTTATATAGGTAAATTTGTTCTTGCAATTCCTACCTGACCTTAACCCTTTAGGGACCGGACCTTGTTTCCGGAGCAAATGGGACTACTTTTTCATATATCGAATCTGACAATGTTCAAGTTTCGGGATTCCCATAATTTTCGGATTTCCCCTTGTTTTTGGTCAAAAACACGGGAGTTCTTTATTGGAAAAATTGAAAAATGAATTTATAAATTGTTAGTAAATCGAAAATATTGGAAATATCAATATTATTTTAACGATATCGATATTTTTGATCTTGATATTTGAAGGGTAACTGGGAAAAATGATCATTGTCACTTTTTGTAAATTATCCGAATTAAAAGTTTCGATCCTTTACACAGGAGTCACAAATATAAAACGAGGTAATGAATTATGTATTCTTGGCCCTAAACTCTTTATTTAACAATATCAAATAGAAAAAATGTGAATCTATCAGTAATAAGCTGTAAGTAATAAGTAATAAGCTCATATCTCATTTTTTTTTAAAGTGACAATGATCGTTTTTCCCCGTGATATCCCCGATATATCCAGTATTTGCATACCGGATATATCGATATTTTCATTTTGATATTGCATAACTAGTCCCTGGTGATCCGGATCCAAATTATCAAACCGACATTGCGGGTTATCAGGTCGAGTCCGAGGAAAACCCAAGTCATTTTGCACACCCCTAATCAGAGTTCAAAATGAAATCCTCCCCCCTCATCAGAGAAAATTATCACTCGAAAATTAAGAAAAATTCAGGCCTCTATATATATCGCTATATATAGAACAACAGGGGTCCTTCAGTCAGCCTCCAGAGTCAAGTTTACTTGCGATCCGCCTCATAGAACCTCGTGCCTTTGCCACTCCCTTCCCCTTTTTCTCCCACCCTTTCATTGCAACTGTATCTTTCTTAACGAATTATATTAAAACCGTGGTGTGTTTTACTCGAACGGTTGTAATTTTGAGATGATAGCGTTGCTTAGTGTTGATAGCAATTGTCGATGTACGAAGTTTGTGTTTTATGTGGAGGGAGTGGGGAGGGGGCGGCAAGAAAACCAAGTTAGGTGAGGAGAGAATTGTAGAAGGGGGAGAGACTAGTGCCTAGTCAGTAGTGGGTTCACATTGAACTGAAAGGAGTATGGCTTAAGGGGCGAGGGGGAGGTTTTGCTATGGCGATAGAGGGGTGGGGCGGGTAGAAGTGGACGGGCAAGCGATTCAACCTCCTTTCACTTTCAACGAGTACTCCACGCTGTTCCAACTCGGCGACGAATAGCTCTGTTACTGCGATTCGTTCGAAAATGGGCAACAGCGCTAAATATTTCGCAGCCTGATCGCCCTATAAATATTTACACACGAATGTCGTGAATTCCCTATTTTTTTCTCTTTTTCCAGTGGGATTTTTTTCCCCTCATGGAAATTTTTCCATATATTAGTCTCTTTTATGGAGAAAATCAATAAAGGCTTTTTGAGATAGAGATAGGGGGTACTTTGGAAAAAAGTAAATTAAAAAAGAGTAATTTTGTTGGACAAATTAGGTTCTCGAAATTTGATGTGGAATATAATGAATCAATGAACTTTGAGCTTGGTATTATATATATTATGCAGCACCCAACGAATCGTCCCTTTCTGTTAGATATGCACACGACTTGGCGAGAGATATATAGTAGGGGATTCACGATTCAATATGGGTGATAAAACTAGAGCCGTGATTCGAATGAGAGCGGCCTTTGTCCTACTTCGGTGCAATTAGCCCCGACTTCCGCTTTCATCGGTCGCGGCCTTTATAAACTTCGCTTCGTCAAGGTTGCACGGCATTAGCGGCTTCGCGCCTATGAAAATGAACATATTGCACTCTCTGGTATTTGATTAAGTATTAAGTAAGGTATTTGATCTGACAAAATAGGCGCCTTCGACCGATTCCCATCTTTAAAGCTACTTTTATATTTTTGACGATCTTTTATTTATTTATTTATTTATTTATTATCTTTGTTGTTCACGATAGTAATTTCGATTTTTATTTTCAGCTGTGAGAGCAGACCGGATGCGAGGAGGTAGAAATAAGTTCGGGCCAATGTACAAAAGAGATCGGGCGCGGAAGCTGCAGATGATGAGACAAAGGCAGTTAGCTCTGCAGACGATTCGAGGCAGCCTTGGCGACCCATCGAGTTACCCATCGGCAGTAACGCCGTTTCTGCATATCAAGCAGGAAATCCAGATACCTCAGGTGTCGAGTCTGACGTCTTCGCCGGACTCGAGCCCTTCGCCCGCAGCCGTGGCGGCTGGTTTGGTTACAACGCAGGCGGGAAGCGGCGGGGCCGGCCAACACCAGATGATAGCACCATCCTCTCAACCCACCATGTCCGCCGGCAATCACCTCCACAACCCCAACCCGAGTCTGGAGAGCAAACTCTGGGCAGCCAACTCCACGACACCCAGCCCCAAAGCCTTCAACTTTGGAGAACAGTCGACACAACCCCATGGTACCAACGCCACCAACACAGCCACCTCTACACCCTCCGCCGGCACGGCGCTCAAAACTAGTCCGATGATAAGAGATTTTGTGCAGTCGGTCGACGACCGCGAGTGGCAGACTTCCCTTTTCGGGTTGCTGCAGAACCAAACGTACAATCAGTGTGAAGTGGACTTATTTGAACTTATGTGTAAAGTGCTCGACCAGAATCTCTTCTCGCAGGTCGACTGGGCGAGGAACTCTGTTTTCTTCAAGGATCTCAAGGTTCGTTGAGATTTTTGCTGTGGTATTATATTTTTAAATACCCTGACTGATAATGATGGAACATCGAAGGCGAAACATCGATGTTAACAAACATCGACATCGAAAATGACAGACATCGATTTCATATCGATGTGTCGATCGAAAAACATATTTTTTTAAAAATTTATTTATAAATCACTTCTTTTATGGTATTTTCACTCTATTATCTTATTATAAGATAATAAAGAGCCAGTAGAGACGGAAATTTCAATTTAAAAAGTAAAATTTGTTGTTTTTATATAAACTATTTTGATCAAATCTTGATGGATGTTGGTTTTGATGTTCTACAATTGAATTCTGAATAACAACAAATATATGATCGACAACGTTGAAGATGAAACCTCGATGTCAAAAAAATGGACATCGAAAGAAAAATATCGATGTTTCCGATGTCGATGTCCCATCACTACTCTGAAAACATTTTGGAGTTGTAGCTGCGTCGGTTTTAGGACAGAAGTTGTACTTATTAGTTAGTAGAGCGCGTCTGCTGTCCCAAAAAGGCACAGTGGCTGAGCCAAGTAAAAGTGTAAGTTTTATCGTAGTAATCAGAAGTATAAAGACGAAAATATCGATAGGTATTCCATTTCAGATTGATAAGAAAAAGAAAGAGAGAGAGAGAGAAATGTCACATTTTTTATTTGTTGAAAAGAGTATATAGTAGATAATGCCATAAGAAGGCTGTTGAAAGTTTTCACTTTCAAAAAGTAAAAAAGATACAAGCTTGCTCAGAAATTTTTAACCTTAACCCAATTAGGAAAGTTCATCGCAATAAAATCTATTCAATCGATTCTCGGTGTAAGTGGCTATCTAAGCCATTCGTATCACTTTTTTATTTTATTTTTTTCTCATTCCATTAACTTCTTATACGTTACAAAAGTTCTCCGTTTGTTATTGCTTTCATCCCTTTATAAAAAGAAGTAGAAGATAGCATTTAGCGATATTGAAAATGTGAGTAAAAGAGATAATAGAATTGAGTTTGGCATTGTACTATAAATAGGAGTAGATTATCTGACACTATAAATAAGTGTGGCTGGCTGTCTTCTTTGACAAAGATAGGCCTGTGGAAATTGTTACAGCATCCCACATTAATGGGAAATTATTGCGATTAAAAATTTAAAAGTATAATGTGATACAGAAACATCATTATAATGTAACTTATTAACGGAATCGAAATATTTTTTTTCTTTTTTTTTCTATCTTCATGTTAATTGATTGTGAGAAACTTCACCCACACATCGGGATAAATACAATTCATGCTTTAATTATTTGCCTTGTTGCTTCGATAAGAAATCTCTTAAACTAATATTGCAATTATAAACCAAGAGATCATTTGAATTCATAATTAATCAAAACAATACAGTAGTATTTCCTCAATCTTTACCGATTTTCAGTGTATACTAAACAGTCTTTAATGTTTCAATCTAAAATTAATTTATTCAAATTAATGTTGGGCATTTTTTTCTCCTGGAAAGCCACTTTTATCCTTTTTTAACTTTTGTACGAAAACTACTTTTCGCTATTTCTTTTTGTATTTTTTTTTTTTCTCTTGAAAGAAAACTTTTTGTTGCGTCTTAGGGCAGTTTTGAAATTGGCTTGAACTGGTGAAGGGATGAAAATTTGCCGTAGAGCAGAAGAATTAGAATTTAATCGTTAGCGATAAGTAACTCGTTGCTGGGCTGTTAGTGGTGTGAGTGGCGGGGATGTGAGGTAACCGTAACCGGCAGCATTGCACAATCGCTGAATGATTTCAAGCATCGCCTCATATCTAGGTCATAACAAGATACGTTTCTAGGTTATAGCAGTTACCTCAAAGCGGGTTCACAATAATTCTTAACTACAATTATCCGCGCATATTTTTAATAATGATCTAACGTTATAATGAATTTTATTCTCTGCACTCTCGTACAACTTTTTATTTTCACTGTCTCTTTCTCTCTCGACTCTTCATTCTCTTCAACCGGTTTGTTTTTCATTCCAAGCGATTTCCATAAGCAACGCTCGATAATAAATTACTCGGGAAAAGGTGCTGTTACTGCTTTTTCAAATGCGCGCTGTACCAGATACAAACGAAAGTAAAAGTCTTGTACAAACTAGAAAGACTTTTTAATCCGCCTTTCAGGGACGTATGAGTATGAGTATAATTTAGTATGAGTAATAATGGTTTTAAAGGCGTTTGTGTATTAAGTGATTCGCTTTTAGATAAGTGGGCTTTGTCATTTAATCGGTAGCTGCATTCTTTTCATTTGCAATAAGTTGGCTTTATTTTCGTATGGTATGGATAACGAATTCATTTGAAAAGGTGGGACCAGTTCGCCATTTTGGTATCTCGAAGTGGAGAACTTGAGAATATAACCGAAAATATTATCCATGAAATAGTTCTCCACCATTGAAGTTGAGAATGTTCTCTGAGAACGAGTATATTCTCGAGAATATTCGCTCGAATTTAAAATTCTCAAGAATTTTAAAACTCTAGGAGAAGTTGTTGATATAAATCCACTGGGGGCGCCACGTGATAGAAATTTAAACTTCAATACAGTTTGGCGCGATTTTTAAATATTCGAGCGTCAATAAAAACGTGCTCAACTTGGAAGGAAAATTATTATATTAGATTTTAATTTTTCTCTTTACAGTTGAGTGTTGAAGTCAGGATGATCAAGTAATTTTATTTTTAACAGGTTGATGACCAAATGAAACTTCTTCAACACTCCTGGTCGGATATGTTGGTGCTTGATCATCTTCATCAAAGGTTACACAATAATCTACCAGACGAGACCACACTTCACAATGGGCAAAAGTTTGATCTCCTTTGCCTTGGCCTATTGGGGGTACCATCTTTAGCAGATCTTTTCAACGATCTGTCCTCGAAACTTCAGGAATTAAAATTTGACCTCTCGGATTACATCTGTATGAAATTCCTAATGCTGCTTAACCACGGTGAGATATTTCTTCGACTATATTTCCTCTACCTTTGAAAGGTAATTACACAAGAATTATTCTGACGGCAGAATTTAGTGATACAAGTTCAATTTCAGAACTATTAAAAATTTGGAACAAAGTAAATCAAAACTTTCAGTATTGAAATAAAATAATTATAAGCTTGAAGGAAATTGATTTTTAATTTCAGTTAATCTACAATGTTTCGTTTTTATTTACAGACGTTCGTGGATTGGTAAACAAGAAGCACGTACAAGAGGGTCACGAACAGGTTCAACAGGCACTTCTGGATTACACGATGACCTGCTATCCATCTATACCTGTAAGTCATGCCAAAATTTATGTTTTTCTGGTATTTGATTCAGTTACTGAAAATTTAATTCACGTTTCGAAAATAGCAAAGAATATTTTAAATTATAGATAGATTTTTTTTTTTAGTTTTGCCACGGAAATAACAGGAATTTTTTTTCTGAATTTAGAATGTTCAGCCTGAATGAAAAATTAATGTGGGATTAGAAATAAAATTGTTGATCTTCTCAATTAAATATTTAACTGAAGTGAATTTTTTGTTGTATTTCAGGACAAGTTTAACAAGTTGTTAGCAGTATTACCAGAAATTCACATGGTGGCGAGTAGAGGAGAAGACCACCTGTACCAAAAGCACTGCAACGGAGGCGCGCCGACGCAAACCCTCCTCATGGAAATGCTGCACGCAAAACGGAAATGAAACGACACTCACCTCCGGCTATTGTGCCGGGCAATTGAAGGTTCGAAAACCTCAGCGTTGTATCGCCTAGGTTCTGGTAACGCCCCTTATCGACGGATACGACGGACCTCTGTCTCTCGGCGAACGGGAGCCATTTAGGACGGTTTAGGTATCGATAGGCGCCCTGACTCTTGTATACCTACGCAAGCAAATCAAGTATAGACGTACATACTTTACATGCATACAGTCTATGTATCATAATGTGTATATCTAAGATATATATAAACATAACGACATATATTTTCTATATTTGATGTTGAAGTTTTAGAGATGTATCCGTGGAGAATCGGCTCCCGCGACGGTGTCGAGGGGGGGCGAAAAGCGCAGGGAAATAGTAAGCGAGATGCCTTGAAAAACAGTACAAAGGGTGGTTTAAACAAATTATTGGTCAAAGGGCAGGCAACTTTTGTCTAAATATGGATATAAAACCTATTTTTCTAATAACTTAGAGAACGATTTATTTTTAAGTACCATACCATACCACTGAAGCCTTGCTCTCAAACTACGAACGAAATACAATACCTAACGATCTACTATCATTCTAATTTACATTACTTTGCCCAGAAAACTCTCTCTCACTCGTGAATATTTCTTATTTGAACTCTCGAAGTAAGAAATTTTATTATGCCAAACGCGAATAACGATAAGCGGAGTGATCAACGAATTCTGTTTCAAAAAAAATTCTGCAGTATGCATCATGAGTGAACTCTGATTTTTATTGTTTAAGATATAAATTTTATTTTTGTAATTTACGAAGTATGACTTTAACAAACGATAATTTGAGAATTGATTGTTTTTTTTTCGAGAATTATGGTTTTTCCGAGGAGACAGAGTTTCTGGGTTTCAGGTAATCATGCAATATCGAAGCGAAAATATCGATATTTTCAATATTTGATATAAAGAGGGGATTACAGTTTTTGATATTTACGATATCGATATATCAGGTATGAAAATATTGATATCAAAACTATCTCGATATCGGTAAAATAATATCGATATTTCCGATACTTCGATATCGATATTGCATCACTAGTTTCAGGGAGGGGGGATTTTAGAAAATCAGACTCGCCGGCCACTTGTGCTTCTGCAAGGGATTCAACGGGCATACTTGAGCGACAGTAAAATCGAATGTGATATATATATAAATATAATACTTTATATATATAGAAATATGTATCTGTACGTTTACCACACGGCCACCTAGGCATCCTTAGAACTTCCTGTCGAAAGAAATCTGCATTTTTTGTCACATTTGCACAGCAGCAGAGCTACTACTATTCTGTATTGTAAATACTAGTTAACACATTCCAATTACGTTGTATAGTATACAAAAACCATGTTAAATATGT
The DNA here is from genome assembly GCA_032275165.1 of Synergus magnus. NCBI lineage: Eukaryota > Metazoa > Arthropoda > Insecta > Hymenoptera > Cynipidae > Synergus > Synergus magnus. Next base: position 1,593,899 of record JAUESH010000042.1, read on the forward strand.
AATTATTATATGGATATTTCGTGTATAGAGTTTAATGAAATAAATATATTTCTGTTGCTTACTGAAAAGATGATGAAATCATTGTAGCTACTTAAATGTCTTCACTAATTTTAGGTCTTTAATTAATGTAACTTCGCCTTTTTTTCTATCTCTCTTTCTGTCTCTTTCACTCTCTTCCTGTCCCTCTCTTCGAAAAATAGGTGGCGGAAAATAATCCTAATTCGCGATATTTTATTATTGTAGATAGTATGATACAAGATTGTTCTTAATGAGCATAGAAGGAATCATCGGAGCAAGGTTCACGTGGTTCTACATTGTCTAGTTGTTAAAGATAAATAATATATTGCGCGTATATGTATATGTGTGCGTATACATATATATGTACGTAAGAGAAATTACTGTCTAATCGCGATTGTTAAACATAACGAAGTATTTACGATATATATATACATGTTAAGACATAGCTATATCTATCATAATTATTTTTCACTTACAGATATTAATTATTATTATTATTATTATTATATTGATTTAATATTAATATTATTGTTTAGGAGTTAGTCAGACAATTTCTCAGCGCTGTGAAGGTCGTCTTTTCGACGCCTGTGGTACCTAAGCCATCGGTTAATACACATGCTAGATTCGGGGGTCAAACTCGTAACTAAAAGTCTAAAAGTAAAAAAATTTCAAAAAGAAAGTCTAAGCACCTTAAGTCTTTGCTCGTTGCATAAACTCGATCCTCTGTACATTATTAAAAAAATCACTGCGCGAATTTTCAATTATCGTACTAATTCGTTCCACGCTCGTCATGAGAAAGTACCTGAATGTCTTAGTGTTAAAAGAACGCTATTTTACTATTACCACTTTACCAGCACCTTTTGCAATTAAACAATAGTGTTAATCTTAATCATGTCTCAGAGAGCGGTGCGGGAACAGCTTGTGAAAAAATAAAAAATAAAAAAAAATAAATCAGCGAAGCAAAGACTTGCAATAAGTGATTAGACTATGTATTTAAATTATCAGACGAACGCCCCAGCGTTTTCAAATTTCTTCCTCGAACTTTTTTGTACAGCGACGTTCACAACCACCTGAAAATTCCTGTACAGAATCTTGTAAAGGAACTTGTATAGGAATTTTCAAGTGAAAACGGAACGCACGTTTAATTATTTGACTCCGACGCGAATGACTACCTCTTCGTAACTGTATTAAGTTTTTATACTTTTACATTATTAGCAACCACATACCTCAGACGTATAGACACCCAGATAGCAATTCGAGTCGCAAAAATCTTGGATGAGACGACGCGTTCATCTGCTTTTCAGTCTTTTTGTGATTTTCAGCCTCTTTGTGATCATTTAGTTTTGTTTGTGAATTTTGTGATTGATGATTTAGTAACGTTTTCGGTCAGGGTCTTTTTTTTCGTCATTGCTGTTTGGGTCAAAACGTAAGTGAAAGACGTAGAACGCTTTATTTATTGTAGCCTCGTTCGCCTGTTCGTAGCCTCAATCGAACGTGATCGGTCTGATAATTTTGGGTCTGTTCATGTAATTAACTTTCGACGTTTTGCGTCGACAAGCCGGCCACAAAAAGCCATTTTGTTTTTAATATGATCTTCTAAGTGCAGTTATAAAACAAAAGGAAACACTCATTGTCTTTGTACACGCGTCCATCCTGTTCACTCGTCCGAAGAATTCCGTTACGATACGCATATATACGATATAAATATAATATATATTATGTATGTATTAATGTATGTATGTATATATATA
>JAUESH010000042.1:1595900-1610658 GCA_032275165.1 Synergus magnus
TATATACATATATATGTTTATTAACCATAATTGTAATTAGAGAGCTATACTATAAGCATAGTAAGCTATACACATATATATAATTATGATGTTATGTATATTGTGTTAAATATCGATGTACAGTTACCAATTATAATTGGCAAATGCTCTATAATTTAATGTCAAATGTCATCCTCCTTTTTATTATTTGGGTTGTTTGCCAACCAGACTCTCGTCGTTTTTCAAGATTAATCTTACGTTTACGAGCGACACACTTCCTATGAGTTGTTGTTGACACTGCCATTAGAAAATGGCAATTGTAAATTATGTAGAAAACAAACCTCAATGAATGTAAATACATCTTATTATTAACATATGACGATCATCGTTGCTTTCATGATATTTACGATATCGATATTGCATCACTACTTTGGATTCCGTTTCTTAGATAAAGATTGCGATCTCAAATTGTCTGAATCTTTTAAATATTTTATTTAGCTTTGCAGTGTTTTAAAAATTTCGTATATTTTTTTTCAACAGTTTAAGTCTGAAATTATGCAGTTTGTTAATTTTTAAATCTTCAGCTACTCTAACACTATTAATTCGAAGTGATTTAATTAATTAATTAATCATAATTCTGATTTACGTTAAAACTATTCCATAAATTAATAAAAATCTAAAAATGAAAAGAAATTTCGAAAATCTTCTTTGACGACATTATTTTAATAATTTATTAGATACTGATTCTTACAAAGTTCTAATATATCTAAACATATATTGCGCAAAGTTTTGATAAGATATTGATCCTATTATATATACAACAGAGTTATTTTTGTGTACTTTTTCGTGTTGAATAATTAAATATTAACTAATGCGGATCTGATTTGAGAAATTCAGTGTATGAATTTTCGTCCATTAGAGTCTGGATTTCGTCAGGATTATCGAGTTCAACTTTGAAAAGCCAACCATCTTCATAACACGAGGAGTTTATCAAGCCAGGCTTATTTTCTACAGCTTCGTTTTTCTCGATCACTTTTCCAGTGACTGGACTTATTATTTCTGAGGCAGCTTTTACAGATTCTAGTGCTCCACACTCGTCTAGAATTGAAAAGGTATTTTTTTAACAAGTGGACACTAAAACAATTTAGGTGTTGGTAGAAATGAAGATAATAAATTTTTACCCTCTTTTTTAATTGTAGAACCAATATCCGGGAGTTGGGCATAAACTACGTCGCCCAGAGCATCCTGAGCATAATCGGAGATTCCAACAACACCTATTTTTCCATCAACTTCGACCCATTCATGTTTGGTGGTGTATCGTCTTTCTAAAAAGAAACATAAATTAATTCTCAGAGTAAAAACCCTTAGAGGCTCAAATCACGATTCAAAACATTGAAATTAAAATAGACGAAAATCTATATATATAAGCTTAGCACCTTTTATAAATTTAGCAACTTTTTTAAATCCCTTGCAATATTTTTAATTCTTTTAAAATTCTTAAATTTTTTTTAATTCCCTAGAATCCCGCGTGACTCTTTTTAATTCCTTTAAAATTCCTTGAAATCCCTCGGAATTCTTTAAAATCTCTAGAAATGTCTTGAAATCTCTTGAAGATCTTTAAACTCTCTTGAAATCTCCAGAAATTACTTAAAATGAAATCAAGTCCCTTAAAATCTTTTGAAATCCTTCAAAATTATCTAAAGTCTCTATGAAATCCCTTAAATAATTTTTAAAATCCATTGGAATTCCTTAGTCACTTGAAATTTCTTAAAATTCAGGGCAACTCGGGGTAAATTTCTACTATTATATTATATATTTTGACGCTCTAGTCATATACTTCTGATTTAAAAATATAAAGCCTTAAAAAGTTACTTATTTAAATACTTGTTGAGTAAAATGAAAAGATTGAAAATGTTGAGGTTAGAATCAGAATCGCACTCTCACAATGAAAAAAATAAATGTAAATTGGTAAGTGCATCAAACCTTTTCATCTAAATGCTAAAAAAGATATTAAAAAATTTTTGTAATAATAATTAAATGCTAATTTCGATAAAAGAGTTTAAAAAAGCTGCTCCACAAATGGATAAAGTTTGCCTGCGATTCAAATGTGTCTCAAAATTAAAATTAATCAAAATTATGTAGATACACTTTCAAAACACAGTTCTGAGTGTTTTTCAAGCAGAAAAAAGCGAGCAAAATAGAAAATTCTAACTTACCCGCTTTTCGAAGAGCCTGCGTTGTAGATAAATGGCGTACAAGCGAAGTCAAAGATTTTGGTGATATTCTACGAATTTCTCTTTTATGTGTGCCGACAATCGTTCGAACACTACACTTGGCAAATTGTGTCACTAATCCAGCCATTTTCTGTTTATTCTAATGCTTTTCTCCTCGATTTTTGATCGGAAATGTAAAGCGGTTTCGGAACTTAGCCTTATCTCGTTTCAACAAATGTCGTCTGCTAGGCTGCAAACAAGATCTTTTCGCTTCAACGCGCACTCGCGTAATGAAAGCCGGGAGAATTACAAATGATTACAAACTGGAGATTACGAAAACAGACGCTCATTATTATTTTGTTTGGCTTCATTTATCTTGGATGTCGTCATTAAACCTCTTTTTATTTCATTTCGGACTTACAGGGTGTCCCAAAAATAGTTTCTGAAACTAAATGCATATTTTCTCCCTCGAAAATTTAAATAGTTATTGTACTATTACTAGTACAATAGTACTATTGAAGGTAGCATACCTGAGATGCTGCAATTTTATCCTTGTCTTTTTAAAAGCATCATTGTTTGAGTCAAGATGAGTGACCTTATGACGGAAGAAAAAGATTTATCTTGTCGACATTACTTATAGTAATAAATAGTATTATAAGATTATTTTTAAATTGCTACGGAAAAATTGAATCTTTAAAAAGAGGGCAGAGGACTCTTTAGAAATCTAAGACAATAATGCGTGACCGACAAATAATGAAACGTTCGCAATCACGTGAGGTTAAAAGTTCAAAGAAGACTATCGACGATAACCCATTATCGGAAGCTAGTGTGAAATATCACGTTATGACCTCTAAGTTCAGGAAATCATTCACGAATTATATCTTACCGTGGAGTAATATGTACAACTATTTTATAATTTTTTTTTTTAATTTATAAATTAAAGCTATCAGCTTCCGCTGATTTTTTCGCCTAAACAAAAAATATTTTATTTCTCTATAAGGATTAACTTTATATAAAACTACTGCCTGATTCTGAAATAGAGAATTTTCAGATTTTTAAATTAAATTACATTTTCAAGTTTAGATTTGCTTGATAAATGGAGGTCAACCAGAAAATAGGAAACTTTTCTTAATCTTGCGTCATGTAAGAAACCAACGAGGACTCAATAACTCTTAGTCTTAGCAGTCAGAATAGAAAAATTCGTACTATTTTTTACAATAATACAAATATTTATTTTCTGGAGGAATTCTAGATGATATCTAATCACATTAGATAAGGATTCCATTACAGGTAATTCAAAAAGTTTATTACGGAACTTTTAGAAACCTTATAAAATAAGGAATACTGAAAGTCGTAGTTATGATAATAATCGAAAATTACTTGTTGGTGCTTTGATTACGGAGAACTATAATCCAATCGTATAAGACCTTCCATTGGGATTGTGGACGGCGATAGCCACTGGTTTACTCACACTCCATTCATACCAAACATTCTTTGTGCTACATCGTCTCCAAAAATGGACACAAATTTCATCTCCAGCTTTTAAGTGAATTGGCTCCTACAACAAAAATTAGTACCAAATATTTATAATAGATTCTTTTACAGCTTTAAGGTAAACTCTAAAGCCTGAGAAAAAAAATTCCAGGTCTATTTTGTTATTACCTTTAAAGGGAAAAATATAGGGAACCAACTAATCATTCCAGGGCTGTGAGTTCTTGGTTCTATACTCAGTGTTATATTATCGTATAAAACAGAATCAAAGTATCCCGAGAATCCATGTAATATCGAGTTTTGCTGAACGCTGAACTTTCTCATCTCATATCTCGAGTTATCTATAATGCTATCTGAAATGATTTAAAGAATTACGTAAGTAATTTAATGACTAGTTACGTAATTTTTTACGAATTTTTGGAAAATGCTTACTTCGATTGGGATGTTCAAACGTAAAGAGAGCTTGGGGTAGTGCTATGTCATATTTGTTTTGAAGATGAACTACATACGGTGTTTCGAAATGAGTCAGAGGATGCTTGTCCTTGTCTTTACACTGCTTCACTTCATTGAAGAGTTTTGACGACTGAACGGGCGCTATGTAAGACGTATACGAACGAGGTATACTAATTCCGTCGACTGAAAATTTGTATTTAATTTAAACTTAAATAGACTCATTTGAAATACTTTATAAATAACAATTAAGAATTGTTTATTACTTTTAAGATGCTTCTCTACTCCATCGAGACATTCTGGCGATAATTCATTATCCCCGAAAGATCCAAGTAATTCAGAGACTAAAATATCTGCTTTTTCGGGAGCAATCCATTGTCTCATGTCCGAAGACACTACCGTAACTTTATCCATCCACATTTCCTTCTGAAGCGCTTGCAGCCTGCAAAGAATAAAAATAAACTTTTGAGTATATTGAACAAAATTGATTTTCAAATATTAATCGATTTAGGGTAAACGCACGTTAGTACTGCATTCGGATTCTTTTCAACTGCGTAGACTTTCACGGGTACACGAGCTGTTTGGGAAGCATTTAAAGCCGCACGAACGAGTGGACCTCTTCCTGCTCCAACAACCATAATAATTCTAAAAAGTAAATTGAAAGTAAATAAATTAAAAAAATAAATTCATTTAAAAATTAATTTTAAATAATAGAGTGGAAAAAGTGCTGTGAAAATTACACTGGTTCCAGGTCTCGTGCATCATCCTTCTTGTTCGCAGGATCTCTAGCGAGAAGGGCATGGTAAATCGCAAGCTGGTACTGAGAATATTTCACCGGGTCTTTTTCGAAGACTTCGTACGTTCCGGATTCGAGATTATCCATCAATGGTTGCAACGGACATTGGAGGAAATCCTCGTACCCTCGAGCGTATCGTTCAATCGGACCGTCGTTTTGCCAGCTCTATACAATTTTCAATTTGAATTTATTAAGTCCGAATTCATTTAACTATTGATTGCTTGTGATAAAAATTCTAAATCTACAAAACACTTGCCTTCCAGATGTAATCAAGGTAATGATAATAATAACTAATGTTTCGATAGCGATTAGCACCGGTAATTATGAACTGCACATCCAGTGAGCAGAACCTTTTGACAAGCATCTGATGTGCTCTTCCTAGAACCGGAAAACCCTTTTTGTTACTTATGAACAAGGTTGTAGGTAGAATCAAGCATTTCACAGGTTCGCCTAACCATCGGCTTATCTGCAAGTATCGAATATTATAATAAAGCATTAGTTACTTTATTTAGCATAATTTGATATATTTAATAAGAACCTCTTCTTCCTCAGGGAGATCATGACTGACTAGCAAAGCAGCTCCAAGTTTTCTATCAAAATCACAAATAATCCTAAATGCATTCCACCACTCCCAAGGACTCTCAGTTTCTACTTCGGAAAAAGATTCTTCATCTCTGTAAGAGTTTACTCTCTTCTCAGGATTTTCCATGGGAACTTGAAGCCATATCTAAAATAAATAAACAATTTATAATATAAAAAGGGTTCAAACAGGAAAAACAAGTTTTTGTTATTTTGTCTTAGGGAAACAAACCTGATAGTTTACTGGACTTGTAAGTTTGTCAGCCAAGATCCTGGCTAAATTAATGTTTCTGCTAATGTTGCCTTTCAATTTTAGAGTCACTGCGTTCAAAGCCAAGTGTGAAGCTAGACACAATTCTTGATTCAACGCTTCCTCACTGTTTTTTGCAACAAAAGGTATAGGCGAATCTACATCGATATACGGTGAGAATTTTCCGACAACTAATGAATTCCAATCTAGAATGGAAATTTTACTGAGTGTTGAGAGATATTAATAAAGATATAAAAGAGATCTAATTTCAGAATAGCTGCAATTCAGAAATAAACGTACCGGAGTTGCAGAGAATCATATCTGGTCTGGTGAATGGATCAGTTCTCTCTTTCGCAACACCGGAGATAAATTCTCTTTTGTAGCGAGGATGAACAAGTGGAGCGACGATGAAATCATACCTACGCAATTCACGTCGTAATGAAGGGAAGCGTGCACATATGTATTATAGTTGTAAGTATTTGTTAATGTAAAATACACTTACTTTGCCTCGTTAGCAATACAAAGACATTGTTTGAGATCAGGGACTGCGCTAAATTCTAAGCCGCAAGAACTGCGTCTTTCGCCGGACATTTTACCTGTTTTACTTTAATATTGATGAAATATTAAATATATTTAACATTAATTTAATATCTATTAAGATAAAATGATATAATAGTTTTAGTTCGTCCTTGTTACTAATTGAATTAGTAACTTTTTACTAATTTATAGTAAACGAAATCGAGAATAATTCCAATATACTTAAACAGCAAAGTTAGAATATATTCCGAAAAAGTAAGGCAGGTATGTAATAGTATATTTGAACAATTAAAACTGTTAGCTTGATTCATTTGATATTAAAAACAATTAAAAAATGAAGCAAATGCATTTGAAAACAGCGGCACTTTAAGGTTAGATTTAGATTTCCACGCGTCGTTTATTACAGAACAAAATGTGATTTTTCCGCTTAAAATTTTCGAAACAAAGCCGACTATTAATATATTAATATAGCAGAATAATTATCGATTAAAGAGTAGGATACTTACTACGGTTTTAATCGTTTTAATTAATTATTTCGGCGTTTTGCAGGTAAAATATATATACACGTGATTTGTAAACAGTGCGTGCTCCCAAAAATTCGCCAGTCAGCAATGCGCATGCGTCGGGTAACGAATCTTATTGGTTATATATCGCTAGCATTTTTGAAGTGCTAAAAATGTTATTTTAATTATTATATAATAATATTTTTCACAATATGTGGAGAATCATAAAATCACTAGATCTATTAAATAAATATTTGAACTAATTTGAAATAACAGTTTTATTTATTAAAATACAATTACTTATTAATAATAATTAAAATAACATTTTTAGCATTTCAAAAATTCCCGCGAAATATGACCAATAAGATGAGTTGCCCGATGCATGCGCATTAACAGCTAGTGGGTTTTTGGGGGCAAAGCCGCCATTTTCTTTTTCCGTTTCCCTGGTAACGGTACAAATGTCAAAATAAACCGCTGGATCACTTGACATCTGTCAAATGTCGATATATTCTTGTAATTTTTAATAATAAGTGTAAATAATTAGGAAGTCTAAAGAAGATAATTAAAAAGGAATTAAAATGAGAACTCATCCAACATGGGTTGATAAAGTGCAAGATAAAACGGAGCAATGGTAAGTTGTTTTAAATAAAAGTTTTATTCATATTTTCACTTACATTTGAAAACAATGCACAAGTGTTTATAATATAAAACTAGCCAAAATTAGTGCGCTTTTAATACAATCTTTGTTTAATAACCTATTTTATTTTAAATTCCTTCTAATTCATTATAATAACGTATTGTTAGCATAAATGGCAAACTGACATAATTACTAATAAACAATCATACTGACAAAAAAATTGCAAAATAAAGGTTGAAAAGAAATCAAAATTTAGATATAAAAAAAATTCTTTACAACTCATTGCGAAAAAGTTGTGAAATTTTGAATTATTTTTGCAAACTACATAATTAAATCTTTCTTGCAGTATATACGATTTATGCTTCAATCCAGACGGATCTCAATTAGTAGTAGCTGCTGGAAATCAAGTATTAGTTTACGAAACTAGCAAAGGTGCCTTAATACAGCCTCTTAAAGGTAAGAAAAATAATAAGAGTATGTAGTTATAAGTCATTAACAAGACGTAGTTTTTCATTCTTCACTTTTACATTATCTTTTTTTACTCTTTATATAATTACAAATATTTTATTTTTTTAGGTCATAAAGATATAGTTTATTGCGTTTGTTACGCTAAGGATGGAAAAAAGTTTGCATCTGGAAGTGCGGATAAAGCAGTTATAATATGGACTTCCAAACTCGAGGGAATTCTAAAATATTCGTAAGAACAATGCCGCTTAATATTTCAGTTATCAAAGGCAAACTCTTCTTCTTTCGTTAGCCCATTTTTTTCTAATCGAGTTAAACTTAAACTTTTCTAGACACAATGAAGCTGTTCAATCAATGCAGTTTAATCCCGTATCTCATCAATTATTAAGCTGTTCCCTATCAGATATTGCTTTATGGTCAGTAGAACAAAAAGCAGTCCAAAAATATAAAACAGGAGGGAGAGTGAATTGCTGCTCATGGACGAAAGATGGCCAATACATGGCTCTTGGTTTGGCAACTGGATTTATTTCCATAAGAAACAAGGTACAAAAAAGTCCAGACATTAGTCTCTTTTAAATTTTTTAGGTGTGTATAATAATAAAGAATAATTGTAATGCAACAATTTTTTCAGAATGGCGAAGAAAAGACACGAATTGACAGATCTGGAGGAACAGCCATTTGGAGTCTTTCCTGGTGTCCTTTAAGGTATTACATAATTATTGTATCGAAAAAATCCGGCAGGTATTCTTAGATTTGATTGGCTACTCGATCCAAGACGTAATATAATTTGATTTTGTATATTTTTCAGAGATGATTCGATGGATGTTCTCTGCGTAGCAGAATGGGGTGGAACTCTTTCATTTTATGCCATTAATGGGAGATCTGTTAGAAGGGAAAGAACACTGAATTTTATTCCGTTAAAAATCACCCATTTTCCTGAGGGTCAGTATCTCCTCGTTTCTGGTAGTAACAGACGTTGTTTGCTAATGACTCACGATGGAATACAATTGGCAACAGTTGGTAATGAATTTTCATCCTGGGTCTGGAGTTGTGCAGTTCATCCTGAATCTTCGCATATCGTACGTGACTTTAAAAATATCAGTAAGATAGTGAGTAAAAGAAAAGGAATTACATTATCTGGTAACATTTTTCTAGGTAATTGGATGTCAGGATGGAACTATCACCTATTTAGAATTATCATGGAACACCGTTCATGGGTTATATGGAGAAAGATATGCCTATAGAGAGAACATGACTGATGTGATTATTCAACATCTGGTTACAAATCAAAAAGTTCGAATCAAATGCAAAGACCTAGTAAGATTCCTTTTTATTTATTTAAAAATTCCTTAAAATCAGTTGGCAGCTCTGATCTCGATTCTAAAGTACAGATGGCGAACACAAATCCAACCAATAGGTGAAGAGAAAACGTGGCTTCAAATTTCGAGAATCTATTTTCGATATAATCGCAATCTGTTTTTTTATGATAGGATTGATTTTTTATTTTTATAGTAATTTCAATATAAATTATTTATCTTTGCAGGTTTGCAGGATTGCCGTCTACAGGGATAAACTTGCAGTTCAGCTTCCTGAGAGAGTCATAATTTACGAGCCATCCGGGAATAACGAGGGGATGCATTATCGCATCACTGACAAATTAGCACAAGCACTTAATTGCAATATGCTAGTAGTGACGAACAACCGCTTGATTTTATGTCTAGACAAACGTCTTCAAAGTCTTTCCTTTACGGGAACTATAGAACGAGAATGGATCCTAGATGGACCAATCACGTATTTAAAGATAATTGGTGGTCCTGTGGGACAAGAATGTTTGGTCGCAGGTCTGAAAACAGGGCAGGTAGTGAAAATTTATGTTGACAACCCGTTTCCGATGTATCTAGCAAAGGTCGAGAGTGCTGTAAGGTGTTTAGACATCAGTTTAATCAAAGAGAAACTAGCAGTAGTGAGCGATACTGATATTCTTTCGGTTTTCGACGTGAGGACTGAACAGAAGCTGCAAGAATTTCACGACGTGAGAAGTGTTGCTTTTAATAGTGCCTTTGAGGAAATTATGTGCTTTTCTGGAGTCAATTATCTGGCGATCAAGGTCGCAAATTTCAACGAGTATAGGCAGAAATTTTCTGGATTTGTTGTTGGTCACAATGGATCAAGACTCTATTGTTTAAATGGACCTTCTATTGTTACTGTTGAGGTAATAATGTCTAATTTTATAATTTTAAAAGCTTTTAAAGGTTTCAACAAATCTAGAACTTTCCAAAATTCTACTAATATTACATTTAATTACATTTAAATTTTGTAGATGCCCTTATCTTCGGCAATGTACCAATATCTAGAGATCGAAATGTTCCAGGAGGCTTACGCTATTGCTTGTTTAGGCGTAGCAGAAAATGATTGGTTTGCTTTAGGCATCGCAGCCTTAGATAATTTAGAATTTAATATTGCTTATTCAGCCTTCGCTCGTATAAAAAAATTACGATACATTGAAATCGTCTCTGAAGTCGAAGAAAAACTGAAATCTGGTGAGTGGGGAAGAGAAGCTTGCATGGCAACTGGGGCAGCTGCAATGGGTAGACTTCGAGAAGCTGCGAGACTTTACCAAAAAGCTGGTTTGCAACAATATGCTGTTGATATGTACTCTGATCTGAGAATGTTTGACATAGCACAAGAATTTATTGCTTCTGGAAACACTCAGGTTGGTCTTAATTTAATTACAAATTTTCAATTCTATTTATGAACAGTATTATCTGGTAATCAGGGTGTCTAGCTTTCAAAGGTTTTTATTTTGAAATTTTAGGATCGTACAGTTTTACTTCGAAGAAGAGCTGAATGGGCAAAAAGTCTAGGCGAACCTCGCGCCGCAGCTGAAATGTTCCTCTCAGCTGGCGACGTTCAAAGAGCTATAAAAATAATTGCAGAGCATGGTTGGATCGACATGTTAATCAAAGTTGGCAGGCAATTGGATAAAGCAGAACGAGAAAGTTTAACTGTGATAGCTAAAAAATTGCGGCAATTAGGAGCCACTCATGGTGCAGCGGAAATTTTTACACGATTGGGTGATCATCCTGATGTTGCTGAAGTTCTCATTGAAGCTCAGGCTTGGCCCGAGGCTTTTGAACTTGCTGAGAGAAATCCGAAATTGAAATCTCGAATTTATGGTCCTTATGCTAGGTGGTTAGCAGAAACAGGACGCTTCTCTGAAGCTCAAGAAGGTATATTTTTGCATAAAATATTCAATAAAAAAATTTTAATTAAAAACATTTAACTTTGCAGCTTTTCAAATGGCTGGTCAGCCCGAGGAGTCGATAGGAGTGCTAACAACTCTAGCAAAAAATGCCGTAACAGAAAGAAGATTTCGTGATGCGTCTTATTTTTACTGGCTTTTGTCTCAACTCAGCCTTGACTTACCCAAAAATGTGGAAGAAATAAAATCTTTATTTTTATCCTATTCAGAAAAGGCAGATATCTATTACGTGTATCACGAAGTGCACAAGTATTTGGTAAATATTTACTGATACTTTATATTTATTTTAATTCTGCAAGACTTTTTTTTCCTTAACTTTTTTTTTATAGGAAGAACCTTTTACCTCTTTGATGCCAGAAGCGCTTTTCAACATATCGCGTTTCCTTATCATGAAAACCCAGGGCAAACAATTCGAAGGAGTCTCTCAACTAACAATTACCTACGCACTAATGAAGCAAGCTCGTCTTCTAGGCGCCAATAAGTTAGTCATGCAATTACTCGAACGTTTGCGAGGTATCAAAATACCTAAAAATCTTTTAGCGCAAATTGAAACATGGGCCATTGCAGCAAAGGCATATCCATATCGAGACCCAGAAGAATTATTGCCACTGTGCTACAGATGCTCGACTTTTAATACACTCTTGCCATCTAATAACGCTCCTGAAAATAGTTGTGCACAATGTGGTTTGAAATTCCAGCACTCCTTTGTCATGTTCGGTAACTTTTGTTTTTCTTTTCAAAGTTCCAAGTCAAGTAGTCAAGCGTACTCCTTTATAATTTAAATAATTATTTAATTAATGATTATTTTTCAGAAATACTACCGCTTGTAGAGTTCCAGTTAGAGGAAGGAATCACAGATGAAGAGGCTGAGAAATTGATAGAAGAACCTCTTCAGATTTCGGACGATTTGAGCCAAATGGAGGATCAGTTGACCATTACATCTAAAACGGATCTTTTCACAGATCGCTTAGTTCGCTATGAGGTAATTTTGGTATTTATGATATAACTAGAATATTGTGCGCGGGCTAAAGCGCGCCTTTGTTAATAATAATTTTTGCTTCATGGGTTGAAAGGTTTTTTTGAAAAATCATTTCTTTGCAGAATAAAGTAGGAGGTTCGACTGTTCTGGTTAATCGTGGCGTTTTGAAAAGTATGGAACCCTCGAGCGTTCTCATTGTAAAGTGGCCAGCACCTTTTAAGACTCGATATTTTAAAAATCTCTTGACGGATCTTCAAGTTACGTCATGTAAAACGTGTCTAAAGGTATTCCTCCGAAAATTCATTATGTAACAAACTTTCTTATATATTCCAGCCTAATTTAACCACGGTTTTTTCATTTTTCAGCTCTTTCATTCCGACGATTACGAGTTGGCATTACTCAGATACGGTCACTGTCCATTTTGTCGAACACCCAGTAATCCAACGAATCATATTTAAGTTTTTAGAAATTCAAGTTGTTAATATCACACAAATATTGATATTTCGAAATGAGTTATTTGCACCTATATTTTTTACAAATAAAAAAAAAATACTAGGAGAAATAATCTGCATTGAGATACATGACTTTATGAATTTGATTTGTTTGATTCTTTCATGGGAAGTATTCAAATAACTAAAAAAAAAATAAATAAATTTAAATTTTTATTAACATTATTATCAACAATTTATGCATTTAAGAGTGCATTACCGGCATGCGATTTAACTTTTTCTTTCATAGCGTTGTACCAAGTGGCTAGCTTCGTGTGTTCCAGCACATCATTAAAGGCTTCTAATCCTTCGATACTGTTCAGAATACCATAGACGGATAGATCGGAAAGATCAGGGTTTTCACCACCCATGAAGGAACCACCTCGCTCTTTAATCCCTCGCAACCAAAAATTAACCTCGTCATAAAGCGATTGCCGAACATCTTCTTTGAGATGGTACTTTTTCCTTAAATTATCTCCCAGCCACCACATTGCTACAGCACCTACATTGATCATTACCCATCGCTGCCAGAAGGGGAAATATTCTTCCCAATGTCCAACCTTTAAGAAAGTTATGGATATTCAATTAAAAATTTAGTTTAAAAAAGATGAAATTACTGAAAATGAGCTAAAGAATTCTATTCTATAATTATAACTCACTTTTGAAAAGTGTTCAAAGGATCTATAAGATTCGTCCAACGTTCTGTAGGCATTCGGTGAAAGAGTGTGAACGAGTACATCGTCAGTCCATTTTCTCCACTTTCGCTCTTCGCTGTGAATGAAATGGATTTTTTATTGGATATTATTTATTGTGGATGTTGCATTCAATTTAATAATGAAGAATTATATTATATATTGTTTATGTATTGTAATTATACTCACACAATATCGTTCAATGATTTTTCTTTGGGCAACGAGTTTTGGTACATTAAAAAGTACTTGTTAACGATTTCGTGTTGGAATTTGCCCTTATCATCGTGCAGAGCGATGCTGGGGTAGAATTTAACTAATTCCTCAATCTTATTTGACGGATCATGCAAATACGAAGCCAGAAGCGAAACTATCATAGAACTGTCGTTCAGAGGTTGATATCCACTGTCTACTTTTGCTAGTAAAATCGGTACTTTTTTGTAAGGTGACCATTTTGCTTCAGTGCGAAATACAGGGTTTACTTCAACTATATCGTAGGAAATGCCATAATAATCTAGAAGAGCTCGGACCTGCAGAAATTACAACTTGTTCGTTGTATTATGTCAAGTATTGCTCAAATGAATGAAAAAATTGTTAATTTATCTACTACCTACTCTCTCAATCTGACTTAGTAAGAATTTGATTAGCTGAATTAGTGATTTCTCCACTTTCTACTAAATGAAATAGTAAGTATATTTTAAAATCGGTAAAATCCCATTCAAACGTACCTTGCAACAAAAAGGACATGATTGGTATTGATAAAGGGTTAGCTCTAGATTTGTTGGGTCTACTGGTGAGATGACCTAAAAAATATTGCGAATTATTTATAATTTACCACAATTGCTGTCAATTACGAAATATTGCAAAATGTAATGAAATGTATGTTATTACAAAACCATCAAGGCGATTGAAACTTTCTAAGTTATATCTGTATACAACTCACACTTCTCGAAGCAGAAATTGGTGGTTTCTCTTTCAATATTTTTCTCTCGACTTGCGTGCCTTCCAAAGTTAAATTCTGCCTGGCTTTACTAATTTCCTTTAAAGAATAACTCACACCTACGAGCGTACCTAAAGTGGCACCTATCAAGCTGAATTTTAAGATCCCTTTAGAACCTTTAGTTCTTGGCTGTTCCACAACTGTGCAAAATTTTCTTAAACCCAAGTTGGCATTCAAAATTACGGATTTTTTCACGTATTCACATCTGTTTGTAAATCTCAATAGTTTACAAAACACAGCCATTTTTAAATAACCGATACAAATGCACGATCCACACGCTACGAACGCTACGAACTAGACGACGCTGGACGACGAAAGAAGAAAGAGCAAGAAGTGAACAAAAATAATAATAATATTAATAGCAATAATAATAATAATAATAATAATAATAACAGTAATAATAATAAAGGAATTTCATGAAATGTAGAAATTCTGTTGTA
>JAUESH010000042.1:1613037-1645510 GCA_032275165.1 Synergus magnus
CAAAAAATATTTATTATTGCAAGCGTAAAGTTGCGGAAAATAAATTGCTCTTATGGTAAAGTATCAAATGCCCTTAAGACCGAGAAACTTGTGACGACTTGATATTTATTCTTTAAAAATCATTTTCCAAAGAAAGCTTTCAAAATATTTTTCGAACAAAATAATTTCTATTCGAGAATGGTAATTTTCGGGAATTATTTTTTCGGTATTTTTTATATTCAAGATTTAGATTTTTCGGCAAAAAGATGTCTCAATTGTTTAAGAAATATTATTTTCAAAAGTATTTATACTTACGAAAATTAAATCCATTTGATGAAGTATTGGCTGAGAATAATCTAACAGTCCGACGAACAGTTGTACTGAATACCTGTAAAAAAATGAAAATTGTAATAATGTATATTGTTTATATTTCCAATTTATAACAAATGAACAAATAATCATGACACTACATTTTTCTTGATATAACAGCCATAGGTGTCAACAATAAGGATAGATGAATCTTTTATAAAATTCTTACCTTTTGGAGCAACATTTTGTGAATTATTTAATTTCTTGAAATTAATTTTGAAATTTCAAATGCTAGTGAAACGTAGGTAATAAGTTAGAAAATTCAATTTAATCAATGACAACTTTCTGAGACTACCAAACGAATTATGCGACTTTTGTACCCTTTATAAAGTATTACATATTCCTGCGATGCTATGACCAGAAACAGAAACCCAAGGGTTAAAGTACACGTTGCTAATTTTCTAAAGATCTGGGTAATTAATGTTTTGTCCTTTTCTTTCCTATAGCGCCATCTTTGTCTAGAAAAAGATGTCGTTAGAGGAAAGAAAAAGACAAAATATAAATTACCGAGAACTTTAGAATAATAATGACATTGCCCCCACTTTACAGTTTTAATGCTACTTACCATAAGAGCAAATTTAGTTTTGCAAAAACTTGTGATTACTCTTATGATAATTATCATATGATAAATATAATATTCTATTGATATGTAAATAAAGAAATTTTAATTCAAATTTTCCTGCTTAAAGATGCGCAAGCAAGCATGTTTGCTTTGCGAGGTGTGAAAGATAGTATTTAAAGTTTTCGGTAATTTATATTTTGTCCTCATCTTTCCTATAGCGCTATCCTTATTTAGAAAAATATGTCGCTATAGAAAAGACAAGGACAAAGCATAAATTACCGAGAACTTTAGAACGCTAATGAAAAAACCTTTACCTTTTCATAACCCTTAGTGAAAACGTACCCAAGAAGTCGGTAAAGAAGTTAAAATATGTATATAATGAATCTAGTGATTTTACGATTTTCCGCATATTATGAAAAATATTATTTTTGATTTTACAATTTTTAAAAATATTTTTGAACGCAATTTTAATTAATGATTGAATTGATTTTTTTATTTATTAAAATACAATTATTTATTTATAAAAATTGAAATTGCATTTTTAGAACTTCGAAAATTCCCGCGAAAAACGACCAATAAGGTGAATTGCGCGACGCATGCGCATTATGAAAAAGGAGGATTATTGGGTGCACGGTATCCCATCACTAGTTGTTGGCAGGGATTGGGACGTATAATACGTCACGTAATTTACATATAAATAACGTAACTTAACACGTATTATACGTAGAAAACTCAAAATTCATGGGTGTAGTGGGAGGGTTTCTACGTATAATACAGTAATTTACATACACAAAAAAGGACGTATTATACGTGAAAACTCTCGAGTTACGCGTAACTGACCAACCCTGTGAATGCCCGAGAGTTCTTCCACAGTTATTTTTTCAGGAACTATGGCGCCAAATTATTAATTAATACATTGAATATATTATCGATTTGGAATGTCTGGAAATGAAAAAGCGCGAAGTGAATGACAGCCAGAGATCGTGTGGATCAGAGTGAGTAAATTTCTAATGAGGACTCTTGAAATGACTCTTCTAATGACGCACTTGCGCCGCCTTGTTTCACGGCCCGGTCTTGGCCGTCCTCGTGCACTTTCTTACAAATTGTTGCAAATGTTCACGTGCGCGAAAATCTATTTTACCTAAATAGATCAATAATAAGGTATTAATGGAGGATGATTTCCTGCGGAATCCTGCGCTCGTGTGTGACGATGTGATTGACGATGTGCTGCCCTCTGGATTGTCAATGAATGTTGTTGGACAGCAGGAACAGAGCAATGGAGTAAAAGCATTTTCTCCCGTACGAATCAAGTTTTCTCACGATTTTCATCTCTCGTTCGCGTTAGTGTTCCGATTATTTGACGCGCGGGCCCAGTGATTCGACTCCGTCAGTGAAATCGCATGAAAAAACACACGCTATGGTTCCCACTCAATGTTTACATGTTCTCTAGGATGGGATCAACCTTCCACGATTTTCCCCGAAATCGCGATTCCCCGCCAATCCTGCGAGTTCTTCCGTCAAAAATTATCCGATATTCACCTTTTGGACGATCCGTGTTGCCTCGGATACCCCAGTTTCCTCGCGGATCTCATTTTTTTATAACCTCTCCCCCTTCCACCAACAGCAGTGCAATTGTCTTCTTGACTCCAGGATCACATTTTAACCGGTTATATTCATCTTCTGCATGGACACCGATGCCGCAAGCACGTGAATTTCGCTCAATGGTGATTCTTCTACCCTCTTAATCATCCAACATCCATAGAGTCCACTAGAAAGTAGTCCACCACCTCCATCCATGATCCTTCATCCTTTGGACCTAAATCCACCTACAGTATCTTTATTATCAAGCCTTTAAACTTTTAAAACTCACTTTGTATCCTTATTAGTCATTTTCTTCTTGTAAACACTTAGATTCTCACAGCTGATTGGTTACTTTTTGTCAAATGTGTATTTTGCCTCTTAATTTACTCATTTTTGTGTTATTATGTACTTTAATTTCCTCTCTAGCTTCTTTCCATGCTTATTTTCCCTTTTTTCTCTTTATTCTTCTATTGAGAAAGTTGTTTTGGTTGAAAATGACGTGCTTTAGTCAACAAGGAAGGGGTCAATCTTTTAGCTAAATATCACTTATTCTGTTTTATATCGTGTCCAGGTTGTCATCTGATATCTGTTTATACTTATTTTCAAGATTTGACCGCCATTTTTGGTTAGAGAAAGTTTTTTTTTTTTAATTAGAGGGTTTAGTCTAAGAGGAATTAATCCGTGTTTAGCTATTAATTTACTTAAGATGAATTTATCTATTTTAGTTTTTAGTTGCTACCCCCAGTTTCTTTGCTTTTTGCATGAAATATTCATCAAATTGACTTCCTAACAGAGATTTTTTAAATAAATCTTTTATAATAAGTTTCAATTCTCAATTGAGTCCTAGTAAATTCTCACATTTTCATTCCTTCTTAGTAAATACTCTCATTTCCAGCGAATAGTCCTTTACACTTCAATTTTATGAAATTCTGATTCTCTTCGAAATTCTTATCCGGGATAATTAGACGGGCGTTATTAATAATGTTGTTAAGGATCGGTTTTTTAAATATTATATATAATGAGACATGCATGTATTTCAATTTAACCATCTAGTAAAATATATTGTTTGTTTCAGTTCCAAAGGGCGCTTGTATTCGAAATCACAAATATAAATATAGCTATGTAGTAAGTATTTTTTTCAATGGAAAATCGGATGTCGAAATCTGCCATTTCAAAGAAGGAGACAGTAAGTGCAAAAATATAAAAAATTCATTTTTTATATGGTTGGATTCGACGAAGAGTTTATAAGGACTGTTTCTTTCATTCTTACAATTAAAATTAATTCTTTTATTTTACAAAAAGGCATTATCTGCCACTTTTGAATTTGAAGATGAAATTTCCACAATAAGGCAGTGTCCACAAAAAAAATGGAGTACTGTTGCTCGCACTGGCCCTGAAGGAGAAACAAGTCTGACTAAAATGGGTCCAAAATCGGTTTTCACAGGAAGTTTTTACATCATTTATGGATTTAGAATCTGAGAAAAAATCAACAGGGTGTCTTCTAGATTCTTATGAAATATTTTTAATTCATCTAGAATTGCTTTAGATTCGTGCGAATTCCTTTGAATTCATTTGGATCCTTTTGAGTCCATCATTTCCATTCACTGATTTTGCACTGATTGTCTCCTTACTTAGATTGACATAAATGGTAATTGAGAAGTTGCACTTTTAATTTATTGAGAAATAACTATTTTTGTACAGTAAATGTTTTTTTCAAGATGTTTTCTAATGAAAAATCGTAGTTCCAAACTCCCTTCAAGATGTCTCTCTAAACGACTTTAGCTCACCTTAAAACTTTCTTTTAAACTCAAAGATGCAACTTTTTCGATATAATGATCTACATAATGATTTAAGGCGATAGTATTTAAATAATTATGATAATAAATGTTAAAATTATTGTTTTGTTAACTAGGATGCGCACGGCTTCTCTGCATGTGCCGCATACCACTAGCTCATTTGGTATAGTAGAATGGCACAACGAGGCAAGAGAATCAATAGAAACGATAATGAATCGGCGTCTGGCCCGGGCGCGACTAAGAGAAGGAAATGCAGATTGGGCCCACCAGTTGCGGGTGCATCGTTATCGGCGAGCACCCTTGGGCCCTCCGAGGAGGAAGAGACGATGGCTTCGTCCAGTCAAGGGGGGGCATCCTGGACCCCCCGACCTCTCAGCGATATTAAAATATCGAGTATATATAACCGATCGGCTGCTGAGGCCCCGGCCGAACTGTTTCGTAAAGATTTGATCAGTGCGATGAAATTACCAGACAGCGAGCCTCTGAGTCCAAACGAATATTGGGTGATAACTGATCAGTGGAAGCAAGAGTGGGAAAGAGGAGTCCAAGTACCCGTCAATCCAGACTCACTTCCTGAACCCGTGGTCGCTGTTAATCAGACTCCTTCTATTTCTACCACTTCAAACAAATCTCAGGGCGAATTTAAGTTGTAAGTATATTATTATCCTCAAAAAATTCAAGCTGAATTGTAGGTCTGGGGTTTTTTACTCTTATTATTATGATGGGACCTGAAAAAATATTTTAAGGGCGTTAGATCCAAATTTTAATCTCAAAATTAAATTCACCACTTTACTCAAGAATTATTAGAACTAAATATTTTTTCGCTCTGTAGATGTATTCTATTTTAAAATAGAAACGTGCCTATAGAGCAAAAATTCTTGCACAAAACGAGAAATTCAAAATTAACATAAAAATTCAATCTTTTCATGTTACTCAAAAAGTATTATAAGTACAGATTTTTTTCGCTCTGTATACATAATTCTATTTAAAAAATGAGTAGCTATACAGAGCGAAAAAATATCTAGTTATAATATTTATCAAGTAAAATGAAGAAATTGAATTTTGAGATTTGAACTTAAATCCTGCTTCCTTAATAGTAATTATAGTTTTAGTTGCTACGATAGATTTTAACCTTTAACTTTACAGGCCGAAAAAATTCATACGAATATCTCGGGATGACTACTTTAATCCCGAAGACCATCATTTGAGCACTACTCCCGCACGAGCTGAAAAAGCATGTGCTTATGATCTCGACGACACGGACATTGCTTGGCTTGATGTTCTAAATGGTGAAAGAGCACAGGTAATTTTTCAAAAAATAACTTCAATTTTTCATAATGAGGTCGTCAATATATTACGTAACCCTTTTAAAGGGCAGGAGTGTTCAGGAGGATCTGTTATCGCCCTGTTACATTGGGGGGGATTTATAAGGGACCATCTCAATGTGACGTCCGAAAAAATGGCCAATTTTCATGATTTTTTTTTTCAATGATGCCAGCTCCATAAAATATCCCTTCATATAATATTTTTGAAGACCTATACTTTGAGAATATGCAAAAAAAAAAATCGATTTTTTTTTAATTTTTAAACTGAGATGATTCCTTATAGAAATGTTGGTAGGCATTCCAAATATAAAAGTATTCCTAACCGTGAATTCTTTCAGGCTGGTCAGCCGCCAGTTTCTGAGACGCAACTTGAACGAATCATCGAAGAACTTGAAGTTCGTTGTTGGGAGAGGATACAAACGATCGTCAAAAACGTAGAAGGCCTCGGCATCGAGTATGATGAAAGCACAATTTGTGACGTTTGCAGATCGGTAAGTTTCTTACTGAATTTAAGGTTACCAGACGCCACAGGACATGTCCTGCTAGATTAGGACATCTGGTAACCGTAACTGAATTGGAATTCTAGAAATAAAATTCTTTACTCTCGTGAGAACATAGTTTCTGGATCCTAAAGCTAATTATTACTTCTTTCGTAACAGCCCGATTCTGAGGAGGGGAACGAAATGGTTTTCTGTGATGTATGTAACATTTGCGTACACCAAGCGTGTTACGGTATCACTTCCATTCCTGAAGGTTCGTGGCTATGCAGAACGTGCTCTTTGGGTCAACGGCCAGAGTGCGTTTTGTGTCCAAACAAGGGCGGTGCAATGAAATGTACGCGAACTGGTCAAAAGTGGGCGCATGTCTCCTGTGCTCTCTGGATTCCGGAAGTCAGTATCGGTTGCGTTGAAAGAATGGAGCCGATCACAAAAATATCCAGTATTCCGGTGAGTTTCGTTTCTTATTTCTTCGATCTTCCGAATTCTTTTAACATCGAGTTTCGAGATGTTGGTAGAACTCTCTCTAAAAATTAATGTTTGATATTTAAAATTAATATCTAATTCTAGCCAAGTCGATGGGGTCTCGTCTGCGTACTGTGTCGTGAACGTGTTGGCGCCTGCATTCAGTGCAGTATAAAAACATGTAAGACTGCATATCACGTAACATGTGCTTTCAAGCATGGCCTTGAGATGAGAGCCATAATCGAAGATGAAATGGCCGATGATGGTGTCAAATTAAGGGTAAGGTCCAAAATATTTGAGTCGCTAGATCCACAATTTGGTGACGTTTCGAATATAATTATGTATAATTATAATTATTATTATTTTCAACAGTCATATTGTCAGAAGCACAGTAGAACGAACACAAAAGATAAAGTCGGTGTTGGAGGAGGACCTGGGAATAGTAGCACGAAAGGTGGTTCAGATTCGGAAGAAGGCGAACCTAGAAAACGAAAGCGTAAAGACATGACTTCCGAGGAGAAAAATCAAGCACGCGCTGCTAAGTAAGCTTAGAATTGATATTTTACAATGAAAATAAATGATTATTGTATTATTTATCATATGAAATGCAAAATATTGTTTTAAAATTTTGTTAAAAAAATTCTCTTCTTAACATACGATTCATTTATTTAGATTGCAAGTAATAGAAGCAGAGTTCGATAAGCACGTAAGTTTAAAAGACGTAACGTCTCAACAACTAGATGTGGATCCAGACGCAATTGTCTATATTTACAACTACTGGAAGCTAAAAAGAAGAGTAAGTATTTTTAAAATCCTCAATTTTGTTATGTCTATATTCCATAATAAATTCTAAATTTAATCTTTTACAGGCCGGCAATAATAAACCTCTTCTGGCTCCGCGATGTGGTGAACTGTCGGGTGCAGGAGTACGAGCTCAAGGTCAGGCCGCGGACATGGAGAAGATGAAGACATTCGTCCAGTTGCGCCAAGACCTGGAGCGTGTGAGAAATCTGTGTTATATGGTGGGCAGGCGAGAAAAACTTTGGCGTTCGTTATTGAAAATTCGCGAGCAAACTTTTCATAAGCAGGAAAGAATTATGGCCGGTCCACCTTTACCACCTGCTATAGCTGCCGCTGTCTTGTCGGCTAATCATGGTCCTTCCATCTATGACCGTCTCTATTCTCATCCGGATGTTGATAATTACCCACGAAATATAGAATCCCTTTTGCTCAGGATATCGGGCGAGGAATCCCCAACGCCTACGTCTGGTGACGAAAAGAAGGTTCAACCCGACTTCAACGGAGCCTCCAACAAGAAGCTCTACTTCAACGGTTCGGTGAGGAGAAAGAGCTTGTACGGTAGCGACGTGTCCTCATTAAGTAATAGTGAGACAGATGTAAAACCACCGACCAAGTCACCAGTCAAATCACCGGGTAAATCACCTGCAAAATCACCTAATAAATCCATAAGCAAATCTAAAAACGTTAAAGTCAAAACGGAAACTGACTCCAGTACGGAAGAGGAAGCAATCGCCTCGACGAAATCGAAGGCTGTCAGGAGAAAGTTAAAGAAGACTAGCGCTCCTGACCGACCTCGAAAGTCCGTTCGGGACAGTAGTGAAAGTGACAAACTCGATAATAGTGGTCCTAGGTCGCGTACCTTGGAGCACATGGAGAGAGAACTCGATAGTGCTACGGGAACCGATAGTGACGACCTGCTGCCTCCGTGTAACGCGAATCCTACTGCGAGACTCGGTCCGACTTCCGTCGCAGCCATTTACTCGGACACGGATTCCGACTCACAAGAACATGCGTCCCATTCTGGTGTTTTAATTACGAAAGCTGCCGTGAAGGAGTTTTCGGCCGCGGATCTCTCAAAGAACTCACAGAAATCCTACGCCACCAAGGAGTCGCGGCAGGATCACGCAGATGATGGAGTAAAGAACAAAGAGAATCTGAAGACTGCAAAGAAGAAAGAGTGCCTGCCATCTGCACTCATAGTTCCTCAAAGACAAGCGGCGAAGAAAGCTTCCGAAATTATGCAGCGCTCGCAGGGTAAGAAAGAAACGACGGTGGAAACCTTGGAAGTGGTAAAATCACCTTCTGAGGAGAAAGTTGAGAAACCTGAGAAACCTGAGAAGCCAGAGAAATCTGAAAAACCAGTGAAACCTGTGAAAGAAAAAATACCTTTAAAGAGACAAAGAGAGGGAAGAGGCGGTAAAGATGGAAAGAACAATGACATATATGACTTTGACAAAGAATTTGGAGATGGTTCTGAGATTCTTGCTTATGTTCCTCAACGTCAAGCTGCGAAGAAAGCCGCTGAGCACATCAAAAGCGGGATGGGCGCTAAGACTGCACCTCAGCCTGAGCCAGAAATTTCGGAGGTCAAATCGAAGAAAGATTTACCTGAAGTAGCTAAGAAGAAAGAACCCAGGAAAGAAGATTCCCCGAAGAAGGAAGAATCGCCGAAGAAACCAAAAAAGCTTGTGCAAGAGAGCAGCAAAGCGCCTTCGGTTCATTCGAGTAATAGCGAGAGTAGTAGCAGTAGCAGCTGCAGCAGTTCTTCGGAGAGCAGTAGTGATACTGATGAAGATAGAAATTCGACTAAGGAACAAGCAGTCTCTTCGAGCACCTCGTCTGAAAGTGATTCCGGTCAGCAGCAATCCAAAAACAAGACTCCGGTCAAGCGTCAGACGAACAAATCTGCTGATTCCTCTGATGCTGATAAGAAAGCACAATTGGCGGGACGGAAACTCAAAAAGCTGCCGGACAAGAAGCTTAAAACTTCCGACGGGCGGCATGGACCCGAGTTTCAGCCGCCGCCTATTGAGAGAGAGGAATCAAGCAGAACCCAGGTGCTCAAAGAGCAACATCCACCTAGCAAAAAGACTGAGCACAGAGACGTCCTCAAAAAGCCATTTCCCGTATCAACACAGCAACACCACCACCACCACCAACAGCATCACGAAGAACAACAGCAACAGCAGCAATCTGAATCGGCAGCATCATCTAACCAAAGTCTGCACTGTCGGTCTCGAGATAATGATGGGCCAAGAAATTTATCTGGGTCCAAACCTTCAAAGAAGCAAAGTCAGCCCACCAAGCCACAACAAACCGTGTCCAGGAGTAAAGAGGAAAGTCCAGCAAGCAGAGCAAAACCCGAAGCTCGAAAGCGAAAATCAAGCGAAACTCCCCAGAAAGAGGAGAAGAGTAGCAAAGAGACGCCTTTGGTCAAGAAACTGGAAAAAAGGGTGAACGACAAACACCAAAAGAAACCTGAAGATGAGAAGGAGAGTAGAGAAGGAACAACAGAATGGGAAAAGGAGCCTGAGAAGGAGAAAGTGAAAGTGAAAGAGAAGATGAGTGAAAAAGATAAAGACACGAAAAAGAAAGATAAAGATAGGGAGAAAGAAAAAGAGAAAGAAAAGGAGAAGGAAAAAGAGAAGGAGAAGGATAAAGATAAAGAGAAATGCGTGATCGAGTCACCGAAACAGTCTAGAGAGGCTATAGAGGCAGCTTCAAAAGCGGATGACAAGAAGGCGAAGAAATCCTCAACCAAGAACGCGATCAACATCTTGGAAGAGATAAACCAGAGGAAAGCTGAGAGACCCCACAGTACGAAGAAGTCATCCAGGGGGTTGGAAAAGCTTCTAGAGAAACGCGAACATCTTGATATGTTATCCAGAAATAAAGATGCTGCGAAACAAAAGAATCAACAGGAAAGTGTCGAGAAGCAGCAGAAATCGAAACCCAATCTGGACCAAGTTTCAAAGGACGAGGAACATAAGAATAACTCGAGAAAGGAAAGCTCTAGTATAAGTAAATTGCAAGAGGAGGAGGAGGGTGCAAAGAGAAATTCTGCAGAGGTAGAATCAGAGAAATCAATCGAAAAGCTATCCGGTGATCGAAGATCTGACCGAAGATCAAGTGAACGAAAATTGAGTGAGAGTACAATGAATGATCGAAGATCAAGCGATCGGCGAATATTTGAGGCTGTTGCAAGTATTCAACAAGAAAGCGAGGTGAGGCACAAAGAAGAAGCACCAAAGGAGGTGAGAGAAAGCGAAAATCTCTTTTACAAACCAGTTCCAGACAAACTTACCGTAAATGAAATTATCGAGAAAGAGAGTCAAAAGCGGAGAAGATCGATTAATCAAAGATCGATATTCTCGCCTCAGCACGGCAGCAAAGATCCGAGCGTTTCAGAGTTGTTTGACTTTGATCAAGACCTTTTAACGGATGATATGGTTAACGACGATGGATTCGGAATGCCGCGAGACGCTGAAGAACGTGCCGCACCTCTTTCTTTTTCATTTGCCAATGACCTCTGGTTTAAGGAAGACTCCAAGGAAGACAGCGCAAGAGAAACTTTGCACCTTGTAGAAAAACTTCGGATGGAACTTAGCAAAAAGTCAAATACCAATCAGTTTGAAGGGGATCCTGGATGCGAAGATGAGCTTAAAAAGGAGGAGAGAATTGCAGAAAGTACGAAAGAGCATCATCCTGAGCCAGAAAAGGAAACGAAGATTGTGGAAGACACGACGACTCGTCAATCTGAAATGAAGAGCAACGAAGTTAATCAAATTACTGAAAATGTCAGCTACAAGAACCATAACTTTGAAAACAAACAGAAACCCATTTATGGAAATAGTAGCGAGCCAACTTATATTCCTTATAGCAATGAAGATCTCGAAAGTGGAAAGGTAGCGGTGAATGAGAGGTCTAAATTAGATAGAGCAGAAGCAGATGAGCGCTGGGTACCTCCAAGTATGGAAACCTTTAATCCCAGTGATGTTCAACAGATGAGTGCTCTCATGGAAAGCCAGAACCATCGATATGCTGCACAGTTTCAGAATGATATTGCTGCTGTGATGTCTGAAAGTAACGCCGAAGCATTGGTCCATTCACATCTCAATATGAACATACAGGATCATTATCAACTTTTACAGCAAACGCAAGCTATGGTCCGAAGTCAGCAGCACTTGGATCCCCATTCGGACGGTAGGATGCAGCAGGTGCCGATGATGGATCAACAAGTCGGTCCATTAGCTGGAC
The DNA here is from genome assembly GCA_032275165.1 of Synergus magnus. Lineage (NCBI taxonomy): Eukaryota > Metazoa > Arthropoda > Insecta > Hymenoptera > Cynipidae > Synergus > Synergus magnus. The sequence goes on from JAUESH010000042.1 coordinate 1,624,670, forward strand.
AGATGGTAGACGACATCACGCCTATGGAAATGGTTAATAGGCACTTGATCAATCTACCAAACGTGGAGGATCAAGGGAACGAGATGGATCATAGTCTGGAGAAGGAGGATTTGGATCCCAGGCAGGACTACACGCAGAATGGATCTCCTTATGATATGAACGTTTCGAGGCAGGATACGCGCTGGGCGGAAAGTCAAGTGCTACCTTCTCGACGGTCGACGTCTTCTTCCATTACTTCAGCGTCATCGGCAGAGGAACATTCTGCCATTCCTCCCTATAAGAATATACCACCCATTCCATTTCCTCCTTGTTCGATGGATGCTGGACCTTATCATTCGTATTCGGAATCTGGAGGGTCTTATGCTGGAGCTGTGTCGCTCTTTCCACCTCAGTCCTGCGCTGCACCGCTTCCTTACCCTTCACCGGGAGGAGGTATGTTTGGTAAATTGAACATTAAATACTTATTTCACATTTGAAGACTGGCACGAAAGAGTAAGATTCTGTTTAATGTTGATCAAATAGTTGTTTTACTATTTCAATTTTAAAAAGACTTTTACAAGATTTATGAAATCAACCCTAGAGTCCGCAACATAGCTGGATCATTCTTAAATACACTCATCGACCCATTATTTGCACCGCGGTTATGTGCGTAGTTCACGGTTTTTCCCCTCCCGTAGCGTCCCTCGGGTGCCTAAATGTACCCTCGACGAGCTCGCACGCTCGAAGAGGCAGTACCGTATCAGAAGTTGTTTACGTGGCGACCACGGTGGCGCCTCTCTAGGCGACTTTTCTACGCACTGGTGCTCGGTTCAGAGACGATATATACGGTCCTGAGTTTTTACCTGAATCTACGGTCCGATTATTTGCACTCAAGACCCGAGATGTGCAAATAATGGGTCGATGAGTGTACACATTTTGAGTAATGCATCAACCCACACATTCTCTGGTGGTACAATGCTTTTTGTTTGCAGTAAAGCGACTTTTATATAGTCTCATATATATATTAATTAATTATTAATAAGTCTCATATATTTTTTCTCTACAGGTATGTTTCCTCCACCATTCGGTGCACCGTTCCCTACAGCACCGTCGTTACTCCCTCACGTGTCGAAGCCTCTGGAAGACTCGCTCAATCTCCAAGCATCCCCTTGTACAGCAGCATTTACCTCATCTTCACACAACATGGCACTAACAGCAGCGATGGTTTCACCCACTAAGATCACAACGCCACCACCTCCACATCAGTCTTCACTTCAGGTTCCTCTCCCGTCCTCTGAGCCGGATCAGCTTGACTCTCATGATCTCCAACCCCCAGTTAACTCTCCAGCAATGCCAATATCATTCCTCAACAACGTTTCCGAACCTCGAGCTCCAGATCTTCACCAAGTCGAACCACATGTTCCAGAACGTCATGTATCAGAACCCCACATACCAGAGCCACGAGTGCCCGAACCTCATGTTCCCGAACCGGTTGGAGAGAGTCCTCAAGGGCCACTCTCGGAAGCGAAGGTCTCTCAACCTGGCAAGAAATCACCATCCAAACCCACCAGGACTTCTGCACGGGTTACCTCTCTGCAGGCAAAATCACCAGGGAAATCACCTCGTCAAGAAGTCACCAAACCCGCGCCAAGCTCTCGAGGTCGGGGCCGAGGCACGAAAAATTCGCACCAGGCAGGATACCGAGGACGAGGCCGAGGTCGGGGACGAGGCAGGGGTCGAAGTAATCATAGCTCAATCGCTGTTATATCTCATCTACATAGCGACGATGGAATTCAAAATAAGCTCGTCGGCACTGTCTACGACTTTGATTCAGATGAAGACTCTACGAGCGAAGCAAATATCGCCGACCTGCGAACTATGAGAGAGAGGAAGAAGTCGACGGAGGTCAGCGAGAAACGAGACAGTTTGAGTGGTGCCAGTGATGGAATTCAGTTACATCTCTCTAGTCCAGGATTACACAAGAAGTATGACGATAAAGAGCTCTCACCACCCTCCATACACAGCGACTCAGCTATCGCCGAATCCGAAGCTTCCGGACAGACCTTCACGGACGCTGTTCTTCCTCTTCTGCCTGGTCCTGTCGATATGAGGACCTACAATTCGACGATTGACGCTCAAGGCTCGTCGCTTCACGGCCAGTCTTATGGTAATCATCTCCTGAGCACATTCGCGAGCGTCTCTGCAGATCAATCGATTCCTGATATTGAAGACGATATTGAAAAGGAACTAAACTCGGCGCTGATAACAGGCAAACCACAGAACTCGGAATTGCTGAAGGTGAAGATCAAAGGGCCGATAGTGGACGCTAATTATGTACCAATGGCTGTTGTACAACCAATGACCCAACAACCACCGGTCATCATTCCACCTACAGCCACTATTGCTTCTGTCGCCTCGGGTACATCTAATCTTAGGAGAATGCGAAAGAAGGAACTTCTGAGGCAGTATTGCTCCCAGGTATGATTCAAAAATAATTTTTGATAATTTTACTTTAGAGGGTAAGCAAGTATTCTTCATTATATTTTAATGTCAAAACGTTTTCAATTTTTTTAGGTACTATTTTAAGTAATCTTAGGAAATTTAAAGGAATTTTTAAGAGACCTTTAAGGATTTCAAGAAAGTTTAAAGAATTTTAAAGAATTTTTGAAAGACTTTAAGGGCATGTGCTACTTTATCATAAGAGCAATTTAGTTTCCCCAACTTTACGTTCGCAATAATAAATATTTTTCTCTAAAACTAGGCCATTTACCTCCGTATGTATGAAACGGGGGTAAATGGCCTAGTTTTAGTGAAAAGTATTTATTATTTCGAACGCAAAGTTGGGGAAACTAAATTGCTCTTATGGTAAAGTATCACATGCCCTTAAGGATTTTTAAGAGATTTCATATAGTCCTTTATAAAGTGAATTTAAACTTCTAAAATATATTTATGTTTTAATATAATATATATTTCCCAATTGATTTCCTAATAAAAAAAAAATGTTTCCTAAGAGTCTTTATTTCCATTCCCAGGATATGAACATGGATAACCAAAGGAACGTAGCATCAGCACCAATAATCATTCCCCCAGTGAATCGAACCGTCATCACGATTCCTAAAGCAGTGGCGTCCATGACGAGTATTCCAACCCGAGAAGACTACAAGGCCGTTGTAGATGCGAATATGGAAAAGAAACGAAGAAAAGAACAACGTGGTAGCATCCTCGACAATCCAGAAGAAGACCCTAACTCTGAAAGACGGCGAAGTTCCATTGTTCCTGGCACTGTGGACCGTCGAAGGGCCAGGCAAGGTCGACCTTCAACTGCCTCTGTTGCCAACATTGATCCACCTAAGCTCAAGATCAAGATAGGTAATAGCATCATCGGCCAGGATCCTGTCAATCCTCAAGACGAGAGTTGCATCAGGCCGCCCAAGAAACGCCTTAGTAGCATCCCCAGCAAGCCCAGCATAGAGGATCTCAAGCGAGAAAGCATGAGGTTCCGACGGATGATCATGGCTGGATTTGACAGTGACGAACAACCCAAAATCAAGAGCAAGAAAGATAAAAATGGCAAGCGCAAAAAGCGCCAGAACAAAAAGGAGGGTCGTGTCCAGATTCTCGAAGATGGCCCCGCACCCCCCAAACTTATAATTAGGCTAGGCAAGAGTAAAGTCACTCCAAGTGAAGAAGGCGAATCAAAACCGAGCTCTGAACAGGGCACTCATTCCAGCGACAACACTCGAGTCGGCCCTCCTCCGCTTGAAGCCTCCAAGGAGGAGACAACCTACCCCGCGGACGTGCAGGTGAACGAGAAGCTACCCGCGGATCCCAGTGCAGGCCCAGCCTCCATCGAAAACGTCCGTTCCGCGAAAGTGACACCCATTAGGTTAAAATTGACCCGATGTCATGAGGGTTACGAACTCAAAGCGCCCGCGGTGAGCAGTGCGAGCGATGACAGCGTGACAACAAACTCTGGTCCGTTGGCCTGTGGTCCATCGGCCTCTGAACTGTCGTCAGCCTCTGGCTCCTTGGAGGCCTCACGCACTAAACAGGAGTCCGAATCCGCATCCGCGGCTAAAGACTCGACGGAGAAATCTTCCAAAGAGGACGATATTTCCCTCCTTACTCAACCCGTCACTCACAATTCGCCGGGCTGTCCGCCTGCACCGCTCCCGCAAGGATGCCAAGTTAGGTGATAATTAATGATACTTGTATAATACAGTAATTTACGGTTCTTACTAGGAGATATATTTGCGTGCGACATCCACGCAAGTGTGTATCATATTCAGTGTTGAGATAGAGACTCGCTAGACAAGGAAACGCATTGTAAGTGTGTAATATAAATTATTAACTATATGTAAATGATCTGAGGGTGAAGTGAATTGTCACAAAGTGCCCAAAATTCACCGTAATTAATTCACGCATTTCTTGTGGTGTATCGGACATTGGTGAATCGTAAGGTGTCTTTCGTTAACGATACAATCCTTCGTCGCAGATCTTTGGTTCCGAATTTTTTTTACTAGCGGTACTTTGCATTGGTTTCTTCGCGATTATTAGAGCTTAGGAACTTGTAAAATACAAATTCCAATTTGATGAATTTATATTTAGTTCCTAATTTACTAAAATTTCACGTTGTTCCTTCTGTGAGAGATTGTTGAGACCTCAATTAACGAAATTTAAATGTACCGAAAATATTTATTAACGAAAATAGAAAAGTACAGAATTTTCAATTTTCCGAAAATATAAAATACCCGAATTTTCAAATTCCCGAAAATAAAAATTTTTTTTTCAAAAAATGTTCAAAATTTTTGTACGAAACTTTTGAGTTCAAAATTTTTAACATTAAAAAAAGAAACATTTTTTTTTATTTTAGGGAATTAGAAAATTCGGATATTTTATATTGTTGGGAAATTGAAATTTCGGTAATTTTCTACATTCGTTAATAAATATTTTCGGTATATTTAAATTTCGTTAGTAAACATTTTCGGTAATATTATTTTTATTCGGGAATTTGAATTTTCGGAAACTTTTTTCGGTACATATTTTTCCACATTCAGGATTTTAGTTTTTCGTCATAAAATATTGTCCTCGTTGATAAAGTTAGCTTCAATCTAATTTTTTTCGAATTCGTACTCGAAGTGATATTGCAAAAGTATTAGCAAAATACCCTTTTAAAATATGTATTTATTATCCTAAATTATTTAATATTTATTTTTAAATTACATTAATTATTACTCTATTAATATTGTTTATCCTTTATGTCTTTTTACACTTTTTACAATTTTTTAATTATGAAAGTGACATTAAATATTTGAATAAAAAATAATTGAATATTAAAATGGCAGAAAATTTGGAACAAATAATCTGGGTTCTTTTAAACCCAAACTTTTTTACAAAAAAGTGTAACGTGCAAAGTCTACCGCGAAATTTGTTTATTTCTATACTTTTATAACTTTTTAATACAGTTAAATAAAAGTATCCACGTCGAAAAATGGCGTCCTGTCAATTCCAGTGCAAAGAACTCGTCTGTAGAATTAATTAACAGAATAATTATTCGTAGAGATTCAGTAGCGTGTTAGAAGAATTTAAATAATCTTCGAGTGAATAGTACAATTTTTGATAAACTCGAGAGAAACTGCGACAAGTTGTGAGTTAACGTTTAAAGCTGCTCAAGTTACGATAGATACCTTAGCAGTTGCCATAGATTTCAAATTACTCTGTACAAAAGAAGATAAAACACCGAAAATTACTACTTAGATCGTGATTTTTAAGCGATAGGAGTAATGAATTTTAATTAAACAAAAAATATTATGAACATACTTCCGAAGACTATTAATCAATGCGAAGGATATATAGTTATCGCGAAAAGTAATCGGAAATGTTTTGCGAGTTTTTTATTTTATTTTTTGGAACTTACTTCTCTCTCTCTCTTTTCGCAAATACTTACGATTTCAGCCCTGCTTTGAAAAACAAGACTTCAGGTAAAAAAGTGGAAATTTGCAATATTTAGAACTGATTTTGTTTAAGGCGATGATACTTTTAAATATCAGAATATAAAATAATAAAATTATTATTATTAATGCGTCAACATCGCGAGGAAAGTCTGGGCTGGAATTGTGAACTTCGCTTTTGGATGGGGACGGAAATTTCGAAAATGTGTTTTGTCGATAGTTAAAAAAAGAACGATACATCATACGTCCACTCGTTACGACGAGCCTGCTTTTGAAAAGTACAGTTCTGTCGAGTCATTAAATTAAGTTTGACATTTTGTATCACCTTTTTTATGTATAGTTGCAGCTACGGTTTAATCTATTTGAGAAAGTATAGATTTTATATTAGTTAAGTAGTTATTACATTTTTTTAAGAAAAGAATTTCCTACGCGACCTCTCGCTCTTGATTCTGTGCGTAGCGTGTATTTATTTATGATGCGAGACGATATTATTTATTGCAAAAAGGTGAAATTTTGTTGAGAATTGCTTCGAAAAGGAAAAATATGGAGAGATCGAAAATAAGGGAGAAGGGCTGTAAACGACGAATCGTCACGTTACATTTTCTAAATACTCAAAAAGGTTTGTGCCATTTTGTACCGGTGTTATTGTGAGTTACGGGTCGGCACGAAGCGAAGTGAGAAAAAAATACACTTTTTTTTTTTTTTTTTATAAAAAAAAAAGTCTACTTTTTCCCACTATGCGTCGAAGGGGACGAAGGCTTTCTTTTTGCGATGACCAATCGCATTCTTGTTTTGTACCAACGAGTGAGACAAAAGTTATGAAGTTTACACCACCCACTGAATGATGCAGGATAGTTTTTAAAGTAATAATTTAGAGTGTAGCATCTACAGGGTGAATGCCGCGTACGCAATTCACTTCACTGGAAGGGAACGATTTTAAATCAAAAGTTTCAAGATCGCGAATTGTAGTGCCTAGACGTTCCACGAAAGTTTTATTATTTACTATAACGAAACCCACTCAAATTCTCCAGCTGAAAATTCCTGTAGAAATCTCTTTAAAATCCTTTTACGGGTTTTACAGGGAAAATACAGGAATTTTCTGTAGGGGTAGTCGACTGTATATATTTAACTTTTGTTCCACACGGAAAGAAAGAATGAATGAACTACGGATCTATTTATTGAAACTTCATCACCTTGTGTCTCACAAACTGGTCTCGAGCGAAAATTGAGGAAAAGCTTGAATTGAGGAAAAGGTTGAACATGTTGTATATAATTTTAATTTGTTAAATATTCTTCGCTGTGAAGGCTGTGTAACCTACGGTCTTATCTTCCACGCACCTTTTGTTACACTCAAAGTAATATTGTTAAAACGTAAACAGCGCTAAAGTAACGATACATCTTCCACTGAGCTTATTTTTTTAGATTCCTATTAGTAGTGAAATCAGTTGCTAGCGAAATGCTCGCTTTTCAATCATATAATACCCTTACTTCGCCAATAATTGAAAACTTCGAGTAAAGTCGTTTTTCGTATTTGCAATTTCGTCGATTGTAAGACGGAAATTTGAGTTAACGCTTTGCCGTGCACAGTTTTTAAAATAGGGTATTTTTGTTTGTCTTTCTGTCTTATAATGGATTTGAGAAGATCCGGTTGAAATATTCGTGTCGGATATTTATTTATCAAGAGTATTCTACATTAAGGCCATGTATTACTTATCTGATCCCCACCTTACCGTCAATTTTTTCTCTGCAACGTTACTTCTAAATTTATTAAGATATCAAATTGAAAATGTCTAAAATTAAAAAAAAATGTTCTAAGGTACATTTATCTGGTCCTAAATTTTTATTAAAATAAACAAAATTTCAAAATATTTTTTTTTTGTAAATGTAAATATTTAGGACCAGGTAAACGTACCTTAATACTTTAACTTTAATTTTAGAAATTTTCAATTTGATATCTCAATAAATTTAAAAGTAACGTTGCAGAGAAAAAAATTTCGGGAAGGTAGGAATCGGATAATTAATGCGTGGCCTTAAATTAGAAAAAAAAATTTAGTGAATTGATTTAAAGAAAAAAAAAATTTGTTTAAAGTGTAGACGTTTTTAAATTGAAGAATATTTTAAAGACTGTTCATGTGACACAAGTAATCTTCCATTTGTAAGGCGAAAGGGTTTGCAAAACAAATGTTACTTCGAAATAGTTTAGTTTTGCTGAAAGGATGGATTCTTGGTTCATTTCTTGATTTCTTAAGACCTTTATGTACACAGCGACGCCAAAAAAGTCTGTTTATCTTATTTTGTCGGATTTTTATTTTATTTTTATGTTGTCATCAAATTTGGTGTCAAACACGAACAAGTTGGTAGCTAATGTCACTGTTTTTCATGATCTTTGCTTAGTTTGTAACGATTTAAACGTAATGAACACGCAATCGATAAGGAATTTTCAAACCCATACTTCATACCTTACTGTATATTATTATATCTATTATTGTCATATATTGTACAGAACTCGAGTAACACAAATTTGTTTAATTTTTAATTGTTTCTTACGATTAACAATACCGCTAATAATAACCATGAGAAATCATAGTTACGATAATAATAAATTTAATATTATATATATATAAATATATATATATATACATTTTATTATAATGCAAATGAGTAATATGATTTTTAGTTACTGTAAATAGTGTACAAGAAAGATGGTGTTTTAATGTGCACATAGCCATCAATTAATGATTAATAATAATTACAATTTTTTAAATCCTGTCTTGTTCTTTCTCTATCATCATCAATGGCGGAGTATAATGACGACTGCGAGTTGACTAATTTGACTAAATTGAATTACATACAATTTTTTTATTTACATATTCGGCGGAAGGGTATTTTCTTTATTGCAGATTTGCAGTTGTAATTTTTATAATTACAACAAAGAAAACACCGTTCCGCAACTGTCATCGCGATCATTATACTCCGCCGGTATCGGTATTTATTTATTTATTTATCTGCTGGTAGTGGATGATTATGCAATATCGATATCAAAAAATCAATATTATTTTACCGATATTGATATTTTCATAAACTCAAAATTAAATTCCCCATATTACTTAACAATTATTATAATTACAAGTCTTTTCGCTCTGTAGATATATTCTGATTTAAAATAGAAATGTGCCTATAGAGCGAAAAAATGTCTAATTATAATATTTTTCAAGTAAAATGAGGAAATCAAATTTTAAGGATAGAACTGATTTAACGCCTTTAAAGTTTCTAAATTACTGCAAAGAAAATAAATAATTTTAAAACATTTTGGTTTTGATTTATTGAATTAATATGTAAGAAAGAAGACAAATTCAGTCACAATATTCCTTTGTTATTAATTATAAATATAATTTCTTCATAGCTAAGTGTATGATACAGAAAAATGTTGATCGTTGGTGGTCAGGAGAAATGTTCGTTACAAGTCTTAAAAAGGACGTAAGTCGCACATCCTTTTTTTTCTAGTTCGCAAACAATAACGTTCACTTCAAATGACTTTTTTTGTCCTGTATTCAAGAACAGAAGCGGTGTTGTTTAACAAACAAAACGAAACTAGGCTCGAAACATTTCGAGTCTAGAAATAGAAAGTCATCGAAGGAAAGAGAGCAGCAACATGTAGTTACATATCTCAATTACAGACAATAAATGACAATTTTACTCTCTCAGTATAAAAATAAATATGAAATATATGAATAATAAAATTACCAAATAGAAAAAATCTGTTTTTGTAAATCTAACATGAATAGCAAAAGATACTGAAAAAAAAAAAAAATAAAAACCCATTCAAAATAAATTAACACCGGTCTCTTGCCTTCGATAACAAGCCATAAGTTTTAAATAATTAAGTTATTTATGATTCAAGTCCTTTCGAAAGGAACAAAAGTACATGAAACAAAAAAAAATTCAACAAAAATTACAGTGCATGAAGCCCTTTTCTCGCGTTGACAGTCACCACAGTCACTAAGTACTTGTGAAGACGCACTCGAAAATCCGTATGAGGCTTATATATGCAATAAATACAAACACAGTTTAACTATGCTAAAGATAAGAACATTGTGAATAATTTTTCGAGAGACTGAGTTAGTTGACAATTGTCCAACTGGTCTCGCATGATATTTTTTTTTACTTTTTTCCTTTTTAGTCAAAAAAGTGGCACAGATGGCACTATAAGATTTTCTTTGCAGACGTTGATGTTTTTACATTAAAAGAGAATCGAAGAATTGTGGTAACGTCTACGACGTTTTCCCAAACTCTTTGAAAGCTGAAGAACTCCTCAGCGGAATACAGTCGACAAATGCCGCAATTGAGTGCTCGTAAATGCAGGAGTAAAACCGATTTCTCGAAATGTGTTTGAAAAAATCCCCGAAAAGAAATTGAATTTTATGTGAAATCTCGCTTCAATTTCTCCTACCTTAAACAAATTTCTTTTACGAGGGTACCTTTCACAAAAGTGACGCCTCGTCTTAAACTTCTCTCATCTGTGCGGTTACGTCTTATCTTAAGTTATGTACAAGACGTTTCTCGTATCCTCTCCGACTTTCTGATTGAACGACAAAGAGAGGATCCAAGTGGGAAGAGAGTGGAAGAAAGGAAGAAACACCGGATGGCGCAGATGTAATCGAAACAAAGAATTATCATCGTATGATCGTTAATTTCTAAAAGCAACTCGAAAAAGTTCAAATTGGCCATGCAGGATTAACGAAAAGTCGCATGCTAGTGATGCAATATCGAAATATCGAATTTATTTCATTATTCCCGATGTATCGATATTGTAAATATCAATATTTTCGCATTGATATTGCATAGCTTTCACTATTATATTAATTGGCCGCTTTCTTTCGCTAGAAGACATTATCAGCATTTTTCAAAAAATTTCCAACACTCTTGTACGATGAAAAACTATTTAGAGAAAAAGGTCGGCTTTATGAGAGAGGAAGACTGAGTGCCGGAAAACAAAAAGATCGTGAAAATCTGTTCCAATGCCTTCTTCCGGTATAATTCAAAAATACATAACTCTTTTTATACGCGATTATTACCTAGCTTAGTGTATAGAGAATTCGTAGAGTTAAACACGCGATCGGAGAAGCATCATTTCGAATCCAAATATATCTTCAATGACTTCTCTCGTCGTGGACTACTACTATAACTCGGCGCTGTTCCTAGAGACAATAGGCGCGAGTTTTCCTTGTTGATGAATTCTCTCTTTTCCTCTGGATTTAACTGCTTTACAGTCTCCCTCGTATCTCTGCAATTTGTGAACAAGATTTTAATTACAGAAAAATCAATCTAATGTAATATAAAATTAATGTAGAAAAAAATATTAAAATACATACCTGTACAAGACAACAGATCCATCCTGTAGTTCAAGCGGCCATTTGTCTACTTCCTTACCGTTCGCTTTCCATGGCAATTCTTTTTCAACATCTAAGAGGTTCATACATACACACGGGAACGGTCCTTTCCCACCCGCTATCTCAAGACAGTCTTCCGGTATATCCGACAATAAAGTAATCTGCAAAATATTAAAATAAATAAACATCCAATTACACATTTTAAATCCAAATTTTCTTGAATTAAGTGTATGCAGTTGATAAAAATACCTTTTCTTTCAGTTCAGAAAAAGCTCTTCCATCGAGTACCACTTCTTGAATTGCACCAAATTGTAACGTAGATCGAATCCACTTTCTGACAAACAAAACAAGCTGTTTTGGTTCGGTAACTGTCTCGTCTTCCGGTAATTCCTGTACGATTACCTCATCTTGAGAAGAAATTGTAAGATCTTCAAACTTATGATTATTTAGAAGCACCATGGACGCTGACTTATTGAACTTTTTTCTCAACCTTAATCTTTGAAAGGGTATTTCTATATCGCACTTTCGTTTGAGTTCTGCGAGGATCTCCTCTTTTACTTGAGCCACTGTCATATCCTTGCTGACGATCCAGTCAAACATGAACTTAAACGGTTGTTCTGGACAATCGAGGTGCAACTTGTAGAGTTTTATTTTCAACTCCCCTTTACGAAGAGCTCTGCCAAGCTTGATACAAAATCTTGCGCCATCATTGTAATGCTTAAGATGGCTTTTGAGGTCGGTACATTCCGTTTCTGGGCCGTCCGCAGGCTGGTTATAGACATTAAAGTAATCGACTGGAACTCCCACGAACTTCTCCAGCTTTTTCTTCAAAGTCTCAAATCGCATTCTTTTGTCCACTAATACTTTCAATACTGCAATAAAAAATTGTAGATGTATAAAATAGTTTTCAAATCATCAGGCGGTGGCGGTGAAGTATAATACAGACTAGCAGAAATTTACGTGGCGTTGTCCGGGATTTTAAGAGTTTTTGGAGAATTTTAAGAGAGTTTAATGAATTTCACGTGATTTTTGAAAAAGCTCAAAAGAGCTTAAGCATTTTTAAGAGACTTCACAAGATTTCAAGAACTATTAAAGGATTTAAAGAGAATTATAGTGATTTTATGGAATTTCAAGATATAAAAAAAATGTAAAGGATATAAAAAAATTTGAGTGAGTAATTGAAAAAATTTTAAAAGATTAAAAAAAATTTTTAATATTTCAAGGGATTTAAAAAAAATTGCTTGTTATTTCAAGTGTTTTCAAAAGGATCATAAAAATTAGATAAAATAAATCTAATGCCTTCTCTGATGAGAATGTAAAAAATAAAAAAAAAAGTGAAAAAAATTTAAAGAAGTTCGTAAACACTTTCAAAATATCTTTAAAAAAATACACAGGACAAATTTATGGTGTGTACATACGTCTATTAGGACACACATGCAAATCTCTTTAAAAAATATTTAATGATTAAATTAATAATTAATATCACTTACATTTCTCATTTTCTTCTGTGGTATACGGTATGCCTTTGAAGTAGTGATCCGATTCTTCATCTGAGTCGGAGTTGATGATAGATTGATAATATTTATTAGAAGTATTATAGCTACCGGAACTATCATCTACGAGAGTTTTTTCGCTATCGCTAAGACTGCTGTCCTCGCTAGTACTTTCTAAACCAGCTTTCCACTTAACGGTGGTGTTTTCCACATATGGGCTTGAACACACGTTTCGTTTGCTTCTATTATACATTTTTACTTTATTTAAATCCGAACTTCTCCTGAACACCTTTCTTGCTTGTTTCACAATGTTTTCAGAATCAATTACATTCAGTTCCGTCTGACCATTAGACGGAACTTTCGGGCTCTCATCTTTGCTATCATCCAAATCGAGTGTCGTAAATTGTGAATTTTTCTTGAACGCCACCTTCTTTCCATCTTTCACTACCTTTTTGGAAAATTTATAAGATAATTCATCTAAACAAACTTCTTGAGAATCATTTACATTCAGTTCCTTCTGACCATTTGACGGAAATTTTGGGCTCTCATCTTTACTTTCATTTTCCAAAGACGGAATGTTTAAATCTTCCAGAACTTCTGTAAGAAAAAACATTCGAATTAGTGCCAGAAAATATTTTAAATTTTATGAAATATGTGTAAAAACTACCTTTGTTAATTTCGGGGAGTTGGACGTGGAGCCAAATAACTTTTTCGAGGCTCTCGATCACTGAAAAGAGCTTAGAGTTTGGCAATTCATTTGTAGAGTTTTTGGACGGTTCTGTAATGTCCGTATCAAAGTTGGAGGAGACATATATTTTATGTATGCTATATACATCTGAAGCTATTTCCTTGAAAGTGATATCATCTTGCAGAAGTTGGTATTGCGAAATTATTCGCTCGACAAGATTCATTTCTTCAGGGTCAATATTAACAATTTTCGCTAGTTGTTGCTTATATTCTCTTATAGTTTGGGCTTGATAACCGCGTACATTGATTGGCCCATCGATAATATCTGCCTGAGGTACATCTATGACGTAAACTTTTGTTGTGATACCTGAAACAGTAAATAAATTCAAACTGATAGAATAAAAATCCAATCCACAGAAAAATGTTCAAATTTAATTTTTAAATTCTTACCTTCTGGTTTGTAGGTTTCGAAAGGCTGATCCTTTTCTCGAATTTCGAGGAGAAGGTCGTTGCGCTTATTGCCTTCGAAAACATCATATATTGTATCTTCGTCACTACCTTCATAACTGTGTGTGATCAAATCATTTAAATGATCGTAGAAAACAAGTCTGCACTGATCCAGATTTACGTCGCCAAGCAGTCCAAATTTCTCATAAGCCCTTTCCGTCTGTTCGGCCCAAGTGCTTTCTCCAAGCATGTTCAATTTATTTGTCATCAGTCTCTTCGTCTTTGGATGATGACAAAATATTTTTATCTTGTAACTTGGCGAATGCCTGCTATGGTATCGCGGACCGTCGTCATCAGTTTCTTTCATTTTCTTCAGAAGAGCCTGGATATGCTGAGGAAAATTTTCTTCTTGCATTGGCATAGCATTCTTGGTTTCATCTATTTGTCTATACATGAGCATGTAAGCATTCGTACTACTTGAGTAAGCTCTGTTTGGACCTCCACCGAAAACTTTCTGAATATCGCTATGAGTTATCTGTAAAAGGAAACTCGGTTACAACGATTAAAAAAACAATCTTTGCAGCGAATAAAAATAAAGAACACAAGTGCTTACTGGATTTACGGTTGTATCGTTAAAACATAGCCACTGTTTAGTTGTGAAGTCTTTGATGTATGCATAATAGTGACCACCACTGGCACTTCCGCTGTGAATCATGATAGAAAAAAGGTCGTACACATAAGGTCCTTCGTTTGTTAAACATTTTTCTGCATTTTTTCCGTTTTCATAATTATGTCCATTGCCATTCGATGTGGGGACTCCGTTACTCATATCAATACCTGTTAATACGAAGTTCCATTTTAGTTACTATATATTAATATTTACATGAATCCTACTATAAAAAAAGAGGTTGCGATTACCTACTTTAGAATCGAGATCAGAGCTGCCAACTGATTTTAAGGAATTTAAATCGATTTCAAAAGATTTCAAGTGACTTTAAGAAATTGAAAGGGATTTCAAGAGATTTCACAAAATTTCAAAGATATCAAGATTTTCTAAAGGATATCAAGAGATTTAAAGTGATTTCAACAGATTTCAAGTGATTTTAAGGACATGTGATACTTTACCATAAGAGCAATTTAGTTTCCCCAACTTTACACTCGCAATAATAAATACTTTTTCCTAAAACGAAAACTAATTTTGCTCTTATGGTAATTACCACATGCTCTTAAGAAATTTTTAATAATGAATTACCTTCATCATCCTCCTGATCGTGATTACTCGAATGATTATTTGTAGACATGGCACCATCACAAGGTAGACATTCATCTTCCAAAGTTCCACTATCTGTGGTGGAACTGTCGTCACACTTAATGCTCAGTCCGATATCTTCCTCCCCGTTGGGAGACTCCTGACAGGGTGTCGTCTCGATAAAAGAATTCAAATTGAGCACATAAGGAAAGGTGACTCTAAAAATATAAATTAAATTTATAATAATAAATATAATGTAATCTACTACAATTGTCTTTTAAACTAAAATCGGCGAGATTTGAAGTTGTGAAGATATGCAAATGAGAGCTTACTTGTTATTGAGCTTGATTCTGTAGAGTGTGTTGTAGTCAAAATCAAATCTTTTTAAGTGTAAGGTTAATAAATAAGGGAATTTTGTAAACTTGAGTCCTTTATGTGCATTACACTTCTTGTTGCACTTATCGCAGTGGTACTGATTGGTTCCATCTAATGTTTCGTATTTTACAAATGCTCTCAACGCATCTTCCTGAAATTTTAATCTTACATGTGATTTGATGAAATCTGAGGTATCGTGATTGAAAAGATCTAAAATGAAGTCTACGAACCACACTACCGTAGGTAATACTACTTTGGAAGGACCTCACGGGCAAAGGGATGTCCAGGAAAGTATCTTCTCTCGATTTTTCTGTTTTACACTCAAGACATTTTACGTAGTCAATCATTTTGCCTATAGAAAAGGAAAGAGGATATATATGTACAAAAAAAAATGAATATAAACCTAAAGCTGAAGGTCATGTTTTTACCTTCGTAAAGTTGATTGATAAGATCGGCTTGTTCTGTGCCCTTGAACTTAGTTTCCAGGGCATCAAACATGACTCTACAAAGCTCTTGAATATCGTGTTGTTGCCATGCTTCCGTAGAGTCCCATCCAAAGCTTTTTGTTAGTGACGTAGTTTCCACAGCTGGCTTTGTAGACGTCTTTAGGAAAATTAGAAATATAAAACTATGAAATTTGTAGTAATCTTCTGGATTAAAAAATGTTTTAGACTGAAAATTTCTAGGGAACCTCTAACCATTTAAAACTTACTGAATTAATTCAACTAATAATTAATCGGAAGGTTCTTGAATTTTTTAACTCACCTGTAAATTGAGAAACAGTTTTTGTAGTTGGTAAGGAATGCTGAGTGCCTCTTCCTTATCTTTTCTATCAACGTATTCCCAATTGTACAAAGCATTTCTAAACTCCGGAGTCATGTATAAGGCTTGCAGCAAACTGTTCAAGTAGCAAGTCATAGCCTGATTGACCAAACCTACATAATCTAAATTCAAATTTGATTTATTCCAAACTGATTTTCCAAAGTAAAATATGAATTGAAACAGTAGTTTCCAATCTCTACTTACTCTTTTCAGGATGGTTCGAAATTAAGTCGACCGTTCGATTTATACTTGAGTCATTAGAACTGGGTAGATGTTCATAAGCAAACCCGCTTTCTTTATTACGGGGTCCCGTCAGGTGTATCAAATTGAGTTTTACTTTTTTGTAATCATTTGGTTTCCATAGGATGGTAGACGAGTTTTGCAAACAACTAGGATCCTCATTTAACAAAGTCAATTCCCTGACCACTTCAACCTGTTTCGCAAATTAGCTGATTAGAAACCTTTAAAGATTGCTTTCGAGAAAAATTCACATTCGAATTTTCGGGAAAATGGCCACTCAAATCTTTCACTTTGAGGTTCAGAAACCATCCTGCGAAAGGAATTCGAATTTCATTTCAGCGTAAAAAATCAAATGTCCTTACCGGCGTTTTACCACCTGGTTCAGCAACGAGCTCAAAGGAACCCGGTTCGAAGTTGTGACGGTTGTTGAGTTGTGAAACCAAATACTTGTAGATTCCTTCGGTCGGCGTTGGCCTCGGCAGGATAACAGAGTACGTCTGTTTGTTAGCCTCATCCCAAATTTCTATGCTCTCAGGTTTTGTTGAATCCTACAAAAAATATTAAAATACCGTGAAATCACTCAAAGCTTTTTAATGTTTCTTTGAAAGTCTTTTGAATTCTTTAAAGTCTGTTAAATCTTTTGAATTATATTGATTTCTGTAAAATCTTTTGAAATATCTTGAAATCTTTTTGATTTCCTTTAAATTTTTTGAAATCTCATAAATCCCTTTAATTCAATCTTCTGCAATCTGCTAATATACTTAAGGACATGTGATAATTATCATAAGAGTAGTTTTTCCAACTTTACGTTTGCTTACGTTAGAAAAAGGATTTCACTTTATGAAGGATATTGAATTTTACCCTGTTGAAATAGTTGTGCTTTCGTGTCCTTCGATCATCAAATCCTTCGAAAGTCGATCGACTTTCATCCAAGTTATCAGAAGTAATAATAGGTAGTGATGGCAACGATATATTCATCTGTGGTTGATCAGTTGGTTTCATTAGGATGGTAGTCGTCCTGTCCAAACAGCTAAGATCCACGCTTAACAAAGTCAATTCCATCGATCTCCTGATCACTTCGACCTGTTGTGCAAATTAGTTGATTATAAGGGACGATTCTACAACAGGAATTCAAATTTACTTTCAGCGTAAAACATTAAGTCCTTACCGGGGTTTTAACATTATGGGTTTGGAGCATGAGCTCAAAGGAATCCGGTTCGCACTTGTGATATACAGACACTTTTTTGTAGAGTTCTTCGGTCGTCGTTGTCGCCGGCAGTGATAAGGTGATCGACGTTTTGTGGGTGCCATCCTGACTCACAACTTCTACTTTAACTTCATTAGCTACGCAAACCATCTTCTGTAAATGAAAAACCACAGTCAATTGTCAGATAAAAAAACGTATAATTTTAACAAAAACATCGAAATTTGGGATTTCATTTCAAAAAGGTGATTAGAAAAAAGATGACACTTTCAAAGAAGATGTTTAGAAAAGGGATATATAATAAATTATTTGACTTCATAAACAATTCGAGAGAATTTGTTTTGTTTCAAGAAACGTCCTTGGAAGATTCTTTCGCACTTTCACGCAGTTCTTCCGCAATGATTGAAGTGTGTCAAAACTCGAAGATCTTGTATGAGTCTGTGGAAGTCGTTCTTTCTAAAGATAGTCCTAAACATTGTGTATTGGTAGTAAACGTGTTTGCGTCGCTGTCAATGAAAATCATCGAATTTAGTTTAAAACTGAGTATTGTTCCCGGGAAGCATACTTAATAAACGAATGCTTGTAGAGCTAAGTGATTTTGAGACGAGTTAGGCTTGGCCATATGCCATCGTAAAGGAAGAAAATGAGCAAGATCCACGCAACTGAGCAGGATGCTCCTCCACACGGCACGGCACTACACGGAAAGAAAGACTGTGGTGCCTATGGCTATAATTAGAGAGTCTAAACCAAGACTTGGAAAATGGCTCTCCTCTCCTCTTCTCTCCCTCTCTTCCCTCCAATTCTTCCTCTGCTTTGCGCCGAATTTTCTTACGTCTCCTCCCAGTGACGTAATTAACAAAAACAAAAAATTACAAAAGAAGAAAGTCTATCTTAACTTTCATCAGGAATTCCCTGCTTCCAAATCTCAGAAATGTTTCAAAAATAGCCAAAACGGTGAATCTTACTCACTCGTTAAATTTGGGCCAGTTATTAATTCCAGAATGGATTGCTTCCTGTAAATTAACAATGATATGGAAAATTCGATTTTGTAATTGGGGTTTAAAATAGAAGTTGCAAAAGCGAAGTGACGCTGACGATTTTGTAAATTATTCATAAAGGAACAATTTTTACACAAGTTGAATATTTAAGTAAATTGGAATAACAATGTCGCAAAACAGAATTCATGAATCAGTAGAGCTAAAATTAAACTCCAAATAATATTGGGGGAAAAGTGTGTGATGATTTGATGTGTATCAAATAGTAGAAAATACGAGTGAGTTTAAAAATAGATCACTTCAGGATGTAAATGATTTTTCTTAAAGCTAACTTGAGAATTAATGTAGCACCCCAGAGGCTTTTTTTCTATGAATAAACATTTTAATAAAGAGAACAAACTGTCAAATAAGTGTAGGATAAACTTTATCTTTAACAAATTTTTAAAGATGAGTGTACCTCTGGGTACAAAATTCACTTTAAATCCACACAAAATTTGGAAGGTAAAAATCGCTCACACAATCTATAATAGTGAGGATTAATAAACCAGAAAAACTCACCTGCCGGATGTGTTGGAACCTTTAATGTATTATAGAATGTTAAGACCTTCAAAACCACCAATACCTCAACTACCTACAAAAAGAAATGTCTAATAAATCACTGTAAACAAACCAAAAGAAATCCTCAAGTTTTAATAAACAAAGATACACTTCCCAATTACTGAATCTTTGTACTATCCTCTGAATTAAAATAAGATCAACATTTTTTTAAGCCCAGAAATTTCAAAAAGAAACAGAATCGAAAATTCTTCTAAAACAAAATATTTCCTTCTATTTTTAACTTTTGGAACTTTAACAATCATTAATCAAATTGAATAACGTTTGTTGATATGATGATGAATCACTGAGAAGAGAAATTTCAGATTCACTGTTTAAGGATTCATTTGATTGAAATGACAAGAATGGTGAGAGCCAAAAAAAGCAATTCCGGTTTTTTTTGAAGACCAATTATTTAAAGACAGTTTAAATCACAGGTGATAATGGTGAGAATAGAGAAAAGCGAGAAGAAGTAACGACGTAAGAATATACGCCTTATTAACGACAAACTCTTTCGTCGTGAAAAAATGATGAATAGGCAAGTTATTGGAAAGTTAACTGTAATCGGTTTGAATTCGGAAATAACTAGGTGTAATTATTTGATGAAATTAATGGCACACACATGTGTAGATTTGTTATTTGGGTTTCTTACCGATTTTAATGACACACATGTGTAACAACCGCTTTACGCCATATTTCTCTGAGGAGCACTTTTCCTAAAGTCTTCTTTCCTTTAATGGAACTAGGAAGACTCAAAAAGAATCTTTACACTACTGACCACTGACTTGTTAAGGTGAGTTTGTTATGCGGTAATCAAAATACGTCATATTTCATATAGACAGTATATGCATACAATGGTTACATTACGCGTTATGCGTTCAAGATCAAAACCAACTTATTTACACGAAGTAACGGGTAATTAATTACAAGAATACAAGACAAATGTCTTTTTTGCCGTCGTCGTTGGTTGGAATTGGAATTTAGGCAGAGTTCACATGTTATAACAAGTTAAATCAAAGACATTGAACATTTGTATGTAACCTAGATGCGACCAGAACAAGTGCTTTTCATAACGTATTATGTACGACGCATAAAGTTCTCGACCAATCACAGGCCTCCATTTCGAATAGTGAGCAAGAAGTGATTGGTTGAGAACCTTATGCGTCGTGCATAATGCATTATGCAAAAGTGTTTACCACTCAGGGTTGTGAAGTGACGTGTCACTCGAGGTTTTTTACGTATTACATGGCTTTCTACTTATGTAAATTATATATTTTACGTAGAAAACCCCCCACTTCATATGAATATGGTGTTTTCGACGTAAAATACCTTAGGTACATTACATGGTTTTTTACAGTAATTTACTAGGTATTATACGTCGAAAACACCAAATTCATATGGAGTGGGGGGTTTTC
>JAUESH010000042.1:1645610-1662486 GCA_032275165.1 Synergus magnus
TATTTTTTATTTACGCAAGAGTGATTTAATTCTTTTTAATTTTGCTCAAAATTAATTAATTTTGGTGTAAAAAAAACACTATACATAATTTTTAAAAAAGTATTTTTTCAGCATTTTAAATAGCGCGCCAAAAACCAAGTATACACGTCCCTGGCGATCTTGACTTGCGCGTTTCAGGTGTCCAACAGCCCAACACTCGAATCCACTCGATGGAAGTTCCAGTGTACTTATTGTTTTAGGGGATTTACAATTACAATTTACCAAAGGAAGTGGTAGAGAGTCTGATTACTGATAGAGACAGGAACAGACGCTGTGGGCCATTCTTGAGGTTGCTTATTGGAGATAAGATTGATTAAATCAATATATAAAACATTTCAAAGTCGACGAAGGTTACAAAGATTTCTTATTAGAGTACCGGCCGGTCCATTATTGTTGTGATTGTCGTATGCTGAATAAGTATATTAATTTACATTTACGAAAATGTATGTGAAAACCGAAGAATATCAAGGACTTCCTACGGATGTCCTTCCTTATCATTATGATATTACTTTGAAGCTTAATTTGAATACATTTACCTCTATTGGAGAGCAAGATGTGTACATAGACGTTAGTAATTTAAAAAAAAATCTACACATAATTCTGTATTTTAATTATTCTATTTCTTAGTGTTGCCACTATTTTTGCGGGTCTAAGCCGTCCTGGTTTGATGAGGTGGGGAGGAGGGTCGTAAAAATATTTTTCAACGCTATTTCTTTTATTGGATATATGTATTTGTATTATTAAAATCTATTTAAGTTTCAAACACTAAATGTATATAAAAAAGAAAATTTCACACCAGAATTCTGCCGGCTTTTGCTTGTTTCAACCAGCAGCCGGTGTCAGACTGTTTTCGCCGGTCAAACCGGCCTAGATGGCAACCCTACTATTTCTTAAGTTTTAATTTTGAAATTAAGTTTCATTGACAGTTAAATAAAAATATAAACTGTAATTATTGTTTTTAAAAAGGTGAAAGAATCTACAGATAAGATCCTACTGACTGCTTCGAACCTAAAGATTAAGAATGTGGCTTTTCACAATACAAATGGAACTGTTGTTGCTTCCAAAGCAGTATCTCTTGATGCTACAGAAGAAAAAGTAACAATTCAGTTTTCTGAAAAAATCCCGCTTGGAAAATCAGGTTACTTGCATTTTGAATTTCAAGGAGAAATTAATGATAAAATGAGGGGTTTGTATCGCAGCAAATACATAGGGTAAGAAATAAAGAAATACGATTCATCTGATAATGTTGTTCAACTTTTTATCTTTAAATGTAAGTAATTTTTAATGAAAATTCTCATATGCTAAATTAGAATTTTATTTTAGAGTTGATGGAACTACTAAGTATGCAGCAGCAACTCATTTCGAACCAACTAGTGCCAGACGTTGTTTTCCTTGTTGGGATGAACCAACTTTTAAAGCAACTTTTAATATGACGTTGAAAGTTCCTGCAGGTCTTACGGCTGTATCCAATATGGTAAACGTTCATGTTGTTTTTTATTTTTAGGCTGCGGATTTGATATTGTACCGAAGACTTTGGTCCGATGAATCCCCACACTGAAAATATTTGAAGTTATATCTAATTTTTTGTTTCAGCCAATCAAGTCTGAAGAAACTCAAGAAAATATAACAACTTGGAGTTTCGAAAGAACCCCAAAAATGTCAAGCTATCTCGTAGCTTTCGTTGTTGGAGAATTCGACTACGTAGAGGCAAAAACCAGCGACGGGGTTGTCATGAGAGTTTATACTCCGAAAGGAAAAGCAGATCAAGGTCAATTTGCCTTGAACATTGCTACAAAAGTGATCCCTTTGTACAATGATTATTTTGGAATAAGGTATTCCCTACCAAAGCTCGATCTGATCGCATTAAAAGATATTGCTTTCGGTGCCATGGAAAATTGGGGCCTAGTCACTTACGGAGAAACTCTTATTCTAGTAGATTCGCAAAATACATCTGTTGAAAATAAACAAGATATCGCGTTGGTTGTGTGTCATGAATTGGCACACAAGTGGTTCGGTAATCTCGTGACGATGAAATGGTGGGACGAGCTGTGGCTGAAGGAAGGCTACGCTTCTTTCATAGAGTTTTTAGCCACTGACAAGATTTTCCCTGAATACGATTGTTGGACTCAATTTGCGAATCTCACACACAAAGTAGCTCTGGAGTTAGATGCCCTCAAGAGCACTCATCCGATCCACGTTCCAGTCAATCGCCCAGCTGATATTGATGAGATTTTCGATAGTATCACTTACTGCAAAGCTCCTAGTGTAATCAGAATGTTATATCATTACATAGGAGATGAAAATTTTAAGAAGGGTATGAATCAGTATCTAAAAAAGTTCTCTTACTCTAACGCTGTCGCTGAAGACTTATGGACGGCTTTGGAAGAAGCCAGCAAAAAGCCAATTCGATCAATAATGCCAACTTGGGTTGAACAAAAAGGCTTTCCCATCCTGCATATTCAACACCGCTGGGAAGGGAGCGATTTGGTATTGACCCTTTCCCAGAAGAAATTTATCGCTGATGGTTCAGATGATCCTGAAAAGAGTTTGTGGATGATACCCTTAAATGTGACTACCTCTCAATCTCCTGATAAAGCGATCTTGAGCACGGTGATGAACGAAAGAACAAAGGAAGTATTGCTCAAGGATGTATCGAAGGATGCTTGGATTTCAGTTAATCCAGGAACAGTCGGTTTTTACAGGACAAGTTACAGTCCCGATTTGCTGAAGCGTCTGATTTCAGCAATTGAAAGTGGCAAGTTGGCAGTCTTGGACAGATTCGGTGTTATCAATGACATGTTCGCTTTTGTCCAAGCTGGTCAAATTTCCACAGAAGAATATTTACGCCTGATTCAATCCTATAAGGAGGAAGAGAATGAAACTGTCTGGTCTAGTATTATCAGCTCTTTGAAGAAAATAAAAACATTAGTAGAAGACTCAGATTTTGATAGTTCTTTTAAGGCCTTCTGTCGATCACTGCTGCGTTCTATCAGTTCGAAACTAGGATGGGATCCTAAAAATAAGGAAAGTCATCCGACTATTGTGCTTAGATCTAACGTTCTAGAAACTATGATTTCTATGCAAGATGAAAGCACCATCCAGGAAGCAAAAACTCGCTTCCAGTTGCACATTTCTGGAAAAACTATTCTTTCGCCAGATCTGCGAAACGTAGTTTATCGAGCTATTCTCTCCACTGGGGATAAAGAAACGTTTGAGACAATGATGAAATTGTACAGAGAGACGGATTTAAGAGAAGAGAAGAGAAGAATATTGCAAAGCCTTGGAGTTGTTAAAGACGAGGCATTACTATTTAAAATACTGGAATTCGCTTTAAGTGACGAAGTTCGAGCTCAGGATGTTCGGATTGTACTGCGTACTGTTAGAGAGTCTCCTAAAGGTCGTGCAATGACGTGGGAGTTTTTCAAGCAGAACTGGAAGGTATTTGAGGAAAGATATAAAGGAGGAGTCATTTTTCCGCAACTGATTACAATTGTTACGGAGAACTTTTTTACGGAAGAGAAAGCAATGGAAATTGAGCAGTTTTTCGAAAATCATTCTACGGATGCAATCCAGAAAACGCTCTTGCAGAACCTTGAATATATAAGACTAAAGGCAGCGTGGCTTAATCGAGACAAAGATTCTATGAAGAAGTATCTCACTTCACAGTGGTAGGAACAGAATTTGTTCTACAATTATTCTTACCTTATTTTTTCCTTTAATTAAAAAAGTTATATGAATTATGTATTTTTATACATTTATGAATAAATGATTTCAAACGTGATTTTTTGGGAATCAGTACTTGGTATGAAATAAAAAATTCTTAGTAATTGGTTTTAAGTATATAAATATATTACACTTTCAGTTATATAGTACACTTGTTGCGCAGTACGCACGATTTAGGTTTGAGAACATAAAATGAAATAGGTCTTTATATGAACTAAAATTGGTTTTAAGTGCATCCTGAAAAATGCATAAAGTAAAAGTTCGAAAAATAAAAATTTGCACACCTAATAACATACTTTAAATATTTATAAACAATCACGTAAATCTAATGGGCTACATAAGCAGAAGTCACTCGAATCTTTGATAATTATCAAATGCAAATAACGTTATTAATTTTTGTTTGAAAATGAAAATAAAATTTACTAAATCGAGTGCTTTTACTTTAGTTTTACTTACGGTCACCCAAGCACGCAATTGTTTTACAATTTGACTTGCTCTAACTTCTTTTCTTTTTAACTGTCTTGAAACTTGGTTTGTGTTTAAAATATAATACAAGAGGTGGATTGCTTGAAAAAATCAGACTGTTTATTGCCATGTATTAAATTTTGCAATTGAATTTCTTTGGAAAATTAAAACATTTGCTTAAAATTAAAAAATTAAATAAAATTTCGAAGAATTATCTTAAAGATCCAAAGCAATTAAGCCCATTAAATTAAAGAATAGACCCTATAAAAAAAAATGCTGATTCTCAAGTGTATGCATTATATACCGATATGTATATAATTGTTATTTTATGTTCAAAGAAAGAACTTCAATTGTTTAGGTATAATACGTGGTTTTACACCATTAGCATTAGATACACGTGTATCATTATACACATAATGACATGTTTAACATGCAATTAATTTGAAGCTTGCACAAACAGTATTGTTGCGTTTATTACTTCCCGTTTTACACAGCCCTCCTCCTTTACTATAATATATATTTATTCATCCGTTAACTTTTATTACTATGTACTAAGACCATAACAAAACAATATAAGAGCTAACTGAATTTGCATATTCAAAATTCCAAAGTTTGAGGCTTTTTGGCCTTTGCTTTTTGAACTTGATTAAACGTAAAATTAGTCATCCGATGACAGTTTATTCTACTGCGATCGGGGTATAAAAGTACTTTTGATCTAGAGATTCACAGAATAAATTTTTAAACAAAAATATAGTCACGACTAAACTTTATATTTAGGTAAAATTTAGATTTTACTAAATCTTAGAACCCTAGATTTTGCTAAAATTTTCATTTTTGTAAAATTCAAGTAATCCAGCACCAAACTAAAGCAAAAAAAAAAAAAAAACTAACAAACACCGCGCGCTGAATTCTTTTAGAATCAAGCGGTGAATTGAAAACTTTTTGTCATTTTCTCGAACTTAAAAAACATTTTTCTGATATCAAAGTTAGTCGATAAAAGAAACGTTCCTTCAAAATTTTTGTCTGGAATTAGAAATGCTTCACTTATATTTGTCCACAATCGTAAAGCGCTTTTAAACTCAATTAAGCCGTCGTAATTCTAAGAACGAGTATTTAAAAGATCGCACATAAAATCACACATCAACCACCGAGATTTTCTATAAAATACAAGTGCAAAGTGTTGGTGAACATCTAACAAAGTTTTAATCTCAACTAGAGTACGCGCAACGTGAAAATAAAATACGTTGCTTTATTTTAAAAGAATCTTTTTTTTACTTTGGCTTATTTTGTTAAAGAAGAAAAGTAAATGCCGCGTTTTCCCTGATTTCAATTTTTAAGAACTATGTTAGATGTCCATTGTACAATCGACGACTATCAACTAAGATAGTTCGCGTACTTTGGAAAGAAACTATCAAACGTTTAAAGATTAAACGATGTCATTGCACTGCCGTGTCATCGTAAGAACTCAGCTATATTCCAGCAAATTATTTTATCATTTCGCACGTCGCAATCTTAAACTTAAAGCGAAAACAAAATGTACTTTACTATTCTACTAGATTTTATCTAGAACTTCAAGACTGAACTAAAGAATTATTTAAAAACTGAGACGTTTTCAATCACAGCGCCAAGACGCATTTGTATCGCCATGTTAAAATAATATGCTTGAACATATCAGATTCCTTACAAAGGTATCAAAAATAATCTTATATCTCAAAGTCAGAAAGAAGGTCACTTTCGCTAACCTTCGGTATCATAAAAGTCTTCGTATATATCGATACTTCCAATAAAACTGGAATCATTTTTATTTCTGCTATATGTATATATATTTATATATATAGCAACCCAAAATCTATTGCAGTGCGCGTATTACTTTAGCTACAACCACAACGATCCTACTTTCTAAATCTGAATTAGTAAAATTGTATTAATTCAAATAAGGTAAAGAAATTGACATTGCTTGATTTAATTTAATTCTTCCTAATTCTGATTTACAAAGTGTCAAATCGGAAAATACGATCTCACGAAATTTATGCCAATTATAAATAAAATGATTTTTTAAAACATAAGAAAGAAAGTGTTTTTGAAACTAAAGAAATTTTTAAATTAATTTTGTTTTAAGCTCTGATTAGCAATTAAGTACGAGTGTGGACGAGCAAAATAAAGTTACAATTATCAAGAGGTAAAACTGTGACTTATGAGTATTCATCACATTTACGAGATTTTAAAGATTTTTTTTAAAGATCGATTTGTCTTGCACTTGTACAACAATCACACATTTCAGTCTTCTTTAGCTAATTAAAGATTGTAAAGTAAATTAGTAAGTATTTTTTGGAAAGTTCGTGAAAAAACCAAACACAAATACTCAAATTTTCTCAAAAGACAGTAATAAAATGACTAATCTCATAAATAAAATTATCTCAGTTTTTGAAAAATATCACCTGTTTGAGAAATTTACATTAAAAGTCTGAGAATTACAAATTTCTTAGGTGAGTAGTTCTCTGAATTAAAAACAAAATAAATAAAAGTAGAACAAAAAGAAGTGTGAAACAAACATCTGAAAATGTTTTTTGTTTAGCACGTAAATGTGGGCAGTAAAGGTTTGCGTACTTGTAAAATTGTATGGAAAGATTGAATACACGTGGTAAGTCGGTAAATTTCGTGAGGATGCGCATTGAAATCTAAAGCAGATGTAATGAATAATACCGACGCTAGCTACATAAATCTTTCGTAAAACATGTTGATTTACACTATATTCAACGTCTAATATGCCTCTATATATGTTTATCGTGTAACCTTTTATCCAGGTTAAATAACATCCGTCCCGAATATTACAGGTAAAACAATATTACAGGTTTTTGCCTCACTGCGCAAATATATAAATAAATATGCTACACTTTGTCATGTTTATAAAACATCGACGTTAATTTCTGTTAAATTTTAACAAATCGGCATTCACAATCACTTGTTTGTTTTAAAAAACAATTTCTGACTACAGTATATAATAATATTTACGAATTGTATCATGACTAAGGGGAATTGCGTGTCAGCTCTAAAGAAACAAAAAAAAAGTGAACGAGAGTGACAGTTAAAACCCAAATTGTCAAGGCATTTTCGCATTTCTTCCACTAGTTATATGAACACCATTGGAAGAAATAGTGAATGATGAATCGGATTATGCGTAGTGAAGCAAACAAAGCGCGCCGCCACTGCAATGTCTTTTTGCCTAGTGCTAAAAAAATCTACTTAAATTTAAGTTCCATATTTTAATTTGTCGAAGTGAAGTAAAAAAAAAAAATCATTTTATTGTCTAAATCGTTCTGCCGGTAACTAAAAAATCTACTGTGCTGGTACACTTTGTTCGTTTCGCTCGCAAATCGTCCAATGATCAACAGGAATACCTTAGAAAATATGCAGACTAATCAGTGACTTCCGATTTCTCAGAATGTGCATAATTTTCTCAGAGAAAAAACAACGCTAGCCTTGCAGTAGAGATTGAACTTACCGGTGAAAGAGTAAACAACATCCGTTATTGGATTGTCTGAAAAGGTCCAACTGTTAATCCTCCAATGCCAATAAAAGTCCAGTCTCGATAAAGTGCTTAACTTTCAAAGTTATATCATCACTTTTTCATATTGTCTTCTTCGTTGGACCAGCGTTTCTCCTGCTCTTGTAACTCAAACTCCCACCGTAATTCCAACTCACGCATATCGTTAGCTATCGCGACTTCATACGTGTCTTCCTAGAAGTAGAAATATTTTTGTTATAAATATTTGTCAGGAATACAGCCGTTCAAGTTTGATATTTTAATTAGGTAAAAGACAGTAAATGTTTGAACAAAACAAATTTCGAAAAATGACAAAAATTTAAAAAAAAATTTTTAAATGTTTAAAAATTTACCGACCCCTACCACCGCTCCCCTTTCATTACCATTTTCACAATTCTCATTTTTATACTGCCTCTGAGTGGCTGCACACCCAGGGAACCATCAGAGGGTTAAATACGAAAAATTTTAAATTAATAAGTTTAATATCGACATACTTCTTCTGACTTGTAATCCCTATTCAATCCATGATTAACCAAGTTGTTAGGTGGCTGAATCCAAGGCATGTTGCTGTAAGGGCTCCAATTCCGAACGTCCTTCTCTTTTTCTCTAATGCCTGCTTCTATCATCTGCAGTTCTTGGGTCAATCTTTCGCCTTCACTAAACGCTGCTCCCTGGGTAGCCAACTGTCAAAATCGTAAACGATATTTATTTAATTTAGTATTATATTATAAATAATTTATTAATTAATTACTATTTATAATATTTCTATTAAACATAAATAATTTCTCTATCTAAGAATTTTAGCAAACATTTTAATTTTTAAATATACCTCTCAGTTTTTAAAAATAAATAAAACTTATATTGTTTTTCTAATTTCTATTTCTATATATAATAAATTACAAATTAATTAAATAGCCATAGCAATGTACCTTTAAGTCGTTAATTTTCTTTTCCAAGTGTTTCAGTTGTTGCTTCACTTTTTGCGACTCCAAGATCAAACTAAAATTACAAAAAGTTGATGGTAAAAATGTTCTAAAACAAGAATTTTATGTTTAAATTGAATTGGATACTCACTCTTTTGACATACAATCTTGTCTCGAAAGCTGCATATGGGAAGGTTGCTCTGGTATATTGCGACTCAAAGTAATAAATCCTTCACCCAAACCTGGACTAGCGACGGGTTGAACTTCTCCGTTTGCATTAATGGTGGTGTAAGCTGCACAACAATGTTTTGTTTTTAAAGAGAATTATTTATAAATAAACGTAGAACTGAAAAACTTGAATATTAATAATTATATTAATTAAAATTAAAATTACTTACGTTGATGGCCATAATACCAAGGAGCTATTGGACTAGTTGCAGGCACAGGACGTATTGTCGGCATAGGAGACGGAATTCCTTCACCATAAAATCCAGTCTGTTGAATACCATTAGCTGGTCTTTAAAAAACAAACAGCAGCATAAGAACCAGATATATTTTTTGAAAATAATCGAATTTAAAATTAGTGGAATTCCCTTTTTATTACCTGAGCACCGTTTTCGACAGCCTAGAGATTGGACCATAGTTACTGGCAGTTGAGGCATCAAAGGGTACGAACTCATCGTCAAACAGTAAAGAATCCGGACGTCGAAAGCTATTATTGAAATTCATATTTGTCGCTGATGTAATTTGATTACCAGGAGCGTTCGTCCAAATCGAAAAGTTCGGTGCTAATATATCTCCCTGTATATCGTAGTTCTAAAAGAAAGTTAAAATATAAGATATGCAGATAATTTTCATCCTATCTATTTAGCAAATAAAAATAAAATACCGTTTTCATTGGAGGCGTCGTTTGTTTTCCAACGATGTTTTCGAGTTGATTTATTATCTCCATTTTTCGCTGTAGCAGCATTGCTAGAGTTTTGGCCATTGTCCTTTGCTGAAAGATTGCAAGAGATTTATTCAATTATCTATATATGAATTTTTAAACAAATTTTCTGGTTTTTCTTAAAACTTTTTGATCTAATTTCTTAGAAATTTTTAAAAAATATATTTAAATCTCTTGAAATCCATTGAAATTCTTTAAAATCACTTAAAACATCTTCAAATTCTTTTAAATTCCTTAATTCCTTAAAGTAATTTAAAATCTCTTAAAATCCCGGGCAACACTGGGTAAATTTCTGCTAGTGCTATATCAAGACTAGTATAGTACAAATATTTTAATTATATTAAAACATTGAGTAGGCACCTTTTTATTATTGCTCTGCTGGCCATTTTGCACATTTGTTGGAATCTGCATTGGGTCCCAAATATGTAGATTAGCAGCTGAATAATCTAAGGGCATTCCAGGCACAATATAATGCGAGTGTTGCATGTCTACACTTTTAGGAGGGACTATGTGAGACAATCCTTGAGGAGGAGGCAGCATATAGTTGGTCAAAGAACCAATGAAATTGTTTTCATTAGTCACGGTGGGGTGTTGAACAATTGGAGTGAAACCTAAAAGATAAGAATTTATTAATCTCAATAATCTAAAATCATTAAATAAAGAAAATCAAAGCTTCCAAACTTTTTTCAGACCTTCTCGGTGCATACAATCATGATTTTTTGGTGGGTAGGAATCGTCACATTGCTTGAATCCTTTACTGACTGGAGCGATGACATTTTTTTCAGCCTTAGATTCAGAAATACCAGTCAACGGTACATTTGATCTTAGACTCAATTTTCGATTTTTCGATCGGTACCTTTGGTAAATAAAACATTGGATTGTTTTATTAAAAACTTTTTAAATTGATTTTAAATTTAAATGGTAGTCAAATTACTCACTTATCGAGTTCTAGGTCGCTGTGTGCAAATGTGCAATTGGTAGCACGAGGACATGACCCTTTAAGAGCGAGATCACGACACATGCTGACTTTATATTTTGGTTGTCCGGTATTATGAGCGCCATCTTGCGATTTCCGATTGCCATGTTGCTGTATAAATTCTACTAAGGCGGATACGACAGTCCGGACTGCCTCTAAAGCCTCTCGACACTCAACCCAAGAGGGTGGTTCACTTTCTGGACTAGGATCAATGGCCGCTAACAACTCCAACTGTGGTCTCAGACTACTAAGTTGGCCCGGGTCGGGAGTACGTTGAAGGGCTATGACAAGCTCTTGAACACTCTGGGCAAATGATTGTGGAGTCTGAAGTTTGTCGATAATGCTTTGCATATGAGACTTGTGGCCTGTGTCTCCATACAATAGAGCAGACCATTGATCAGGAGCGATACGCAACCCTGCTTCTGTCGCTATCTGGACTATTTGAGCGTCGTGTTCACGCCTTAGAGCTTCATAAGTTCTGAACTCCTCCTTCAGCTGCATTAAGGAAGAATCGCCTTCTCGCTTCGAAACCTAAGACAAAAAGTAAATTATTTTATCCAAAATCTGAAGTATACAAATAAAGAATAAGAGGTACTTAAGAATATTTTTCGAGGGCTCACTTTAAAGCAGCTGGCTCGATACAAGAGTTGAACGACATGTCCAATACTGGTCTTGGATGCTTGTGTGAAATGTGGTTCCAAACGTTGCACGACGAACATCACCAGAACCTTCCGAGAAAGGGCTGAACCGTCTTCCAAGGCCAGAAGAACGAGTTTCAAAACCTCTTCTTGCATGGCTATTTCATACAAGATTAGTATTTATTATACTAGAATGTTTTGCGCGCGCCTTTGTAAATAATTTATGCTTATAATCATTTTTAAAAATTCTGTTAAAATATCTTAATCTTTAATAATTTGATTTTAGTCTCAAAAACAATCCTGTCATAAAAACTGCTTCTATAAACTGGAAGTCTCGAGGTGAGCGTATAATTTTAAGGATATAAAATTAATTCAAAAGATTTCAAGTGATTCCAGAAGATTAAAAAATATTGTTTAAAAGTATTTTAGGAGATTGCAATAGATTGAATTAAAGGGATTTAAGAGATTTCAACAAATTTAAAAGAAATTAAAAAAGATGAAAAAAGGGAAAAGAAAATGTGGCTTCAGATTTCGATATTGCGAGTATCTATTTTCGACATAAATCGCAACCTCTTTTCTATGATAGGATTATTAAAGAGAGATGGTAACTTTGGTTTGCCAGTTTCAGATTCAAGGCTAGGATTTCTTACCAGGACCAAGGAACTGGCATCCTCGAGCACGAACCGCGGCCCATAAATTGGCACTGAGTTGTTGAGGATTTTGATGTTGCAGAATCAGTTCGGTAACTGAGCGCTCTCCCAAACTTCTGGCGGCTCTTACAGCTCGTGCACGTCCCTCGGGCTCCACCAACTGACATCCTACCAATGTCACAAGTTTTCTCTGCATAGGACGGGACACTAATCCCACTCCTGTCAATAAAAAATTATCGTTATTACAATGGAAAAACATTATAAACAAAAATGTAGATGAATTATAAAATTAATTACCGGTGGTGGAGTTTGGAGTAGCCTGACATGGTTTGAGATAAAGCGCAAGTTCCTCAATACAACGTTTAGCTACCAAATAATGGGCGAGTTCTTCGGGTGGTAATATTTTTTGATAATTCGCTGAAGCATTGTTTGGAACTGGATTTCCCACTAATTGCAGTAAAGCTTCATTTATCGGTAAACTTTCGATTTCCGTATTTATAGCACTCTGAAAAAAAAAAAAAAAAAAAACAATTGAGTTTATCATACAAAGTTTCAGGCTTTGTGAGGCAAAAGAAGTCATTTCATGTCAATTCGCTGGAACCCAGGAACGTAAGCAATGAAAGGTCGAGTGTGATATTAAAGCTTTAAAAAAGCAGAATAAATACCTGTAAAATTCTACTTGAAGTAGGTGCTTAATCGAAACTGTAACACCTTACAGAATAATACTAATGGTGCTAATGTACTGCTAGTGATAAATTTACTATTGAAAATAAACATTGTAATCCTTAGAAAAAGTCCTAAGTAAAAATTCAGACTTTTGACCAGAATTCTTATGTTTTTTTAACCAATAGTGATTCGGTTAATAGCAATCCAAGACCGATGATATTGTTTCGTAAGGGGTGAATGACCAGATTCAAAAATTTCATAACATAATCGCAGATGATTAAATTAATTTTTATGTCAAGTCAGCTTATTTTTGATTCATGGTCACTTGTGCATAGTATTGCAATTGATACTGACAATGGATTTTTGTGAAATAAGTGAGTGTCACTTGCATTTGTCATTTGTCGTTTGCAGTGAAAGCATCATTACGTACCTGGTCAAACGGACATTGTTTACGATGTAAATTTGCAAGGCACGTGCGGCATATTGTGTGGCCACATCCTAAAGATATGGGTCCACGTATAGCCACATCGAAATCATGACAGCAAACTGGACAAGAAAGAAATTCAGTCCACTGAGGTGCCTGTATTGGCATTCTATAAAAAATACAACAGTGAGATGTATAGTTCAAGCGACATCTTGCCTTTGTTGTATAAAATATGTCACACTCTCCATCAGTAAATCAATGCACTAAAATTATTTGATTCTTTGGAACAGAAATTTACACCCAAAAGCGAAAAACATTCAAAAGTAAACAAACTTTACTGTTTTAATTTCCACAAAGATTTTCGCTTTTTAGGACGTCCAATTTTTCTATTAATTTTCAAACCGAAATTGTTCCAGAAATACTTTTTTTTCTATTAATTTCAGCCTATGATATTTTCCTTTCAAATAAACTTAAAGACTTAAACAAGCACCAGAGTCTTGAGACTAAATTTCTGTTTAGAAAATAAGACTCGATTTTCGGTAAAAACCGGTCTAGTTGGTAAATGAAAAATAATTGACACCCCCTATGTAAAATATAAACTTATACGACATATGTTGACAATTATTGTAGATAAGATAAACACTGCAACATAAAGATCAATGCGTAATTTAAATAAATGCTTTGGAAAGCTTTAAGACAAACAAGGAATTATTGTTTTCGTTTCTAAATACTATACTTATATCAGTGGTTAAAATATTTGTAATCAACATACTTGTGGTAGCTGCAAAAAAATGAAAACTATTATTAGCATTAGAGATGTTATATAATGTCTAAATTTGAAATAGTTCCATATAAAAAGTCTGAATATTAACTTTAAAAATTGATGCTTGATTTTTGTTTTAAATAACTTCGAAGCATTAAAAATATGTGTAGTATGTCAAGAATGAATACCCAACCGCAGAGTAAAAGAGAAAGTTACAGAAGTATGGAAACGTAATAATTCATAATGATTTTTATTCAATTTAAAGAATGTGACAATTTGACTTCTAAAGGAAGAAGTTATTTCATGCCTTTCTAAGTTTTGGTACTGATGAAACTGTAATTTGAATTAAGTAGGGTCATTATTACAATGTCGAGATCTATAACGACATGCAACAATTATAAAACATTAACAAATAAGTTGTACACGACTACTGTTTATTTCAAGCACAAAAAGTTTTCACCTTATTTGCACTTAGTTTGAAATAAGGTTATCGCTTTCAAAATAAAAGTTCCTTTTCTAGAATTGGGGTCACGACGAAAACAAGTACATAGTTTTCTTCCCTAAGATGTCGAAACTTTTGATAAATTTGACTGCACGTACATAACAATAAAATCGATATCTCAACCTTTTTAAGACTCGAATTTTCGCGAAAAAGGTGGCAATATTTACCTTACTGCACAATATGTTGTAATGCGTTTCTAATACGTTGCCTACATTTTGTAGCTTTTGTAGAGAGTAATCAATATCATCAAAAAGAGAAGTGGAGATCATGTTGAAGAGAAATTTACCGAAAAAAGATTGCAAAACGAGAGAAAGTGATATTTCCTCAGCAAATCCTTCATTCCAGGAATACGTCGCAGATTGTCCACGTTGCGTTTCAATTCGAGATTCGTCCTTTCGATGAGAAAAAAAGGAACCGTAGATCACAACGCGAAGTAACGATAAAAAGAACTTTTCTAGCGATCGCGTGGTCCATTCGACACAAATAGGCGAAACAATGATTTTACTTGATCTCCTCTTTTTGAACTAAATTTCAACACCGTGATGTGTTCCGATTTTTACTTTTTTACACTTTCGATTCCAACATCGTGCCACGAAATGCGATCTTTCGCGACTCGAATTAAAGTGCGAAAGGAAAGAGAATCAAATTTTTGGCTTACCTCGTTATTACGTTCAGAAAACATCACATAGATTAACAAATCACATCTCCTGTAATTCTATCATCGAAACGTGAACGAACATTAGTAAAGCACGCAAAGCACAGATAATGAGATGAACTTGACATGCTCTTTTCATTTCTTTTTTTACATTAGTCACTTCTCCGCGGTTTCCATCGACGAAATAAATGTACTAAAGTATACAGACACACGAAAACGTCGAAAACAATCTAGAAATATCTTCACATTTCACACACAATCCGATAGGTGGAGACACTTCTTTAAGATACTTTTCTATTATTATCTAGGTTATCTATAGATAACGGTCGACGAATCAGGTCACGGAAATTTGAATGGCGCGAAATTTAAAAACTGAACCTTTTTTAAAAAATTTTGAAACTTAATTATATTAAATTAGCATTATTGATATTGCTATACTTCTATTTTTAAATATAATGGAAAATAATAAGTATAAGTTGTTTCTATAAGAATTTAGTTTACTAAAAGAGTAGACATTAAAAGAATAAAAAAGTCTCAAATATTTATATCACATCAATCAATTGTACAAAAATATTGTATAGAAATTTTCGTTAATATAACGAAATCGTATTTAATTTTGCAGGATACTGTTCTTCGAGTTGCCGAAATTCAAAAGCACAATGATTTCGATCCTTTTTCATATCGATCTCATTATACAAAATTGAAAGTAGGTACAATGTGTTTTTAACTCGTCCGAAAGCTTCAGTTTTATTGAAATGTGCTTTAGCCTTAAGGAGTGCTTTAATGGCATCTAAAATAGCTTTATCACGCTTCAAATTAGGTGAAGGTGGTGCAACAGCTACTAAGCATTTAGCTCGCAAAACTAAAGCTCTTCCTTGATCATAGAGTCCTCCCTGAGTCAGGATTTGAACGATCGCTTCATCAACGAGCTTCGATGCTTGGTACGGCATTCCCATGGAAAGCTGAGTATAAAAAAAAAATAACGAGTATTTTTATTAATAGATAAGCAATATTTCTAAATGAAACATTTAGAAATAATAATAATGATAATTTAACTCCAGTAGTACCTGTATATTTGCGAGATGCATTTTGACGAGAGCTGAGTAGTACGATAAATGATTCCTAATGGCAATTTCAAGTGCTGAGTTCAAAAGAACAATGGAATTACAACCAGCAATACTAGATCCCAAGTGTATGGAAGCGCAGGTTATTTGACTAGAAAGAAGCATGGCACGCACGCGATTTTGTGCAGTTACTCCTTTCATATATTCAATGCTATTTACAATTTCTAGTCCTTTTGGAAAGTCCCCCTTTGCTAAACATACTTCTGCTTGTCTGAAATAAGAAATTATTTTGTGAATTAAAGATTACATTCTCAGACATTTTAATTCTGCGAAGTTTACTACCTAAATTTACTTTCTAGTGGATCCAAACTAACGATTTGAGTTGCTATGGCTTCTGCTTCTCTCCATTTTTCGCCTTTCATCATCTGAGTGAACTCGTAGAGTTGTTCGCTCAGCATCCACACCTTGTTACTTGGCTCGTTAGGAAATCTCTCTTTGGCGTGATCTAATACAACACTCGCTAAATTATATTCACCAAATTCAACCATTATATTTGCAATGTTAACAACTGCTTGGCATGTCGAGGGTCCGTTAAACATTTGTTGTTTCTTTTCACCTGTGTTGTGTAAAAGCAAGAGTTGTGAGCATATAGATGACATTTCGGTTTTACCGTAATACGCCCACAAAGCTGACTTTTCAGTTAAAGTCATAGACATGAGATCAATCATCGAGTGCTGACAATTGACGATATCAGATTTCATGAGAGTCTGTAAAATAATTTTTAATTTCTATAGATAATATTTCTAGATTTTTTAAACAAAGTGTTAAGGGCATGTGATACTTTACCATAAGAGCAATTTATTTTCCGCAACTTTACGCTTGCAATAATAAATATTTT
>JAUESH010000042.1:1828470-1841103 GCA_032275165.1 Synergus magnus
AATATCTAGCTGTTTTATCTAAATTTGCCATCTAAAAATTATCTAGGTAAATTAGCTAGATAATTTTTAGATGGAAAACTAGATATTTTAGGCAACAAAGCTAAAAATTTAGGTAACACAGCTTTTCAAAACTAATACATTTTTAATCGGTTAACTTTAACCGGAATGAAGTTCATTGTTTCTTGATCAAACTTTCTTTGGTTCGAATAAATTTGATGCAACAGTAGAGCTCTGAGATCGTGGATGAAATTGACCTCATCCATTTTACCATTTACCAAAGAACTCCTTAAAAAGGTAATATAATTGCAATATATTCCCAAATTATATTTGAGAAATTGATTTTTTTTTTCCACAAAATGGTAAAGTGGAGGGGGTAAATTTCATCCACGATCTGAGAGCTCTGATTGTCAGTTCCATATTCATAAAGAACATCTCAGACTGGCGACAGTAGAACAAATACTGTGTGGTCAGACACAACGGAAGAAAGTGGAATCGTCTTCTGTCTCACCGAGTAAGACATAGCGCATAAAAATTTGTAGATTGATTACAATTGGTATTTAGTTTACATTTGGTATTTAATTTACATTAATTAAAATAAAGTACTTCGACAAAACTCTTAAATTATCAAAGCTCAGCATAAAATTGCCGCGGACAAATAATCTTCAGTTGCTGTGCTTATTTATGTTAAATTTTATTTTTTTCGTAAATAAATATTTTGAAATGGTCACATAGTTACATTACCGTGTCATGATTGCATCAGGTTAGCTCTCTCAATGTGCCGGAAATCCGGTACTGGGTTTTCCTATTTTTTCCATTCTCTTTCTCATTTCCCAGAATCGATTAGAACCATTTTCCTTCCTATCAGAACACAATTTCTTCCTTAATTCTATTTACACGAATAAGTAAAAGAATTACTTTCTTACTATAATTTATGAGAAACTCTGTAATTGTAAAAAAGTATAATAAATGCTTCATCACTGGAAAATATAATAGGTAGGATATCTACTTTAGAAGTAGGAAGTTTTTACTACTAAAATATAGTTGCAACTCATTTTTTCTCAGTGATTGCTAATTATTAATATACGGGTGATAAAAATTATACTTTGGTTATAATTTACATATTCTATAAGCCTAATGAAGTATTTGATTCATAATTAATGAGCTCTAAAAATCCTTTCGTATCGAAAATTCATTTTGGATGACTCACTATTTTTATTGCTAATATACATGACATACTAATTAAGCTTATAGGAAATGCCAAGAACTACAAAATGCCTTTAATACCTTTTTAATTAAGTAATTAAGTACAGTTACACTAGATATGTCGTTAAAGAATTACACCTAGTATTATTCATTAATGGAACATAAAAGGAGAAAAGGTTGTAAACTTACGTTATAATACTTAAAGACTTTTAAAAATTCTTTTAATATAATTCTTCTATATAACATATATTTAATTAAATTAGTCCTTCATTTTCTTTTTACAACTACTCTTTTAGCATACATTTTGTGAATAGAATAATAATTATCAGGAATTGAGAAAGATTGAAAAAAAATTTAAACATGCGGGTATTGACATCTCGTACGATAGGTAATAAATTATCTCATTAATCGCCCGAAGGGAATTCACCTTTGTCATGGTAATTACCATGACACGTGCCGAAGCCGTGAATTAAAGTAAAACGATTATTCAATCTAACTGGCGCCACAATACTTTTTTTTCTACCGCCAAAATTAATTTTTATAATCTTATTTCAAATCTTTTCTTTATTTTACAGATGGCGAGGTTCTGTTTACAAACTCATCTGGCGAGAACTTCTCGTTTACCTTTTCGTTTATTACATCATCAACTTCACATACAGATATGCTCTTAACGAAGAACAGCAAAAGTAAGTTTTCAAATAATTTTCACGTACGAAAATAAAAATGGTAATTTCTACAAGTAAATAACTTTGAATTTTGGGTTTTGGGGACTTTGGAAACTTTTTTTTTGATATTTTTATTCCAATAAATGTAAAGAAATCGACAAACTAGACGTCTAAAACTTCAATTCAATTAATATCTTTGGAAATCTTATGAAATCCTTTAAATCAAGTGAAAACCCTTTAAGAATTTTTAACTCTGTTGAAATCCCTAAAAATCCCTTGGAATCTTTTTAAATCCATCTAAATCAATAATATCATTGGAAATACTACCTTTAAAAGGTACTTTATGAGGCATTAATGGAAACTAAAATTTCAGTAAAATGTTTGACCTGTTGCTCTACTTTTTGCATTAACAGTCCTTGTAAAAACGAGTTTTAAACAATATGTTAAACCTTGGGTAAAGCTTCTTATCATCAAACATGAGAAATTGATAATCCACGTTTGTAAGCCCTTCTTGGGAAAGAGAAACGGCAAATACTGTCGAATACGAGTGGGCTCACCTCCTATAAAAATCCTCATAAAAGTGCCATTGCGTTTTAAATGAGCAGATAAATTTGTTTTAACGGATTTCAACCTTGGCCTAACATTTACTTGGAGGCTCCTTCATTTTTTAAGCTCATCCTCGCAGCCTTGACATTATTGTTTTCACTGAAAATGAATTTTAGATAGACAATTAAATATATTTTAGAATTGTTGAGAAAGAACTTAAAAATGCAAAGGGGGTCCATAAAGTTCATTTTGAAGCATTTTTACACTTATCCCAGGAAAAAACGCAATCAACAGTATTATAAGTTTTAACTTGCGATAATTTAAATGTTCATGCAGGTGCTGAATATTCAAATTATGCGGAAGTCATCATACAGTAACTCATTTTCCGGAGATTATTGATCGCTTAAATTTTAGCTATTTGCATAAAATTTTTCCATTATAATAATTTTAAATTGAAGACAATTCTTTATCCTGCTGTTCTTAAAAGACCAAATAAAAATTATGGAACCCAGAAAGTGCAAATAGAAATTTGAAAGTATTATCAGACATAAGATTTGGAAATAATTTCAATGAATTGCAAAAATTATTATGAGAGCATTCTTTTATTTAACTCTCTCTCGATCGATAGTATTATTGAATTATCATTGTGATTGCGTACATAATTCTTTTCACTCGGATTATAGTGTTTTTGGTATTCAAAGGAAAGTTTTTTTTTCTATGAGTGCTTCACGAACGCAACCTCGCTCTAGATATGAACGGAAACTATGTTTA
Organism: Synergus magnus; assembly: GCA_032275165.1. Classification (NCBI taxonomy): domain Eukaryota; kingdom Metazoa; phylum Arthropoda; class Insecta; order Hymenoptera; family Cynipidae; genus Synergus; species Synergus magnus. The sequence goes on from JAUESH010000042.1 coordinate 1,831,656, forward strand.
GATAGATAAAACATCAATAAATAACATTTTACGCTTTACGAGGATCAGCGCAATGACTTTAAAAAAATCTTTTACATGATTTGAAGTTAAATGATAATACGTATTAGGTATAGTTTTTCTATTTTTTATAATATAATAAATAATTCATAAAGCTCTAATATTCTATTCACCTGAAAATGTAATATTTTACAGTCATTTAGAAACATCCTAGCCCCAATTTTTTTATGCAGTTACATACAATTTTTCTGTTAATTTAAATAACTAATTAAATGTTAACTATTTCAGGGTCTTCGAGAACATTCGATACTATTTTGCCAATTCGAGCGAGTCAATTCCGATGTCATTCGTTCTCGGATTTTACGTGACACTTGTAGTCAAAAGATGGTGGGAACAATACAAACTTCTGCCCTGGCCAGACAATCTTGCACTTTTCATCAGTGCCGCCATTCCTGGAAACGTGAGTTTTTTCATTTTTTAAAAAGAAAATCTTATATTAATTCGATTACTTATTAAATATATCACTGAAATTTTAACGGGGGGATGTGAAACTGGCAAGAAATTCGTAAACACTCGAAAATAAATGTCTTGAAAAACAGTTATTAATTTAGAACATGGTTTATTCGCAAATATATATAACTAATTAATATTTGTAAATTTTAACGCTTATACAAAAAATAAAATTATCTCGAGATAGAATCTGAAATTATATGAAATATATAATATTATATGAAATTTTTATTATTTTTAATGTTCACTTTTACAGAAAGTAAAACCGTAGTATTGATTGATCCAATAGAATATTTGATTGGCAGAACAAAAATTTTTTGCGACAACAAAAAGGCTCAGCAAAATTATTTTGTTATCATTACTAATTTTTTTTCTCAGTGATTTATAATGAAAATATCTGTTTTCGTAAAATCTCAAAAAATTTCATAAAACCCCTTAAAATGTCTAAGATTGTTGAATTTCAAATTGAAATCATATAATTTTTTATTTTTTTTTTAAATTTGAATATTGTCCATGCAATGTTTTCTACGCGCTGTAGTGTGCGTATAATATTGCTACTCTTTTTATAATTACGAAGATACCTAAATATTTCTGAGATTAATTGGTGACGGAACCTAAAGAAGATAATCGATGCAACCTTGTCCGAACGTAAGGTGGTTAAAGTTGCTGCACTACTCGCAGATCATTACGCTAATGAATTGCCGTGACACGTTTTAATGTCGTTAACCCACGTAAGTTGCTGCCCAGACTAGCATACGCATTACGTATGCCACACCCAACAAAAAATGAAACGAGCATCCAGTAATTGGTCCTTTATTGTAATCTATCAGACAAAAAGTATCGGGTTCACGCAAACAATTCTTTCACGCCAACCTATGAGCAAGAGCATACATCCTTGGCATAGATTTTGGCAGATGACATCTTATACATTGGCATATATGTACATATAAATATTGCCATAAAATCATTGATTATTTCCGAAATGAATTAACCCTTGTTGGTTGGTTTAAAATGCGTTTCAAGATTTTTAGTTTTGCATAAGAGAAAAGTAATTACTTTCATTACAATTTCTCCGAAAATAACTAAAGATACAATCCTGAAAGTAAAGAACACCTTTTATTTCTCTCGGACTTTTTTTATACGATGAATCCGAATCTGAAAGCATAAATTGACTTTCACTTCTGGTTTTTGAGAAAATAGAGGTCAAAAGTGCCAACTAAAGCGACTTCGGTCATTTTTTACAAGAGACTGCAATGAAAGAGGCTCGAAATAAAGTTTAAAAAAGAAAAATAAGGAAGAGTCTGTGAAGAACTTGGTTTGAAATAATAATCTAAACGCAGATTTAATTTTATATATATACATATATCTATATATGTACATATGTATATATGATTCGAAAAAATGTCTCAACATTCAAAGACTTGATCTAATTTTTCTAATCGCTCTAACCGATTTTCGAGATCGTAGTTATCGTTTCGGTTACGCCATTGGTTGGAAGTATCCGATTTTATGAATGAATGTCGTGGGCAGTGTCAGTTGGGTCGAGAAATACCTTTCATTGAAATCTTATTGAAATGCAAACCCCGTGGCAGTGATGACTCCCTCCCACCCTCCTATAGCCGGGCATTTGTGCACGTTTGCCATAAAAGAGATCGGAATTCCATGCACGGAAATTATTTCAAGACTCCAAGGAAAAAATTCCATTTAACAACTGGAGAATAAAAACAGGGATTTCAACATTTTTTTTTTTCAAATTTCCTTTTCTCGGCACTTTTCCAACTCCCTTTTCGAAAACTCCTTTTCCCACCCCCTTTCAAAACTTCTTTCCCAAATACATTTTTGCAACCCATTTATCGAAGCCCCTTTTCAAAAACTGTTTTCCCACCTTTTTTCAAATTTCCTGCGTCTCTTTTTATCTCTTGAAATTCCTCAAAATCATAAATCTCTTGAAATCCCTTAGAATTCCTTAAAGTCACTTCAAATCTTTTGCAATCCTTTAAACTTTAAAGTATCTTTAAAATTCCTTTAAATTCTATAAAATTTCATAAAATCCCGGGCAACGCCGGGTAAATTTCTCACTGTTCTCTGCTGCGCAAAATATATCAATTTATTTATTTACGAGAAAGTTGGCGGAATATACATGTGGTTAAAGTCACGCCTTCCATTTGCCCTTAAGCAGAATTTTCTAGTCAGATTAACCAGAATTGGTATTAATTATAACTAGAAATTTTTGAACTAGACCCATCTAGTAACTTTATCTAGAAACTTTTTTTAGGATGATCTTCCTCAAGGCGTTCACCTTCCGCACGCATCGAATGTGCAATGAAACTTTTAATGGTTTTCGAAAGGGGCGACTGACTCGCGCCAAAATTCGTTTCCGAGACGACTTTCGAGATGCCAGACACGTTTCCCTGCATGTTTCGCCACTTTCCCCACGCGGGTTTTGACTAAGTGCTTGGCAGTGCAAGGGAAAAGAAAAAAAAAATTCGATCTAGTAGATTGTTTGCTTCTCTTTATTTCTTTCCTTCATTCCTTTGCTTCTGAGTACTGCCTATTTAGTAACGACTTGCAAGTTTTGCAATCAAGCGATATACATATTGTACATACAAATATAAACGAATCGCTGTATTTGATCCAATCAACATTATAGTCGGCGACACCATGTCGCGTTGCTTGGTCAGAATATCAATTTCGAATGGATTTTAGATTCTAAATTCTTCCAGTCGTCCGCCTAAATTTAAAAGAACATATTATTTTATCAGCGATTTTTACTGATTTCATTCAGGACACACTTTTCATTCAATGTTTGGAAATAACGCGTTACTATTTTGAAAAAGTAACGGTAACACTAAAAAGTTACTTTATTTTGGTAATTCAGAATGAAAGATCACTTCTTCCCTCGTTACTTCAACTTTACATTATAAAATATAATTTTTTAAATTTTTTAAAAAGAAATCACCGTTTCACCAGCTCATGAACATTCAGTGGTCTAAAAAATCTATAAATTGGTAACAGTTATTGAGCTTAAAATTAAGGAAGAAATAAGTTACTAAAAATATTATGTTGTTGTTAGTGAAAAATTGGTAAGCGTTCCTTTCGATGACGTACTTTTACTGTTATTTATTTTGGATAACGGTGACGGTAACGCGTTAATTTATACCGGTAATGGGGAGAATACTGTCTTCATTCATTAAAATTGAGAGTTTTCATTAAAAAACGTTTAATATTAAACCTTTTTTGTGCCTTATTTTGTGCATTATTGTTTCTTAATAAAATCATCTTCAATTTTCAGGACGAGCGAGGTCGTTTGATGAGGCGGAACATCGTTAGATATGCTGTTCTTGCCTACGTCATAACATTGCAGAGGATTTCCTTGCGGGTCAAAAGACGTTTCCCAACACTTCAACACATAGTCGACGTCGGTCAGTGAGTTACATTTATTACATTAATCCATAAACTTGCAAACTAATTAACAAAATAATTACGTTATTAATTTAAAAAATCATCCAGGACTTTTTTCGATAAGCATTTAAGGAACTTTTTGATCGAGAATTATAGAAGCCGTAATTAGAGTAATTAAATAATAAGCAGCTATATTATGATTAAATCAAATTTTGTAGATACTCTGAATAGTCTTAAAAACTTAAAATCGTAAGTAGAAACTTACGGTGGATTAATGTCTAATCTGCTTAACTACTTCTTGCATTACATACTCACAATTTTTATTGCTAATTTTACGATACGTGAGTCTCTAACCTTGGACTGTTTAATATATCTTAAGGACGATTTCAATCGCTATATATTGGTGTCCTCCGCGGTTATCAACAATGTTTGTACTTGCGACCACAAGACACTCAAATATTAATCGATAGTTTATTAACAAGCCGTGTTCTGAAGGAACGAGTTTCTTTATTTATTAGAATCAAAATTTTTGAGTGAATGTAACTTTAAAAAAATTAAAATTGTTAGGCTTTCAAATTTTTATTATTTTATAACTCTAAGCAATATTATATGCGCCCTAAAGCGCGCGAGAAACATTGCATGGATAATTAATAATATTCAAATACGAAAAGATACTAAATTCATGGCATTTATGGAATTTCAAGGGATTTTACGACATTTTTGGGGATTTCGCGAAAACATATAATTTCATGATATTTCGTGGGATTTTATATAATTTTAAGGAGTTTTATGAGACTTTATAGGATTTTAAGAAATTTTATGGGATTTCAGGAGTCATGAGTGTAAATTTATAATTACATTCTCATTTTTTCATAATTTTGTGAGTGAAACGACTTTTAAGTCAATCTAAAATATTAATTGACCATCAAAATTTAACTATTAGAAAGATTATATATATGTAATTATAATTGTGCTTCTCTATGAGTACAAAGTGCAGATTATTCTTACACGTGTAGTTATATTTCATTTACTATTAATCATCATTTCCACATAAAGGCCTGGCGAGTGTAAACCGTAGACAAAATGTATATTTTCCAAAGGCAGATTGACTTCAGTGTTGATTATTCTCATTAACACTTTCGTACGAAAGGCCTTCTTCCTAAGTCTTCATAATGGACATAATCATCGTCATTATCTACAAGAGTACTTTGATTTACACTTTCTCTGTATATCAGGGAAAGTTTAATCAGACATCGATCTTTGATACAAAATGCATTTTAACAAAGAAGTGAGTGAAATTCGAGATTCTCAGGCCTCTGAGCAGAATCAGCGAAAGTTTTCTATTGGCTGGCATTGTCGTCAGCTAACGAGCATTGCATTCTGTAGCAGAGGCGCGTATAATTGTAGAATCAATTTACTGTTTCAACTCTAGACGTAACTTTTGAAATTCACATTTTTCACATAACTGTATAAAAGATTTAAAAAGTTAGACAAATAAAAGTTTCACTGCTGTCATTATAATTTTTATATTGACTATGATTAAAAATTACACTGAACCCTGTTCCAGTTTTTTGTGTTAAGTCATAAAACATATAAACAGAGTTGTTGAACTTTGTTTTTATAACACTGGCTGCAAAATTATAATCTACTATTGACTCGAGGACCATGAAAGTTGGAACTTAAAATTACTGGAATTATTTTCTTTACTTTGAAATTGCTTTTTAATCTGTTATTTGCCAAGACCGGGAAATTTCAAAATCCCAAAAAATGTGCAACATGGACGAACTATCAGATTACGAAAGACCCGGACACGGATCTGTATGCGTGCTGACTCGCACTGTATGGAAATAAACGGAAAAATAACCAGTGCATAATGTCATTGACCCCAGTATTGTGAAAACACCGAAAAATTCGGGTTAAAAGCTAGTTTTTAAAATTACGAGTTTTAAAATTACCTTTTGTAATCGGCTACTGCAACGAAAGTGTTATTAAGAATCCGTAACTCGAATTTATTAGAATTACTTTTCAAAACTTATATTCTACATGAAGGAATTAAAACAATTTATTACACATATTTTTGTGTTGACACGAATCAGATGACCTAATATTAATACATTTGATTAATTAATTAATGCTTCCTGTATAAGGAAGCAAATGATATTTGCTTCCAGGATGCAATTCCTTAACATTACTTAAAATCCCATGAAATCTCGTGAAAACCCTTAAAATTCATGGCTGAAAAGTTCTGAACGTTCAAATGAACGAATGTTTGTATAGATTGTATTTTAAACTAGAAACACTTTTAAAATATAGATTCATTTGCATCGAAAATAATTATGTATGAAAGAAGCTTGTAATGCCTATTGTTATTTTTAGTTAGAATAATATTTCTGAATAAAATAGAATTGAGAAAAAATATTTCGTTCATTTGAACGTTCAAAACTTCTGGTATATTAAAATTCCTGAAAATTTTTTAAAATTGGAATCATGTAATTGTATATCTTTTTTGTATTTGGATATTATTAATTGTCCATGTAATGTTTCCCGCGCGCTGTAGCGGGATCTGTTAAATATTGCTAGTCTTTATTAAAGCCATAATGTTTCCGGATTAAAGTGTTACATAAAGAGCTAAAAATATAAAGAACCAAGTCCTCTTTGCTTGAAGGTATTGAGGATATTCTTAACTCTTGTTGTGGACTGGAGAAGGTATTCTGGGTAGTTGTTGCTGGGGTATACGAACCATAAAGGCGGTAAACTGGTTCTTTGAACGAAGGATGTTCTCTTAAGCTTGGTGTGGATTCTGGAGAGAAAAAGAGAAGGTGGAAGGGAAGGAGGTAGTATGGTTTATTTTTTACTTTCGTAACGACCTTGCCAGGCGGACAAGGATTCTCGCGTTTGTTGACCTCGCTGGTCATGTTCATCTGGGGTAGCTGTACAGTCTATACAGTCTGGAAGTACTTATACACCTTCTCCAGCCTGTGTGTGTGGTTTATGTATAAAATGTATATGTATCGTCTGTCTGAAGAAAAAAGGGCGCCCCACAGAGTCAGGCCATCGAGCCCAGCGCCCTTCTTAGAAGTCATTCTACCTGATGCAGAAATTCAATCCTACTTACCTCGACTTGTTTACGATCCGATGATCTTGTCCGAGATTGGATACCTCCCTTTAAATTTCAACATTACTTCCACTAAAAGGCACCTTTTAGAACTAAAGAATTAAAGAGAAGATAATTCTAAGGAATCAAGTGGAATTGAAAGGGATTCAAAAGAATAGGATTTGAGAAGAATATCAGAAAGAACAGGTTACTACAAAATCTGGAAAATCTGGAAGATCTTGAAAAGTTATTGAATTTTGAAAAAAATTTTGGAAACCCTGAAAAAGTAATGGAAAGTTTAAAAAATTATTGGAATCTTTTTAGTCGCCTCTACTTCAAAGTCTTGATAATTTTAGTTCTTTATGGAACGGAAGATTCAATTGGAAAAGAAAAAAAAAAACTTGAAGCATGAAAAATTCCAAATTCAATGGGTTTGAAAATAATGGCGTTAAGTCGAAAATTTGCGGGAATTTTAGAACTTCACTTAAAGAAACGTCAGTGTGCGCATCTTCTTGTACGAGGCGGTGCAAGAAGAAGAAAGAGTCAGTAGTAATGACCAGTCTTGGTGAGACAAAGGAAGGCCGCGAGGCTTCTGGACTGCCAGGAGTAAAACACTTAGCAACATGGGTTATGGACCTTTCAGTCTCTGCTTTTTAAGATTTAAAAATAGATTTTTTATAATCATTATTGTTAATTAATCATTCATTATTATAAACAGTTTTATCAAAAACTGTCAACAAACTGTTATTGAACAACTTAATTTTTTTAATGAGAAGAAAGAATAAATACCGACGTAGTTAATAACTGTTGATTGCTACATAAATATCAATAAATGTCTGTGGCATAAAGGTTAAATAATTATTGCAAATTTCTTTTTCCATTTTATAGTTTAGATCATATTTATAAAAACATGCGGATGCTGATATTTAAATGGCAATCACTCGTGCAACTTCTAGATCTTTTCACAATTTATGCAATTATTTTCTATAAAATAATACAAATTCCGTTTTTAAAAAAAAAGAGAATCCTAATTTTAGTATCCGTCACTAAAACTACTGAAAATTTCACTGATTGAAATAGTGAGAAAAGAGGCTCCGAGAATCAGTGAAATTGGACTAATTCAATTTTAGAGAGCGTATCTAATTTTTAGATACGAATTAGTTAAGTTTATATTAACTATATTAAAAATTTGTATTTAAAAAAATTTAACGTACTTTGCTGATACGTGAGACCCATTTGCAATTTCAAATTCAATAGACTAGTTGTACGGACACTGAAGAGACGGTTAAGCATTTCTAATCAATCTTCTTGGTTTAAAAGTTGTTTTTCTTAGAGTATGGGCATTTCGTTTTAAAGTCAAGGCGGATACGATAGTTTGGGCAAAGAAGAACACGTAAAAAGAAGGAAGGCGAAAGAGGTTAATGTACCGTCTGCTTCTTCAAATGGGAGGAATTGTATTGCAGGCCTTACCTTATTTATCGAAGAGATGAAGTCACGTTTGGACTATTTAAGGGTATTGACCTTAAGTTCGATGCGTATAAACGAAAATATATTTAATCATTTTTAAAACTTGGTATTAAATTTTTCTTTTATTTTTCCGGAATTACTCAGAGGATATTTAATTTTATAAAAAAGTTCTACTGATTTATTCAAAGAAGTGACCAATTATCTTGCTCTTAAAGGTTCAGTTAACAGATAAGACCCCACATAAATGTTTAGATAAGTGAATGACTTGAGGGACACAAATGTGAGAAATTCGAAGTAAATTTAAATATCTAACGTATCTTTTTTTGTCGGCTCGAAGGTGTGTTGAAAAATGTATCCTGGCTCTGGCCCTGGGTCTTAAAATTCCTGAAAATCCCATCTCTTAAAAGTGCTTAAAATTACTTAATATCCCATAAAATATCGTTAAATCCCTTAAATGTGTCGGACGTCAAGAGTTGACGCTCTCGTTTGTTTTTATCAGTTGCTTGTTTTGGTACCGCGGTCAAGGTCCGACCTTCGCCAAGGCCGGACACTTCACCTTCGGAGGAGGCCGAGATGATGGACCTATACCGCAGATTTTCATCGCAAGTAGCCCGAGGAAGAATAAAAGCTAACGGGTTCACGGCCCAGGCGACCCAGAATCGTGGTAACTGTTCTGAGCAACTCAGAATCAGGAAGACTTCAATGAGCAAACAACACTTGTAAATAAAACGACGAAAGCGATTAATCCTGATAGGTCAAAGATATTCACTTTGGCTGTAACAGTTAAACATTTTTGAAAATTATTTTCCGTGCACAAATGATATTTGGGTACAATGATATTTAGGACATACGCATCCCTGCTAAAAATACCGGATAGAAAACGAATAAGAATCGGATACATTTCTATCCGGTCCTATCCAAAATCTATCCGTGTTTTGTGTCCGCTTTATAGTCGATCTTATCCGAAACTTATCCTCA